>OX578141.1:126342479-126942479 GCA_951213105.1 Amaurobius ferox
TTGATGAAAATGTTTGTAAATTCATAAAAATATCTTGAAATTGATAAAATTGTGCTAAATAAATGAAATTAATTATGTTTTATTAGAGGATAGTATTGCAATGATGTTTCGCCAATTTGTCGCCAAGTGGGACTGTCAGTTCTACAGTCCCACTTGGCGATAAATTTGGCGATTTTTAAAATACCTCTAAATTGACAAAAATGTCACCAAATTGATAAAATGATGCCAAATTCCTTAAAATGACATCAAATCCATGAAAATTCAATATTTTGCATAATTAAGTACAATTTTCTAGATAATCCCTGTCGTTTTGTGAGAATTAAAAAATATTTTTTCTAAATTTGTTTACAAACTGGACCAGGATGTTTTATTCTTCAGATCTAATGTGAAGATAATTTTGTATATCGAGCACAGAGATTCTTAAATAATTTTTAGAAGAATTAAATTAAATATTTTAATAGAATATTTAGAATAATGAAGTTATTTAGAATACTATAGGAATTTACACATAATTATGAATGTTAAGTTTCTTTGTTTGTCTCACCATCACGGAAGAATGGCTGTACCTAATTCGATGAAATTTTTGGGGTAGACTTGGAATAGCCCCACTTGAAATTTAGTCCATGTTTAAAGTTTCTAGGATCAGGGATTGTCCACATATTTATTAAAAATGCACAATTAAAAATTCCATAGAGATAGCATTATGCAGACGATATTTTTTTACCAATGTATTTGAAGAAAATGTTATTATGTCGCTTAGCAACAGATTTATATCCAATGTATTTATGCGGCAGACTATTTTTATTAAATCTTTTCAGATTTAAATAATAAAGATATGTATATAAAATAAATTGCATTGATATTGCATTTTTGACTGGATAATATAAATTACAGTCTTCAGATTTAAACATTATTATTATTGATATTTTCAAGTTATTATGCCATTGCTTTATTATGGGAAAAATTGTTGAAACTCATATATTGCACGTAGTACGGGTAATCTTCTACAAATGCACTGGTATATCTTCTAATCTATGAGAATATAAGTAGTACGTGTATATTGGCATATATTAGAATCAATTACGGCCTTCTGGTATAAAGATTATGGGGATTATTAATATTTTCAATTTATTATGTCATCTGTTTTATTTTGGTAAAGATTATTGAGACTCATATTGTAATATGGGTAATCTTCTACTAACATGGGCATATCTTCTAATCTACGACAATATAAGTAGTACGGGTCAGGCTTCCAGAAATCGCCCATCCTCCCGTCCTCGCCGGATTAAAATTCAGCAAGAACGGCCAATTTTCAGAAGTTGCCGTCCTCTCAGACAGCCTTGAGATTAGAAATTCCGTAAAAAGAACAACAACAACAAAAAAGTTGTCATCGTAAAAAATTTATAGCGAAAGCCACCCTTTCCCGTGCCATGAAAATTGAAATGTCATCACCTGCAAATTGCCTCCCCCTCCCCTAACTTAGCTAGTGTGCATTATCAACGCCTTCTTTCTAGGAGAGCCGTCAGGTCTGCATTGTAGCCACAGGTGCTCTCCCCTCATCCTCTACCCAGTTAATCCGATGACCGAACAAAAATGCGATAGCGTGTTCACGATCGAAGTGACATGTTCTGATGTTCTGTTCTCCTGTATGAGGTTTACATGTGCCGAAATTTCAGATTTTCAGGTTTATTGAAATTTTCAATTTATACATCTAATCTACTAATTCAAGGTATATCTTCTAATATTCGCTAATATAAGTAGTATGGATCCCATACAATTTTAACTCTTTTATTTTGCTTATATTGATTCAATTTCATATATTTGTAAATTTGTTTGCAAATGGAGCCAGGATATTTTATTCTTCAGATTTGCTGGTGAAGATAAATTTGTATAGAGAGAACAGATATTCTTAAACTTCTTTTTAGGAGCCTTAAATTAAATATTTTAACATAATAATTTGATTAACAATGTCATTTAATAAGTATACTAGGAATTTGCACATGATTGTGAATTTTAAGTTTTTGAGTATGCTGATGTGAATTTTAAGTATGCTGCTAGTTGTGAAATAAAATAAATAGCGATGTTGAAAAAATTTAAAGTGTTAGAAGAAATATTGTATATGCTTATTGTTTAGAAATGAATAAGAGGAATGAATAAGTGATTATAACAATTAACATTCATAAGTGGTAGAGAAGCATGACAAAAGCATGCAAAATGTTAAAAGAATTTTGTATGTTAATCACTCGCCTTCAAATTTGTCTTGCAAGTAACACTGCAATAGAAAGAATATTTTCAAATTTTTCATTTGTACACTAAAGTTCGGAATATGCTTTTAAGAGAAAATGCTTCAAAACTTGTTTTTTTTTTTTGTTATGCGGTGTTGAAACAGCAAAAAATAGGCTTTGATGTAGCAGATATTGCTCAATTAGATGAATTTTTGCTATTATTATTATATATAACAGCTAAAATTTATCCTATTGAGGCTTTGAGCAGTATAATTTATATCATTAAAGCTTGTACTATATCATTAAAATCTGGATTTAAGTAAATAGGATCTGTTTCATTTATTTCAATTTTATAATTTTTATTTATATTTCTTATTTGTGCATGAGCTGTATGAGCTTAATAATTCATCAAATTAGGTGTAAATTTTGTAGTTTTGAAATATTTCTAAATCATTAACTTCAGTATAAACATAAGCAGTTTGTTGATAGTTTTTTGATTATTTTTTGAAATAAGAGCATGATTTTTCAAAATTATTCCTTTATGAAACACTTAATTTGTATACTTACATTTCCTTAAATTAGTTTCAAAGTGATAAATATAATATATATTTTATGTCAAAAAATAATACTTAACCATCAAACCATGGTTAAAAAATCGAAATTATTATTATTTATTTATTTTTTTGTTATTAAAATAATTTGTATAAAATAAACATAGCTTAATTATATCTCTCATAATTAAACATGTTGAATCCCTATTTTTGCCGGGCTGGTTTTTTCCACCTTCGGCAAAAACTTGTCAACCTTGCTAAAAGCTATTAAAAAATTAAATATTCCAAAATAAAATTAGTTTTAAGTAGTTTTATTTAGGAGTTGGTGTCAGTATATTTTTACCGACTTCACCACAGCTACCAACTCCATAGCCCTATATATTAGACTATATATTAGGTATTTCAGTTTCCAGAACTTGAAAAATAAAATAAAATTTATTCTTTATTTGTAGTAGAAGCTTAATGTATCAAAAGATTGCAGCAATTATAGAAATCCAAATAATTTTAATTAATGTAAAAAGCTATATATTTTTCTACAAAAATGCTCATTGCTTCATAAAAAATTTAATACAATGTTAGTGCTCCGTTTAAGAATTTAATATAGTGCAATAATGTTCACTAATATATATATATATAGTGCAATAATGTTCACTAATATATAAATATAGTGCAATAATGTTCACAATAATGTTCACTAATAGTAAAAGGTTGCAGATTGTTTTAAACTCTCTATTTCTCCAACTATACTTAACTTTTGAACACCAGTATAAATTAATATTGTTTTTAATAATTAGCCATATTGAATTTAGATTTAAGAAAATATGTGTTTATTGCATCCTCTATCTTTCAGCTTAAGACGGGGACCCGGTCCTAATATCCAAGACAATAATGGCTATACACCATTACATCATGCAAGTTTAAATGGTCACAAGTAAGTTATGATTATTTTTATCATAGTATAAATCGGAGGGCCACAACCTATATAGCTCATAAGCATAATAGTGTAAAAGTGCATATTATTAACTATACTAATTGTTTTATTTGGTGCTCTCTAGAAAAATTATCACATTCTGATGCTTTCTGATTGTAAAAAGTTTATTGTTTTTTAAAAATAATAGATTAAATAAACCACTTTGTAATGAAATTTGGAAATTTTTCATTTATGCTACTCTTACTGTTTTTTGTAATATAATAATTTTAAAAATGTATTTATAGCTTTTAAAATATGAAACCAATGCAAATTTTTCAAATTTCATATTTTAAAGGGTTTTTTTTTACCAAACAAATACTCGATAATCATCAATCTCAGTTTCTACTTTATAAATACTTTGAAAGCAAGTACTCAATATTTTTTATTAGCATCACCAGTAAATTCACAATGTGAAATCCCCCGATTCTTCGAAAGTTAAGTTAATGGTCATTTAAAGTCAAAGACCTATTAGAAAGGTATAATGCATTATTTAATTACTAAAATGTTGATTTGTCTAATTTGGTATCTTTAGGATTCAATGAAACAACAGTAAATACAGGCTCAAAAGAGAGATTAATTTGATTATTAAGAGATGGAAATAAAGAAACCTTTTCATCTTTTCATTAGTTTATTTGCCAGTTTTATGGAAATTAATTGCCATTGCACCATCTATTTCAATATTTGTAAGGCAAAATTTCAGGATCAAATAGCTTTTCTGGGGAAATCGGAATATTGGTGTAAAAATGTGAAGAGCTTTTGATTGTGAAATTTACTCCAATAGATTTAAGCACAAATAAACGATATCTTGTAGATATATACTATGCAGTTATAAACTAAAGGTACCTGATGATCTTGTGAAAAGACAACTGGGAAAACTTGCTTATTCATGATGACTTACATGCTCAAGGATTGCACAGTTCCTTCTTTTTCCTACTTTCCTTTTATTTCCTACTTTTACACATTTGGAAGCTCTTTTTTTGCTTGTGTGACCAATCTCAGGCCTATCAGTAAAAGTGTTTGAGGAATTAATTTTATGATGTACAAAATGAAGTAAAGAAATTTAGTCTGACAGTCTATTTTTATGAAAAAGTGCTAAATTTGCAGTTTTTATGCAGGAACTGTAAAATTTGCAATTTTAAAGAAGTTCTATATTCATAATCTTAAAGGGAGCTTATCACCATTTTTTAGAAAGGGTGCTGGAATTCAAGATCTATAAGACAGTTCCTCCTAGTTTTTCTTATCATTTTAGAATACATTACTGTAAATTTTAGCACTTTTAAATAGAGAATTTTGGCACTTTTAAATTACATTGTATATTTTTGTGCTTTTTTTAATAAAATCACGATGTTAGCACTTTTTAATTAAAATTGCAAATTTTAGGTCTGTATCCAAAAAATCATAAATTTTAGTGCTATTTAAAAGAAATCATGGTTTTTAGCTTTCTTCCTCAAAAATCACAAATTTTAGTGCTATTTTTAAAAAAATCACACTTCTTAGCATTCTTCTCAAAAATTGTGATTTTTAGTGCTTTTTCTTAAAAATTTTGAGTTTTAGCACTCTACCTAAAAATTTCTGAAATTTCAGTGCTCTTTCATAGATTTCATAATTTTCATGAATTTCATAAAAATATACTTTAAATATCATGAATTTCATAAAAGTGCTCTTTTGTAAAATTTAGCACTTTGCATAAAAAAATTGTGACAATACCAAATCTTGTTACTAGTTAGGTAACTTTGATTTTCAGTAAATAAAAACACACAAAACAATTAAGCAATGTAATTACACATAAATTATTATACAACACAACTTACATATAGCTGTTTTAGACTTAATGTTTGTTGACAAGGATGATCTATTCTTGTGTTGTGCAATAATTTATGCGTGATTATGTTGCTTAATTTTTCCTTAACTTTCATTTTATTGCGGTGTGTTACTTAATAAAATTGCAATAAGATGCAGCATTGCTACTTTGAACTTCTGTGTCTTTGACAATATGCTTAATGCTCCCTTTTCATATTTATGCCCCCCCCCCCCCAGGACCGATTCTTGTGAGATATTTCAAGATTTGATATATTGTTTTAATCAGATGAAAATGTTAGTACTTTATTTCCAGAAATTTTCAAAATTCTCATTTCCTTACTTCAAACTGCTATAAAAATATTTTATTTCTGTAAAGTGGCGTTCAATATACCAATTTTTTTGCTACAAATTTAAAATTTCTCTACTTCAAGTCAAGTTTTATTGCTCGGAACTCATACAAAATGGAATTTTTGCTGTTCCAAAAAGCACTGTACGAATGTGAGATTATTGTATTAAGCATATTTAAACGCTATATTTATGGGAGAAAGCATTGGTTGTGGAGGGGGGTAGAAATTAGAATTCCTACTTTTTTATATCAGAATTCCTGTTTTTGTTCCTTTTTTCTTGAAAAGTTGATTGCTATCTCTGCAATCGCAAATCCATTGTTAAGACTATATGTAAACATTGAAAGCCATTAGAAAATTTTGAAACTTTGGTGACATATGTTGTTAAGGTACATGCACCAGATTGGTTCACCATTAAAATTAATTATACAAGTACTCATGAATTTAAAAATCTGTGGTTTATAGTCCATGCATCAAAATATATGGATCCCATATTTTTGCAGATTATCAATCCGGTAACACAAAGAAATGGGTATTTTGCACATTCTAAAAACAAGATTTTTTTTATGTTAATTGATGAAAGATGGCCTCTAGACTGAGAAATATAGATGGAGATATTGCTGTATGAAGGGTTTTAATTACTAGTTATCATACAAAGTAAATTATGTGTGATATCAGAAAATTCAAGATCTACCTTCTAAACTTTAAATCATATCTTATTGATTGGCAGAATTGCAAAATTTTTTAGCCTCCATCTATATGTCAAGTAACAGATGAAGACTTGGAGAAATGTTTTAAAACGGGAAATAGTATAATTTCTAGAGTTTCTCCATCATACGCAGTTAGTAGAAAGAGCTATTAAACTTGTGTCAGAGACGGGTATAGCTATTTGTGGACAAAGCAAGTGAAATGGCTATGTAAGTGAAGATTCAATATCAAAAATATATGTCAAAGTTTGAAACTGAAAAATATTATAATTGTTAAGTGGAAGAATGCATTATAGTTAGGCAAATCTTAGGTAAGAGCTAAGTGGCAGTCACCTCCTCCTGCTGAGGTCTAATTTATTTTTGTTCACAATCATAGGGCTGCCACTGACGACTAAAAAGGCAACTAAAGTAACTATTTTTAGGAAAAGGCGACTTTTTAGTCAAAATACACCCCAAAATGACTATTCTTAGAAAAACAGCTAATTTTTTGATCTACCGGTGACTATTTAAAAAAAAATTGCTCAACATTACCGTTTTACCGATTTTTAAATCTCACTGTGCATCTTGTACTACATAAAATCCTATCACCACAGAATTTTAAATGACTTTACAGTGGTAACCAGAAAGCACATTACTAATGCTTGCACCCCTTCCTAGGGAACTCCATAGATAAGGAAGAATATCTACTGAAACTCTAAATAGAAAACCATTCACTTAGCTTCAGAAGGGACATTATTTGTTGCATGGTTTATTAATGTTAATATTTACAGGTGATGATGCCACGTTTTCCATAAATATTGCTGTAACACATGTTTGAAACATGGATTTAGATACATAATTTATTTTCATTACATATTTATATTATTATTGTATTCTATAGCCAGTTTTGAAAGGCTGTGATCGAGTCATCTTCAGTGTCAAGAATAGATTTTTGATAAGTCTTAATTCTGCTTTGAGAAAATGGTCAATTCAGTTCTTTATTTATTAATGTAATATCAAGATCCCGGGATACTGTATGTGCCTGGTTATAAAAAGAAATTTATAAAGAATATCTGTCTCTATCAAATGATGCTAGAAATGCCAGATATAAAATATTTACCTCCACATCCTAATTTCAAAATTTTGCTCAGGCCATACATTTGTACTGTATCGGATTGTATCATTAACATTTTCATTTGTACTTCTTTTGGTACAGCACTATTCCTATTTCAGAAGTATGGATCTGGAGAAACAACAGCCCCCATGTCTTGATTTCAAAATTTTGCCGATGTCGATAAGATAGAATCTTATTTTGGCGATGTGTAACATAAGCAAAAAGCTGCTAATTGCATAAAAAACAATTATTATGATAGTATAACTTAAACTAATTTATAAGTATCAGAAAGGAGAAAAGGAAAGAACAGTTTTATTAAAAACATACCAAAATTCTTTAAATCAACTGGAGACTCTGAAAATTTAATTTTGCAGTCAACAGCTAGTGTAAGAAAGCTGTTGCATGCTTAGAGCTTTTTAAAAAAAAGACACTGGGCTGGTCGCCAAAGGTGGCTATTATAAATAAGAATTTGCATTATCAGACCATGCATAAGACATAAATATTCCATCAATGGCACTTTTTCCTATAACTATATCATGATAGACATTTGTTTTAAAACGTGCATACAAGGTAGGTTATTATTATTAATTTTTTTTTTTAGTATTCGGCCTTTATGTGGTTTGTGCAACCTCACAATATATTTGCATTGCAAAAAATATTGTATATTTCTTAGAAGATAATACAGCACTTTTTATTGCTACTCCTAAACAGAAAATGAAATTATTTTGATCATTTTTCGCTCCACCAGGGACGTAACCAAACTTTTCAATCTGGGGGGGGGGGGGGGGAGGCAAACAAAAAGTGGGGACACCAGACAGTTTTGTGGGTAGTCACTGAATTAAGGAGCAACTGCAATTAACATATTTACATTATGTTATAAATTAATTTTTTATTTTCTTTCTTTTATTTTTTCGAATAAAAACTTTGAAATGAAAGTTATTGAAAACATATCAAATAAATGCAGCCAATTTTTAAAAAATGATTTCCTGTTTTTTATTAACATAATAAAGTTTCTGAAAAATGACAGAGAAATCAAGATGATATTGAAAATTATGAAACCAATATTTTTAAGCAATAACATAATCTATTTTCTCATTAAAATAATGTATTTCATTGGTTCACTTGCAATAGACAAAGCTATTTAAACAGTTTTATATTATAAATATTCTTTAATCATTATTAGTTTGAGTTAATGACTCACTAGTCATTATTAATTTGAGTTTTGAGAATATTCTTTCAATTGACACCATTTTTTATTTATTTAAATTTCGCACTGAGCCTCAAAATGTAGTGCCCAATAAAATATTTCTGTAAGATAAGCCTCGTTTTGGATTCAATATCTTATGTGAATATCTCGTGCAAAATATTGCTTTGAAAATTTTACTAATTTAAAAGTTACACTTCGACAATTAGCTTTATTAAGGGGGCAACACATCTTTAGATTTTTGAAATAGCAAATTTTCTAATTATGAAAATCTATATTAAATCCATTCGCCATTCCTATTGAAATCAATATTTACCTAAATTGCATGATCTTTTATACTCAGAAACTGCAATACAGGTAGGAAGATGAAAATTTGCACACATACCATTTTCAATAATTAAAACAAACTATAGCAGGGTTTGAGGAAATGCCCATTTTTAAACTGCACATGCTTACTTATGCTTTGTACAAGTAGCAAGTAAATAATAATTTTTAAATAGGTAATGAACGTGTGTGCACTTGCATGCAAGTTGATTCATTGATCGTGTTCAATTCATTTCATTTCTCCAATTTTTTCCAAACTATTTAAATTTGTTTAATTTGAATTTGAAAAAAATTTCTACATAATGATAATGATTCTATTGTTGAAATAATTTATGGAAAAATGTTATTTACAGATATATGTTATGAAAAAAATTATAGTCCAGCTGATCAACTTCCTGTTGATATAATTAATAATCATCAAATTTGATAATTGTAGCATTTGAAGTAATATACATTTGACAAGTTTAAACAAATTTATAAACTCTGCTGAAATTATTTGAATTAAGGAATGTAATAATATGATGCTTCAGTTGAATTATTGTCTTTGCTATTGCTAATAAAATAATAATTTTGTCCCTTATATTGTTAAAAAATAAAGTTAAAAACAGGTCTTTATACTTAATTACCTAAGCAAAGCACTAAAATTGGAAATTGTGTAAATTCCATAGTTCATAAATAAAACACTGATGAATAAAGTCCTTGTTTAGATGCAATAATTATTTAAATCGAACCATGCAAAAACATATAATATTATTTTGCTCACAATAAAACATAGAAATTTCAAAAATAAAAAGCATGTCTTTTAATTAATACATTTTAAAGTATATGAATATTCTCATAACCTTCTTTTGCAGATAAAGCTTTATTTGCCCTTTTCCAAGATTTCTAAATTTTAGAACTTTAGAACAAGGGTTCCCAAACTTTATATATATATTTGGAAATGTAATGTATACAGAAATCAAAAAGTCGAAAAACATAAACAAAATATAATGCAATATACACATAATGCAGCAAACAAATACATGGATAAATATTAAAATATGAAATAACTAAAAGCAAGTGATCATGGGCAAAACATAAAAACTAAGAGGTATCCCAAATAGAAAAAAAACATAGCAATCATGCCGGATGAGATAGACATTTACTGATGAGTACAAAAAGTAAAATTCTTTAGAGTAAGAAATATTAAATTAATACATGTGTGATAAAAAAACTTATAGCTATAAATAAACATAAATAGATATACATTTAATAGTGAATGAAGAAGTTAGATAAATATACACAATAGTAATTAATTACAAAAATTTTAGCATTGGAAAACAGTGGAACACAAAATGAAAGTTGAATGTTGGTGACAGAATCATAAAAGTTAAATTTGCATGGCATATGAATGCCCCCCCCCCCCCCCCCCCAATACACATAAAAGGCAATTCGTCCACAGGGGGATTCTTCTGCCCAAGACAGAACACAAACATATCGTAGTGGGATAGAACTCAACTATCTCAGACCTCCATACCTGACTGAAACAACAATAAAACAAACTTTCCTGAAAACATGCATCTCTTCAGCAGTGACTTTTAACTCCGAACAAGAACAAGTGTAATCCCCAAAAGAAATTTACAAATAAAACTCCAGAAAAATTTAAATAATCTCAAAAACTTCCAAAATGGTTACAATTCAGAAACATAAATTTTAACACTAACACACACAAAAAAAAAAAAAATCTGAAATAACAAATTTTCTCAGACTCTCAGTCTATCAGTTAAATCTTAACACTCCCAACTATCACAAATTTGCCAAAATTCTTAATTAAAAATAAAAATAAAATCTGCTTTTGGAGTGTATATTATGCAATCAGCCGGAAGGAAGAAAAACTAACAGAGTTCATCATCGCTAACTGTTAAAAAAAAAATTAAATATTTGATGAACGCTTTGGACCAGCTGAAGAATTCAAAGAATCAAAACATTAAATTTTGAAAAGGAATTCCATAAATAGCAGTCAATAATTAAAAACCCAATTTCATAATTCTGCCCTTAAAATTAAACTCTAATTAGGCCTTTCCATTTTTTTTAACTTGAGCCTTATTTCCATCATGGTCAGCGGAAGCCAAATTGTGGAAGGCCTGATTAGCAAAAGTCTATTGTACATAAATATTTATCAAATTCAATATTTATTTTTAAACATTCGCTTGATATAGATTAAATGGAATTTTCAATTGAATTATCTTTTTATCTATTCCTCTATGCATGTCGGAACCAATACAAAATGGATTCAAAAATATAAATCTAATGTTGAAGTATTTGTTTCACAAGAAATCTGATATGGCCAATTTATGATTTTCCCTACAAACTCAAATTTGTTCACGAAATAATTTTCTACCCAAAGAGTGTGATTGTGCAATTCATTTTGTATTGTCCTGCATTACTGAGAGTCCACAATCATCTTTCTCCATCAATCTCTATCCTCCAATTACTGCACAATATGTAGCCTAAACTTGCTTATTTTCATGTTTTGGTTAATTTAAAAGAAATATTTTACATAATAAAACTAATATTATGAGATTTAACTATGATGGAAGAGTAAGATGATTCTTATAGTTAATATCCTCATGCAGTGTTTTGAACCTGAAAGCTGTTCTTTTATTAAATTATTGTCTCAGATTTTCAGTTCGTAAGTTTATTCTAAAATATTTCTTTAATTGATAACGTATTAAATAATAAATAAAATAAAAATAAATTAATAAAAGTTTTGTGAGCATTTATTTATTATGCAGAGAAAGTTAATTATGTTATGATAACTACAGTTAAGAAAAAAATCTTATTATTTTTTTTAAGCTTCAAATTTCCTTATCTTATTTTACCTCTTAAAAATAATGCCATTAAAATCTACAGATTTTTCTTCTAAGGTCAGTAGGTACGGGAGACCATTTTTTTCCTTATAGGACCCCACTTAATCTTTTCACTTATTAGACCCAGTTTTAAGTTCCTGGGATGTAGAACTTTCCATACCCAGTACCTGTCCATCATAGAATACATTCCAGAAAGTATAGTCCGTATCAATTCAGGCAGGGGTTTTACAGGCCTCGCATATGATTCCTTTTTCCCCTCGAGGTCCCTAAATGTCCCTTTTTACCCGGGAAAATATGTATTTTCTTTTTAAATGCCGAAATTCCGGTGTCATTGAAATGCCTGGATGAATGGCTATCATGGGAGTGCACGTGCAAACGGGGGAAGGCTACGAAAGACATCACGAGCGCCTCCAAATTTCCATTTTTTGGTGTGTAAAGGTGAAGCAAAGTTACAGGTGAATTTGCTCTCGCACAATTTCACTCCAACTCCCGTGACGCATGCACATTAGCAGATCTTCACTTGGGGAGTTGTGCACCAAGGAGGGGGAAGGAAATAGGTTATTTCTTTCACAAGTCAATGTGCGTGTATGTTGTATTTCCACGTGTGCTGACTTTATTACAATTTTAAGCTGTTAATTTAATATTTTTGTCACTTCTTTTACATGGTTGACATGTATTTAATCATGTATTACAATTCTGGGGTGTGTACATTTGATTTTCCGATTGTGATTATCCGAAAATGACCGATTTGCTTAGTTTCTTGCAAACACAAAAGGTACATGAATTATTTCAATCTTAAAAGTATTTAGTCTATTGTTTTATTTAATATGCATATGTAATCGCAATAAACACCTTTAGAAATAAGTGATCTTGTCATTTAGGATTCTTATCATGATTATATTTACTCATTTGTATACTTAGAACTTTTGATTTTACTAAGTTCAATCTTGCCAGTTGATTAGCTTGACATAAGCCAGTTGATTAGCTTGTTTGAGATAGAATTATTTTTAATTTTCTGTCTGTTCAGGTTGATTTGCTGAATGTGTTGAAGCAGATAGCATTAGAAATAAAATACTTTTAGATTATTTATACTGTAAAACGACTATGTTATATTTTTAACTTTTACTGATTTTAATGAGTCTCCAAATACATTAATTTATAACATTTTTTCTTATATGGATTATTTGATAAAGAGTGGAATGACTATTTATTTTCTGAAACATTGCCATTGCTTAAAAATGTTGGCCCCTCAATTATTTAAAGCAAAATATTTATTTCATACAATTTAGTATTTTTTAGTTGTATTAAATTTTAAGTAAAATTAAAAATTTAGTTTATAAATTTTGAATTCAAAAAGCTGAAATTTTATTTTTATCTAATCTGCTAATTGCATTTTTGATTATAAAGGGGTTTGTGTAAAGAAATCTTATTTTCTTTATTTTTCAATCACAGAATAGTAGATTGAAACTTTCATATATTTTAAAGCTATATGTTAATGTTGTCACTCAAAATATACAAATTTGAGTTATCCTTGCAAAACTAATTTGATTATAAATTAAAATTATTTCTTGGAATATGTTTATACCCTTAATTTTTTTTTCTCCACAAATTATTAAAATTAAAGAATATATATGAAACAATAATCTGTTAAAAATAATTTTTATACCATTTCATAAGTGAAGGCAAGGGATTGATTAGGCTTTCCTTTTCATTAAGGAAAGATTCACATATTTCACTAATATGTAAATTTTATTCTAATTCTTTTATCAATAAGTAAATGTCATCTTTTTTTAATATATTTTACAATCTGTGAAAAAACTAATTTTTTTGTCAGTATGAAATTAATGTGAATATTTTAAAACAAATTCAGAAAATATAAATATAATTTTAAATTTTCGGCATTTGAAAAACAAATACATTCCATACTCTTTTTTGAATTTCTTCATAACATAAAATATTTTTCCATGTTATACGAACAATTTTGACCGCTCAATCATTTAAAGCAAAATAGTTTATTCATACAGTACAGTAAATGGAAAATCTAAATGTGTTTGTTTTATAAATTTAATAAATCATGTTATACAAAATTTATGAGAAAGAAATATGTAACATGATCAGTTTTGCATAATCTTTGAAATAATAGTCTATACTCTGAAATCACATCAGTATTATTACAATTACAATACTGAAAAAAAAAAAAAAACTATTTTATGTTACAAAGTCTTGTACAAAAAGATTTCGTAAGCATTAAAAAAAAAAAAGGAGAACGTGTTGCGTCCCCGGAATGTTGTTTTCTCGGCATACCTCCATCAAATTCTCATAGTGCATGTGCCGGATTTCGCGTTTACATTAGCCCAATGGAAGCTTCCCTTCTTTATATGTATATTCTTTGGCACTTACTTTTCTGTGATGCAGATGCTTTCCCAACTTCTAGAATCACACACGAGTGTTGTCCCCTGCCGTCTTTGGATGCTGTGTGCTGGGAGTAATAGAATAAATGAAGCTTGTCACACGAAAACGTTCCCGTTCTCCTGTGACAAGTTCTATTCACTCTTTTACTCCCAGCACGCAGCATCCAAAAAACGAACTAGAGACAACAGAGTTTTTTGTTTATCAAACGCTAGTCCTAATACAAAGTTCTAGATACATAATGAAATATGTTGTTTATGTTTACAATTGAGTTGGATGCACTTTCCGATGTTCAGGAGCCATAATTGTCCTAAAATTCCTGAAAAAAATAATTGTGACCTGAAATATCCGTATTTTTTACATACCATGCTGATTACTATGGATTCTTCATAGTTTCTATGGGAAACATCCTCATCTCATAGTACAGGTTACTGAATTTGCATAGTTTTCTACGGAAAATTGCCTTCTGGCAATGCTGATGTAAATTTGCATTCGCATGCACTGTAATTAACGGGGACATTTACAATTGAGTTAGATGCACATTCCGATGTTCAGGGGTCGTAATTGTCCTGAAATTCCTGAAAAAAATAATTGTGTCCTGAAATATCCTTATTTTTTATGTATCATGCCGATTACTACGGATTCTCCGTAGTTTCTATGGGAAACATCCTCATCTCATACTACGGGTTATGGAATTTGCATAGTTTTTGGCGGAAAATTACCTTCAGGCAATGCTGATGTAAATTTACGTTCGCATGCACGGTAATTAATGGGGATTTACAACCGTATGTAATGTAAATTAAGATCGCGATCGCATGTTTTATGAAAATAATAAATAATAAAAATGATAAATTAAACAAAGTTGGAACTGGTGAAATGTTTTCTATTCTTCTGGATTTTCTTTACATAGAACCTTCCAAATCATTAAAAGTCTTCTGGAACAATGTGGAAGCTTCCAGATAATTCCCGAATGTAACAGAACTTTCTAGAACAATCTGGAAGTTGCCAGATAATTCCAGAATGTAACAGAACCTTCTAGAACAATCTGGAAGCTTCTAGATAATTCCAGAATGTAACAGAACCCTTTAGAACAATCTGGAAGCTTCCAGATAATCCTAGAATGTAACAGAACCTCCTAGAACAATCTGGAACCATCTAGATAATTCTGTGTGTTTGGCCTAGCGCAGGGGTCGGCAACCTACTGAAACGGAAGAGCCAAAAGTTACAATTTACAAAATTTCCCAGTTTTTAAAGAGCCACTAAAAATTTTCGTTTCAATATTATAGTATTTGCTTATATATATTTGATTTTTAATTTAAAATAAACGGCTTTAAATACGGAATTTATTCATATAAAAACACAAATATAGATAGTTACATCAATGGGAGCATTGGCTTTCCATGCCTTTTGAAAGTTTGATTAAATCTGGCTTATAACTTGTTGTTTTAAGTTTAACGCACGACTCTAGATTTTTATTTGTTAGTTGACTTCTAACTTTACTTTTTATTATATTCATGCAAGAGAACGCTTGCTCGCACGAATATGTCGACCCGACGATCGTCAGCACTCCATATGCCAACTTCTTCACCTCACTGTAGCATTCTGGGAGACTATTCCATGCGCCGAATATGAGGGCCTCAACTCGCGGAATTTCTTTTAGAATTTATTTCCACTTGTGCTGCGCGATGTGCATGCATTCCTGAACCTCCAACGCTTCCAACTTGCTCTTGAGTTCTATGAACTTGCCACTCCACAAGTCTTTGCTTTTCAAATCTAGCAATTGCATTTGGAGCGATCCAGCATCAATTCCAAATGGCTCAATGTTGATCTCATTTGTATTTATGTTGAGAGGATATACTATGAACGCGAGAGTACTTTTGTTTGTTTTGAATTGCTCAAATCTCTCAGCGAATCCATCCTTCATGTTTTTAAAGCTATCCTGAAGTAATTCGTGTCAATAGTTGCTTTGGTCACATTTTAGAGATTTTTAAATGAAATTGCATTTCAGTTGGAAAGTGTTTCATAATCAATGCTTATGCATGATTGATCTTTCTTGTTTTTAGTTTTGTGCAGCTTTCTCTTTTGAGTATCAACCCTATTTACCAGATATAGCTTTGTGCAGCTTATTTTTTGCTTTATGTAACTTTTTTTTTAATTTATAAAAATGAACTATATTCCCAAGCACTTTTTGAAAGTTGAGGACGAAGTTGAGTAAGGTGTTATGCAGATGCATTGAGCAGAGAATTTATGGGAAAATCCATTAAGTTTTTCAAAATGAAATGCTATAAATGCATCAGTCTCTTTACTTTATAGCTATATAGTGCATTTGCAAATCAGTTTAAAGTGTGCATTGCTAGTCTTAAAAACTCCATCTAGGGAGGGGGTGTTGAATAAAAAATGGAATGGGGAAAGGAAGTGTTCAGTGATCAATTTGTGCAGTTGTATATTTCACTTCAAAAACACCCAGCCCACCCTTTATATAACTCAAACTATTACTTCTAAAATTCCCTCCTAATTTTTCTATAATATATATGTTATTATGTTTAATTATTGTAGTAAAGTACTTGAATTCTTTCATTGCTATTCTTTCATTGCACAAAACTTATTGTAAAAATAATTTAATTATAGAATTTCTTCATGCACAAATTTATTTTGCCTAGCGTATTTGAAATTTTGTTCTAACTCTTAAGGTTAATGCATTTTCTCAAAATTGACTATTTTGCTCTATATAGTCTGTGAGAGCATAGTAGCAGCAAGTCTTGTGCTTTTCATGATAGTGTGTAATGTGTACTGAAATGAAATTGTCCCATTCTTTCGTTCAAACACACATGGAAAAACTTGTAATTTTACTTAATGAAATATATATATTATTTTGTTTTATATAGAGATATTGTTGCTCTCCTATTAAGTCATGATGCATCTGCTAATATTGTTGATCATAAAGGCTGTACACCACTTCATTTGGCTGCTTGGTCTGGAAATACAGACATTGTAAAAGAACTTTTAACCCATGGACCTTCATTTCCAAGTGTCAATCATATGGTATTCCATTTATTTCTATTTTTTACTTTTAGTCTTATTGAATAATCTTTTGTTTGATGCTATTAATCAATTATGTTATTGTTTATTATTTTGTTCATGTTAAATCACAGATAGGTTTAGTTAAGTTACAGGAAGATCGCCTAAGGACATTAATAATTTATAAGCACAGTAAGTATTTCAAGTAAAAATATACTCATGTCCAAAAGTTAAGTAACAAATTGAAGTAAATGGATAAAAAGAAAAGTATTTATTTGAATTAAAAAATTTTTTAAAAAAAATCGAAACTTGATTCATTGATTTTGAGTGGCAAGAATAGTTCATTAGTGGAGGTCTGTCCATACGGAATGTGATGACCTCTGCTGGAAATATATGATCAACAGTGGCGATTCATATCAAGAATTAGATTATGGCAGTTTGGGGTATCTGCCCATTCATGGAGCTGACATGTTCTTAGCTCATAAAGGTTCTGGGGAGGGTCATGGATAAAACTTAAATGTCTCCCAAGCATGTCCCATACATGCTCGATGGGATTCAAGTCGGGTGATCTTGATTTCTATTCCATATGAAGCAGTGTTTCCGATTCTAAGTATTGGCCAATCATGCAAACCCTGTGAACTCGTGCATTATCGTCCATAAAAATGGCATCAGGACCTATGGCCACAAGAAATGTGCTAACATATTGAGCAAGAATATCATCTCTATGCCACACTGCAGTCACAGTACTGTGAGGGAAGATGTGGAGATCAGTGCGGGTGCCGACAGCAATCCCTACTCAACCCATTGAACCACTGCCTGTGTATGCTTGCATTTCACAGATGTTACACTGGCATGATAGTGAGTTCCAGGCATTATCCAGACCAATAACTGTCGGGAATCATCCTGTACACCAATTCGTGACTTATCCGTAAAGAGCACAGTTACCTCATTGTTGAGAAGCCCAGTTGAGGTGATCTCAAGCCAAGTTTAAGCAGGCCTCTCTGTGCGAGTGCATCAATAGAATGCAAACCACTGATACTCTTGTATGCAGCTGACCTGCATGTAGCAATCTGTAAACAGTTTGCCGAGATATTGCTCTTAATGCCAACGCTGCAATATTGGAAGCAAGCTGATGTGCAGTGAGTGACCTGTGACATTATACTTGCAGACACAGAAAACAGTCATCCTGAGCAGTTGTGACCTTTGAATATTCACTGGTCTTCACAATATGACACTGTTCCTTCACTTAGATACTGGTTCCACAGGTGGTAAATGATGGAACAATTGACATTTAGGGCTCAGGCTACTTCCGACTATCGCTGACCCCCTTCAAGATGTCCTTTTACCTCTCATCACCTGGCATCACTCCGATGATGTCATTTACTCATTTTTCAAAATTTTTCTATTTAGATTTTACTTCTGGAATCCATAACATGAACATACAGGCTCTGTTCACATCAAGCTGTTTTTATACTTAATATGTTTCCTTGTTAAAAAATGTTGGTATGCAAAATTTTTTCTGCGGGTTAGTTTCTGCATGCATGCGACTGTCATGTATGTACATTTTGTAGCTACACGTTTCTTTTGCCAAGTGTCAGAGGCACCGGAAGTCATTTTGCACAGTGGGTGCAAGATTTTGAGTAGAAATATTATATATATATATATATATACACTGAAGAGCCAGAAAAACTGGTACACCTACCTAATATCGTGTAGAGCCAATGAGGTATAAATCAATACCAATGAGGGTACATTGCACAGTGCGTACGCTGACACTTGTTGATGGCCCTGCATTCAAATCCGCAGCAATGTGAAGTGCACGTTTATCTTGTGTAACGATTCTTTTCAGCTGTCGATGATCCCGTTCTGTCAAGGTCTTTTTCCGGCCGCACCACTGTCAGAGATTTGAGATTTTACTGGAAACCTGATATTCTTGGTACACTTTTGAAATGGTCATGCATGAAAATCCAAATTTCATCGTTACTTCGGAAATGCTATGCCCCATCTCTCATGTGTCGACTATTACTCCCCGTTCAAAATCACTTAAATCTTGATAACCTGCCATTGTAGCAGCAAGAACCAATCTAATAGCCTCCTCAGACACCTTATTCTCTTATATACGTACTGTCGACCGCATCGTGTTACGCTGATTGGTTGCATACCTCCATTATTTGCATACGCCCGACTGTACCAGTTTTTCTGGCTCTGCAGTGTATATATACATACAAATATACGCAACACATCAAATTGCACGCAATGGAGAACACGATACGACCACATTTTTAACTATCCCATGCGACTAAGCAAAAAATAAATTAATTAATTAATAAAATAAAATATTTAAAAGAAAAAGCTCTCTATAGGAGAGAGGGCTTTAAGTATATGCGTAGATGCCGAAACTAAAGGGGAAAATGCAGAGCATTTAAAATCTTACAGGTTCGCTCACTTAAAATACCATAAAAAATTAAATTACAGATGAAATTAAAAATATTTTAGTTAGAATACGAAGATAGCTATACAGAACTTTCAAGCTTTAAAATTGTGTTAATTTAGAATTTGATGAAATAAAAATTAGATTACAATCAATTAAACTGCTGCTTGTAAGATAAAAGCTTGCAAAACTTCTTTGAATAAAGCAAGCATATATCAGTAAGGTGACTACAATTGTTTTGAGGGCACCATAAGCCCTCTTCTTCGGCCAAAACAGAACAGTTAGGAAAGTATGCACCTTAGTAAAAGATGAGAGTTGCGAAGAGGCAAGTAATGGGCCATTCAAAAGAGCTAGGACACACACATCGAAAAAATTTGCTGAACGAGTAGTATCGGCATTTTAAAAACACCCATAAACATATCCGTATGAACATATCATCACTGGATGATAAAGGGTTGCTCTTCTGTCTAGGAAGACAAGGGGAGCTGGCACTGAGAATAAAATCTGAAGCATTGAAATAAGATTTAAAAAACAGAAAAGAAATATAAAAACCGTTAAATTATTTGCAAAAAATTAAAGAGTTTAGAGGGAGGAAAATTAATCAAACCCTTGAAATGGATAAAAGGTAGAAAATTACAGGGAATGAGGTGTAATTAAGAAGAAAATAAGACAATGATGTAACCAGTTTCGAGAGTTAAATTCATCAATCAAACTTCTAAAGCATTAATAGTGGTTGAGACTAGGTTAAAAAGAGATATAACACAGGAAGTTAAAAAAAATGGTATCAGAAGCTATATGAGTTAACTTCATCAACTATAAAAAATATTAATCAATTAGTCTACTCAAAAATATCCGTGAATGAGACCGGAATTAAGAAGGATATAACAAAATTGAAGAAAAAAAAATAAATGAGCTAACTTTTAAAGACAAAGATGAGCATACAAACAATTTAAACTATTATTGAATGAGATCGAAATTAAGAAGGAAATAATTAAATAAATGACCAAAAACAAAACAAAACAGAAAACTGTTTCGGAAGCTATATAAGCTGCAAATGAAGTTAAAGATGGAGGACAATTTTTCCATGCTCAGGAGACGTGAAGAACTGCTTATATATCATTAACAAGATTATCAGAGTTCAAATAAATAAAAGCGACTTCCAAAAAATCAAGTTCAGACATAGTGCCGGCATATGTGATCATTTTTGCATAAGAAAAATGAAATGAGTGATTTTCAAACTAACAATGTTGGGAAATGGATGACTTGGAGTGATGATGATTCTTGCATATCGATCATTCTAGAATGTTCTTTGATACATTCCTTGAGAGCCTCTGTCAAGACTATTTGACTCCCCTTGTCAGGCTAACAAAGGGGGCCAAATAGTCTTGTTTGATGATTCTACTTATGTTAAAAAAGTGAAACATGTATTAAATGAATGGCCTTTTAATAATGTAAAAATGAGCCAACTGGCATGGAATTAATTCATTTATCAGCTTCATTTATTCATTTCTTCATTTATCAGCTCATATAGCTTCCAAAACAGTTTTTGGTTTTTATTTTGTCTTCTGATCATTTATTTAATTAGTCCCTTCTTAATTCCAATCTCATTCAGCAATGGTCTGTATACTCATTTTTGACTTTAAAACCTAAATTATTTAATTTTCTTTCAATTTTGTTATATCCTTCTTAATTCCAGTCTCAGTCACGTATAATTTTGAGTAGACTAATTGATATTTTTAGCTGATGAAGTTAGATCATATAGCTTCTGCAACCATTTTTCCCCCTTAATTTCTGTGTTATAGCCTTTTCTGACCTAGTCTCAACCGCTATTAATTATTTAGTAGTTTTATTGATGAAATAACTTTCCAAACCGATTACTTCCTTTGGTTATTTTCTTCTTAATTACTGCCCCATTTCCCTGCAATTTTATACCTTTTTTCCTTTACAAGGGTTTCACTATTTTTCTCCCTCTAAATTCTTTAATTTTTTACAAATAATTTAACAGTTTTTATATTTCTTTTCTGTTTCTTAAATCTCATTTTAATGTTTCAGATTTTATTCTGAGTGTCAGCTTCCCTTGCCATCCTAGATGGAAGAGGAACCTTTTATCGTCCAGTGATGATATATATGTTCGTACGGATCTGTTTATGGGTTATTTTAAATTGCCGATACAACCTGTTTTGTAAATTTTTTCTATGTGTGTGTCTTAGCTCTTTTGAATGGCTCATTGTTTGCCAATTCACGGTTAGCTCTCAGCTTTTGTTGAGAGCGAATATTTTCTAACTTTTCTGTTTTAGCCTGATGAAGGGGGCTTATAACGCCCTGGAAACAGTTGTAGTCATCTTACTGACATATGCCTGTTTTATTCAAGGAATTTTTGGAAGCTTCTAAAAATTTGATTACTTAAAAAATGCAAGTTATGATAAATTTAAAAAAGAAATAAATATGAAGGAATTATCCTATGAATTTGTTTCAAATATTGTTGGAAAAAATCGATCCTTGATCTTTCCGATGACAGAAACTGTGACAAAAGAAACAAGACAGAAACTGTGATAATATCCGATGGTGTCAAAACAGAAAACTTAAAAAATGAAAGTTTCGATAAATTTAAAAAAAAACTAAATATAAAAGAATTATCCTACGGATTCATTTCAAACATTGTTGAAAAAAATCGATCCTTGATCTTTCAGATGACAGAAACTGTGACAAAAGAAACAAGACAAAAACTGTGATAATATTTTCGAACGCTAAAAATCCGATTGGTGTGGAAATCGTGAATAACACTCAAATTCATGCTGAAATATAAAATAACTAAAAATCGAATTCGAATTAAAAAAACAGTTATATATTTGTAAAAATTATATTTATTATGTAAGATAATTGGAAGATCTAATAATTCCTATGATGTATCACTTATATGAACTTTAAAAGAACTGTTAAGATTTATTATGTTTAAAGACAGGAAAGGGAAATTTCAAACATCGACATCGTTTGTACTAAATATAAATATCCAATGTAAAAGAATAATAAAAATGAATACCGAAGGAATAATAATCTGGGATGTTGCTTATGTTTAGTTTATATTCCAAACACAAATACTCGAGTTTTAGTGATTTGAACGTTGACTCGTATTCAGGAATGTTCAAAACATGTAGATCCACCAAAATTTGAGCATCAGATTTTTTACAACATCACAATACTCCCCCTTCACAATACTATGCATGGCAGGGAAAGTAACATTGAGTTGAAAAATATTTAATAAGAACAATTAACTACAACTAGCAAAAATTGACAGTAAAAAATGCTGAACTCTTTAAATCCATACTACTATAGGGACACATGCTCTGATGTCCCGGCTTTAAGAAAAATTTAATAATCAATTCTCTTCAGCCCAGTTTCTAACATAAACACTATTAAAGGTTGATAATACTTAACAACCATTTTCCAGGTCAAAAATAATCTCTTCGTCAGGATAGACAGCTAGCAACTGCACCAGCAAAGGTAAGAATGCATCTGTCTAAATGCTGATAAACTTCTAAACTGACAGACGTGTTCTTACCTTTGCTGGCGCGGTTGCTCTGGCCCTCAATCCTAAAGAAGGCTGCTGCTTTTTGCTTCTGAGGACAATTGAAACTTTTAATCAGCATTTTATGCTGTTAATGAAGTACTTTTATTTCAGATTAATTTTCCATTATAAAGACTATTAGACGGTCTTGTTCCCAATGTTTGAAATGTTATAGTAAACAGAGGCAAGTGTGCGCCTCCCCCCTCTCTCCCACACACACACATCACATCTAAAGTCCCATATTTGTAAATAATAAAATTAAAATAAATAAATATAGTAATTTTTATGGCATTTTAGTGATCATGCTTTGTGAATAATTTATTTTACATAAAGTATGCAAAAATTTCAATCCATATACCAATTTATAGTACTTAAATATTGCATTTATTACTGTATTAGCTTCAGTTTCGAGAATGGTGTTTTACCTAACATTATTTGTTTATTCTTGCCCTATTTTAAAAGCTTCATAACTCCTGTTTTAGATACTTTATGCCTAAAAATTCATTTACACTTTTTAATGTATTACGGAAATGTTTAGCAATATGATTATTTCCTTTTGGGATATCGTTTTCACAAATAAACAAAGATAAAAGTTTTATTGTATGTAAAATTTCAAGAATTTTTCAGCTAAACCTTTGTTTCTATATTATACAAATATTTAATACATGTATGTTGAACTTGGTTTCTATAAATAATTTTCTTTCACCCACAGAAAAAGAATATCTAGTATAATTTTCCATGACAATAAAAGATATTTGCATATAATTTTGCTGTTTGTGTAATGCACCCATAGCAGATTTATGTGGTAGATTCAAGTCTCTTAACTACTATGCACTAGAATTTGTTTCAACTTATTTTAAGCAGAATTATCCTAGGTATGATAATGCACCCATAGTACCCATACAGTCTGGCAAACAATGCTAAATAATATTACCATTGTCTGAACAGTTTACCCACGCACCTAACTTTTCAACAACTCCAATTTATGACCCTACCATCAACTGCATGGACCTTTTGAACCAGTGTTAGAAGGTAAAGGGGGACAGAGTATGAAAGCAACTGCTTTTATGTAAAAATTCACACCTATTTCTGAACTGCGAGCTTGGTTTGTTCATTCATGCTAGTTTTACTTCAATATTTTTCTGGAAAAGATCTCATTCCAACGCTATTTAAAGAAGATTAACAACAAAAAAACCTTAATTATCTTCAAATTTCTGTGGGTGCAAGTTGCACACATGGGTTCCGACGCCACTGCCAAGTATTCTAATTTTTCCATTTGTTGCTTAATTTTTTGACATGAGTGTAAATTGTACTAATGAATGTTAAAATCATTATTTTAAAAGCAAAAGTTGTATCGATATAAGGTTTCCATACAAGTGGATTGGCTTGCATGGGCCAGTCGAATTTCCCCCTAAATCGCCTGATTTAATGCCTATGGATTTTTAATTGTGGGGTCGTTTACACACAACTGTTTATCTGTCACCTCCCTTAAATAAAGCAGAGTCGCAAGAATGCATTCAAAATGGTTGTCGTAACATCACCGAACAAGAACTTGATCGAGTGCACAGAAGTGTTATCAGGTGAATGCAGCTCTGTATTGGCATGGGTGGAAAACATTTTGAACAAACTTTGTAATTTTTATTTAAAGTTATTATTTCTACACAGTGTAGATACTTTTGTACCAATAAATAGCAAAATTATTATTTATTTATGTAATCAGTGTTTTCTTCCGTAATTTGTGTATGACCCCTGAAGTGCAATCTGACAACATGATTTTTCCCCTCTGAGAACCTACTTTGATGCATCGAAAAATGGGTTAAGTCAGCATTTTTGTCTTTTCATATCTCTGTGATTTTTTATGATAAAATGCTGAAATTTTGTACATCATCTTATTAGTGTATGGGACACATTTTACTCATTGGAAATGTTTTTGTAAAGGGGCCGTATAAAAATTTAACTTTTGTATTTCTTAAAATTTAATTCCCTTGAAAAATTTAATCGATTTCATGAAATTCTGTACCTTTTTTTATGCAACTTTGTAATTTATTATATATGTCTAAAATCAATATTTAAGGGAAAAAAGCTGAGGTTAATATTTTGGGGACACCCTGTATAATGTCAAAACTCTAACTTTCGTGGGTAAAAAATAAATTTCATGGATTATTTTCTATATATTTTCTGGCTAAAAAGAGTGTTCCAATTGTATTAGAAGATTCAGGAAACCATATTTTATAAGTAAAATAAATTTTAGGCTTTCATATGCAGAATACACATTTTTATAAAATTACATTGATGGTATAGGGAGCATGTGACTGAGAGGTCTCCTTAAAACAATGTTAAATGATAGTGATCTTGTTGATGATTTCTGAGCAGAAGCCCTTCCCTATTTTACCTATGTGATAAATAGAATTTGCCACAAATTCAAAAATAAAACTCCTCGTGAATTGTATTTTGGCAGAAAACCTTCTGTAGCTCATTTAAAGATCTTTGGAAGCCAAGCTTTTGTAGAGAAACCTAAACAGCTATGGGGCAAGCTAGACATGAGAGCTCAGGAAGGGATAATGGTAGGTTGCACCCTTAAAACTAGAGGATACTGAATTTGGTTGTTAGATAAGGGTAAAATAATAGAAACCAGTAATGTTAGGTTTAACAAAAGTAGCACAGCAGAGGAAGACAGTCTGGGACCCAAAGAAATTGAAAGTAAAAATAAAAGAAAATTTGAAAGTGTAACTTTTAACCCTTTGCGGACTGCGGCATTCCAGAACTGCTATGGCTCAAAGGATGGAACGTTTCACTTCCGAACTGTTCCCAAAGGATGGCTCATTTTTTACAATAAGCCTAACTCCAGAAAAGAAATTCACTAAAAATCACCCATTGAACACAGCATTCTACTTTTTCAGGAATAAAGGAAATACTTATTTTCCATTAGATGTATATGTTTCACTTAAATTATCTTTTATTTAAATATTAAAAATTTAAATGTTTAAAAATGATTAATTAGCTTGGTTAAAATGGTTATTTGTTATGCAGGGAAAATATCCAAGTGATTGTACTCAATACTTTATATAACTAATAGAGCTTATGTACAATTTTTAAGAAGAAAATAGTTTTATTACTAATTAATATGCCTTTTATGTATAATGTATTTCAAAACGTAGATTCACACACAGACCAGCATTGCAATATTTGCATTCATAAAAACTCTTGCTCTCATCAAAAATACCAAAAATCCATGAATCTTCACTATCTGCATTACTTTCATAACTATCCTGTTCGATTACCATGGGAGTATATTCTTCTATACATAAAAGTATCTTGACCCAGCCATTCTCTTATCCGAAATGACCTAATAAATTCACTACCGTACATTCCTCTAAAATCCAAACTTGAAAGAAAATATTCTCTTACATTCCAATAATTCATTAATGCAATCATTAAACTAAAATGAAAATGAGAACCCATACTCAATTATAGCATAGCAGAGTCTGCAAGAAACAATCTGTTTGTTTATATTACAAAACCACATTTTATCACTCTAAATAAAGAGATGATTCATAGGGACCCCCTATACCAAGGTCAAGTATTAGCAAAATACATTGTAAATATTAGAATGGACATTTAGTGCCATCTAGTATTCAAATAAATTCAAACAAAATGGGAATGAAGAAGAAATTTGCATCAAAATTTTGCTTTAAAAATTTCATTTCATGTATAAAAGTGCTTTCAGTTGTTTTACATCTAAAAATTGGTTTATTCATTATTTGTGCAATTTTGAGGATCTTTAATTTTCAATGATCCCATTTATCTATATTGGAAATCGCTAATGGAATAAATTCATTGTACATGTTCATATTTATGATAAAAATTAATACTATTATTTTTTATAGAAATGTGTTTATGATTTAAATAAAATTTACCCAATAAGGTCAAATTCTGAAATAAAAATGATTAATAAATTGTACATAATTACATCCATATATTATATTTTTATTCTATTTTAATTTCAGGAAATGTTTCGTTATTTATTATTATTTACTTTTTAGAATTTTGATCATGAAAGTGCTCTTCATTCTTCTGCACAATATGGCCACTCAGATATTGTAAAACTGCTATTGGAAGTAAGACCATTTTCATTCATTACATTTTTTTATATTTTTAAATAGGTTAAATTGATCAAGCAAATTATTTGAAATTTTTTTATAAAACAAATTATTTGATTAATATGTATCATCCTTATATGAGTAGTCTTAAAAAGTATTCTCTCTTGATCTCTTGTGTGTTCTAACCATCCGTTCGGCACCATTTAACATAGGTTCATTTTGTTTCCAAGGGAAACAAAATGAATTGCTAATGAATTGCTGGTTTTATTCTGTTAGTTGTATTTTACATGCTGCAACATCATTTTGATAAATAACAATTACCCTATTTGTAGTTATCTTTTATTCATAAAATATAAATTTATCTCATTGAAAATTTTCTAATTACCTAATTATGTGCTTCTTTTATAAACTAATTTAATGGCTGAGAACTATCATTTGCAAAACCCTGTGTCATGATAGAACAGATAGTTCAGCATTTTAAATGTTAACTCTGACCTGCTTTCAGTCAAACATAATTTTTATTATTATTACAAAACGAAATACAAGGATTTTACAAATCATCAAGCATAGCAAATGAAGGATAATTCTAGCATAACATCACGGGCAGAGTTCACAAAAATGCATAGCTACGCATCTGATATGTATTGAAATACCTGTTTGCTCCTTGGACTTTTGCCAGTGCATAAAAGCATGCATAATACTTGTATAAATAAAATGTACTTTTACGCTTTCCAGTTTTCCCATCTTATAATTTTGTAATTACTGTACATATAATTTTCTTCAATTTTACCCTACTACATGCTATTTCTTTAATAAAAGTTTCCTATGATAACATTTGCATTATACATTAATAAACCTCTTAAGTTTTAATATATTGTTCTGCAGTTGCTTTGTATTTGAGCACTCCAATGATAATTTTTTGTTAGCTAATAATAGATATACAATTTTCTTGTTCATCAAACATATTAATTCTTACTACTTTTTTAAACAGTATAAATGTATTTTATTGTTAAATATAATAATAAAAATTTGACTATTTATAAATAAAATATGTCTATTTGAGGATAAAAACCTCTGTTAGCAAAATACCATAAAACAAAAATATATCCATCAGCTGGTTTCAAATGCAAAACGAGCATTTTTCTGAGTAAGCGGAACAGGTAGTCCTTCCATAAAAACAGAAAAATGTCTGTAAGCACTTGTTTTAACTAATATCATTTGTGAAAATAACATAGCTGCCAATCCTTCCTATTTACCCTGAAAGTTTCCAATTTTCAAACATCTTTGAAATTCTTCCGATTTTTCGTCCAGAAACCAAAAGTCCTTACTTTTTCTGATTTCACTATGAAAATTGCTAATATTTTGACACAATGTCTACAGATTCACAAAATCGGTTATGAAAATCCTGAAAATGTCACAAATTTTGAGATCGACGTTTTCTCTTTCTTGCATATAGAAAATTCATTTTCCTGTGATTGTGAAATCAGTGCTCAGAAGCGTGTTAGGAAAGATGACCAATGAATATATTTATTTCACTTTTGCAATTCATTTACTTCAACTAAGATTTTGATAATTATTTCATTCTGCATACAAAAAAACTATTTTTCAGATGTGTTATTAATAAAATGAAGAGCTATTTTGCAGCAGTATTGTGAAAAACGGCATTTGTACGTGATCATAGGTATATTTCATTTAAATGGGAAAATATTTTCCACTTAGCAATTTGTTTGCATCAGCTAAAATTTTTTTAATTATTGTGTATAAAAATGCTATCTTTCAAACATATTATTAATGAAATGAAAAGCTATTTTACAGCAATATTGTGAAATACTGATGTCCTTGGTATATTACTTGGTGCTGAGATCCTTGGTATATTATCGGTGGTCATGAAAAACTCTTGAAATTGCACTTAGAATATCCTGTAGAAATTGCACTTAGAATATCCTGTAAACAACCTGATTTCATCCTTTGAAAATTATTTAGCAAATTCTCTTCACTTCAAGCTAAAAAATAAATTGAATAAAAGATTTATTCAAATGCTAAGCGTTTAATAAGCCAAATTATTTTTTTACATAAATAGTGCAATTGCCCAATTTAGTTTATTTTCATATGTTACCATGAGTCCACTAGTATCTTTTCTCATCCATCTCCATCCCTTAATTATTGCACGTTAGAATGACAAAAATAGCTTATTTTTATATTTTGGTTAATTATTAAGAGTAATTTTTTAATTATTTTCACATAAATTGTGAGATTAAGCAATTCACAGTGTATTCTCGTGCTTTGTTGAGAATCCACTCATATCTTTGTCCATCCATCTCCATTTTCTAAATGTTGCATATTAGATTAACTAAACTAACATTTTCCTATTTTGGTTAATTTTTTATTTTCATTTAAACAGTGTGATTGTACAATTTAGTTTGTAATCTCGATAGTTTACAAATATATTTTCATATGTTAATATCTCAAATGTTTTGTATAATTTACCAAATAGTATAAATGTTAACTATTTTAGCAATAAAATTATTCTTATATTTAACAATTTACATACCCTTGCTATGTTATAAATCTAAAGGCATTTTTTCTGTTTAAAAAGAAAAATCTGGTTTTTTGAAATTATAAATTTGTTTTTATTATATTAAAATTATTCTGAAATATATTTTTTGTTTATAATGCATGAAACAATATATAAAATAGTAATATGAAATTAATAAACACTTTTCGTGTCTTAAACCTTATTTATTCTTGTACAGAAAAGTAGATTATGCTTTGATCAATCACTGTTATGTAAAACTTTCTGTATTTGTTTGAACTTCAACATAGGAATTTTCCTAAAAACAACAGGAAAAACCTGAAAAACCTGAAAAATGGGTACCCTGCAAATGTTTTGAAACTGCTTTTGATAAAAAAAAAATCTTGTAAAAACAAAATTTTGTTTAACAGCATTTGTAAGAGTAAAGTTTAATAATAATCCATAAAGATAATCTTGATGTCTCACTCAACAGTTTATGGATAGCATAAAGAAGTTTTGAATTTTACTTATGGTGTTTATCTACACTTCAACATTTCCTAAATCTCATCATTAGGTATGTTATTAATGGAGTATATATATATACACAAGATGTCCAAATATCATTGACCTCTGCTTTTATTCCTTAAATATTGATCTTAGACATATGTAATAAATTACAAAGTTGTGTAAAATAGGGTACAGAATTTTATGAAATCGATTAAAATTTTCAGGGGATTAAATTTGAAGAAATACAAAATTTAAATTTTTATAAACTAGCTATAAATTATCTAGACTAGCTTATTTTTATATTCTGGTTACTTAGATTATTATTTTTTATCATTTTTGCATAATACATATTTTCTTATTTTGAAAAATGGATATGAACCTTTAGAAGGCATATTTTTCAAAAAGTGGTATTAAAATAATGATTTAGGCAAATAAAGAAAGCAACCATTTTGGCAAGGATATATTAAAATTTATATATTCACATCTATAAATACATTGCTATATTTTATTTTTTATAAAATATTAATATTTGTTGTTATCATTAGTGAAAACTTGTGCTTTATTAAACAGAACTGTTTGTTTTCAATATAAGTATTTCTAACTGGATAAAAACTTATAATATAAATATATATATTAATGCATAATTATATATATGCTTAAATAATTTTATGTATATGCATTTTTGTATTATGTGAGCATATAAATTTCATTTCTTAACCTAACTACTGAAAAAGTCTTTAAACTACTGATATTCTCTTTTTTCACTACTGAAATCTTCATCAGCTGAGCTGCATCACTATAATGATTGAAGCTGTTAAATTCCATGATCATTGAGTCCTAAATATGCATGATTATGCAAACTTTTGTCTAATGCTGCCATAAAAAATATGAAATTTCACCCGAAAAAGTTTTCACTCTTATGTTAAAAAAATTCTATCTAGTTCTAGATTTTTCGATAACAAAGCCAGATATAAAGTTTCGTGAAAATCCATCGGTATTTATGGCAGCTATCATATACACTAGCAATTGACAACAGATGGACATTACTCTAAAATAGTCAAATTGTGTTCAGCAGGTCCTAAAACATGTATTGACATCAAAATCTTGAGATAGAAGATATTCATGAAAACAATACTTTCTCTATTCTGTAGTATGAGAAAGTAAAAATATGGAGACATTTCGCCAGTGAATTGAGGTGTGTGTGTCTGTGGGGGAGGGGGGGATTGGCAGAATAAATACCTATTGATAATCATGTACAAACAGTCGATCATGCAATTAAAGGTCTGGAACAGAGAAACTTCATAACCAAACAGGAAATGATGCCCATCTGCTTACAGAATAAAAGAAAAACTGCAATAAAGAAAAACCAAAATTAATGAAACAACAAACATTAGTTCAAATGTTTAAACAAATCATAAAATGTAAATTTTTTTTTAATTCTTGTATATGTATATATATATATAATATAATACAAAAGTAATCAGATGAAGAAAACGAAAGCATACAAAAGTATGAAAAAGGCTTAACGTAGATGGCGCAATGCTGCACAAGTACGTAAAGCAGTTATAGCAAATAAAAGTATTAAGGAAAAAATGGGAATCAAGCCAACGGGAAAGCATAAATGGCCAAGGGGGATTGTGACCCCTCGTTCCTGGCTATAGCATGCTATTACACCCAGGTAACACTCCCGGTACCAAATACTTTGCCGAAACCTGACTTCCGAAATGGTGTCCAGCACAAGACACTGACCGTGGAAGTGAGTACAAAACTCAAGTATCATATATATATATTCTTAAAATTTCTTTTGTTCCATTTCCCCCCCCCCCCCCCCCCCCCCAAAATAATATTTTTTTTTTTTTTTTTTTTTTTTTTTTTTTTTTTTTTTTTTTTTTTTTCAAATAATATTTTTTAATGAGTTAACCTGACTTTTTGTCATTATTTTTCTAAAAGTAATATTTTATAGTGTATTTAGTTGATATTAAGTTTGAATTTTATCCAATCTCTATCTATCCAGAAAATTCTAAAATCTGAAATTGGTAAAGTCCAGATTTTCAAGGTTATACTGTATATGCAGATAAAATTGTATATAAATATAGAAAATTTTGAGGTATTTTGAATGTCTTTTATCTCACTGTCCTGTATTCACAGTAAATATCAGTTAAATCTAAAGTTATTTTTTGAAATTGGCATTAAAATAGCAATATGCAGTACCTGGAATTTTGATGAAGACAACAGGGAAAACCTGAAAAACTCAGGGAATTTCATTTTGAAAAATGGGCATGAATCCTGATATATATATGTATAACACAAGTTTATAGATAAAATCTATCTTGTGTTTCAGAAACAAGCATTTTTGTGTTCATTTCGAAACGATATATGGACCCGACGAGAATTTTTTCGAAATGAACTTTTCGTAAGCCTAATCTCGTAAGCCTAAATCTCCTCCATGTGCAAGCTTTTTTGCTTGATTTTTTTGTTTTCTTATTTGCATTCCTCATTTTTGAAATTTGTTGATTGTCTTTGTCCTTATGACTTGCATTATTATTTCCTCTTTTTGTCTTAATTTCTTTTATTTCTTTGTATTTGTAGAAAAATTTTGGAATAGTGTATTATGAGTTACTACATACATTCTAACTTTGGATTTAATAATTTATATTTATATATATATATATATATATATGCATATACACTGCTGCAAACCAATATGTGCACCCATGAAAAATTAAGCTACAGCCATGAAACTCGACATACAAATGTCATTTATGTAAGAATTACACATGATCAAAATGTCAGCGTCAATGATGTTACAGGGCTCATGTAATGTGCATGCAAACAACACATCATTCACCATTTTAAACGACCAATGTTCTCACCCATGGGTAATTGGAACTGGAGTTTCTGATTTGATACTGCAAACTGTGTACAAAGATGCCTTTAAGACATTCTTGATGGTGATGCTAACAATTGTCAGATTTAAAGAGAGGTCCCATCATAGGCCTAAGGGAAGCTGGTTGTTCCAACAGATGTATTAGTCGCTATCTAGTTGGAGCAATATAGTAGTTGTGCGTGGTAACAGTGGATCAGAGAAGGCGCATATAACTATTGCAAAGGTTCAGGATGCCCCAGACAGACAACTGCTCGAGATGATCATGCAGTCAAGAGAGGAGCCTCATTTACACCAATGGCATCGTTATCAGCTATTCGAAGCCATTTGCCATCTTCCATGCATTCTGTATCAAGGGATACTATTCGTAGATGACTGGTAGAAGGTGGGATTAGGTGTCGGCATCCATTACAGCCTTTACTACTGATCCCTCAACAATGGCAGAGCTATCTAGATTGGTGTCAAGCTTGATCTGCCTGGACAGTGTTCAATTGCAGACATGTTGTCTTTAATGGCAAGTCACACTTTTCTCTCAATTCTGATTGCCGCATATGTGTGTGGAGGAGGACTGTCCAGCATTCCGATCTCACACATGTTGAGCTGCATACCATCATAAACTGTCACCACCACATGTGGTGTAGCAGTCTGGGGGCCATCTTGTGGGAAAGCCTGTCTCCTCTAGTTATCTGATCTCTAGTTTTGCACTTCTCTAGTCTGTAGCCAATTGTTTTACCTATGCTGTCAAGCTGCCCATGTTCCATGTACCAAGAAGACAACACTTAACCATATATTGCATGACTTTCTCAACAATATCTTCAAGAATTTAATTCTTTCCCATGGCCATCCAGGTCCCCAGACCTATCGCCAATAGAACATGGCTGGGACATGCAGGGACAGCAATTGCAGCCTTCTCAGAATACCACTAAATTAGCTAACCAGTTTCTTATGGGTGCATATTTTTTTGTAACAGAGTATATATACATGGTGTTTTAAAATAAACAGTGGAAAATTATTTGAACCGTTGGTTGTAGACCCATTGTGTAAATTGCAACAATGTTTTAAATTAAGGTAAGAAATTATGCAAGAGTAATTGAAATAATTTACCATATTTTTGTAAAAAATTAAATTTTCATATTGTCCCTCTAGCAAAAAAGTAAATTGCAAAAATGTTCATACCTCATTTAGTCAAATTAAAAAATGAAATGGATCTCGTAAGTGAAATTTAAGACAAAGTAAATTGTCAAACTTCTTGACTTGCATCACCATTTTATCTTATCTTTTTTATATGTTTGTAATCACAATTCATACATCCAAGGACCATTCCCAAATTGAATTAATTCACAGAAATCATTTAGTAAGGTTTTAAAAAAATGTTTTTCAGCAGTTTGGCCTTGAAACTATTAAGAATAGAGAGATAATTCTGGTTAAAAGTTATTTTTACCCTTAACTGTTACAATGGGATTCATGCAGATCCCAGAGCAAATACCTTTCTGCCAGAGTTTGTTTCATCCTGTGAAGGCTCCTGTACACGATACAAGAAGTGGAATCAATAAATTGGCCTTTCAAGTTCTGCTCGTACAACTTTCAATTTACACAAGGTGATTTATTGAACAAACTGCTTTTATTTCACTCCCACAAAGTGTAGAAAACCCAGACCACACGATCAACCCAAAGGCTAATGGTAGCTTTCTGTGTGGCCGGGCTCCCACAAAGTGTGTCTATTTGCACAGCTGAACTTTCTTGTTATTTGTCTGCAGAGTGCTCAGACATTTTTGATGTTTATAGAGTCCTTATATACAGATTCTGTATATAAGGATATATTTACAAAATTTTGATTTATTACTTATAAATGTATCTCTTCTTTCTTTTTATAAATGCATTGTTCCTTTTTTTTTTTCTTTATGTGTAAGTATTATACTTTTAATACATTTTTTCAAACATTTGCAATGTCACGTTTTACTTCCGAATTTTCTACCAGTAATGGCTTTGGCTATTGCTCTGAAAAAAAAATAAGGTAAAGCATATTATGAAAATAAGTGTCTGTTAAATAAAATGTTAGTAATTTGACCTAAATTGCACCAAATATAAGAATGTATCAATTATAATTGCTTAGTTTCAATACAAGAGTACTGGCACTATCTCTGTATAAGTATTGTAATCAAAACATATATTTACACTAAATAATTAAAGATTTTAATAATAAATTCCTAATTATCTTACCATAGTAATAGCAAACAAAGTTACATTTCAGTGAAAAAATTTTTAAAAATTTTAATTATGTCCGTAGAATTAGAGAGAAGTATAGATAAATAGAATCTCAGAGAGAGAAAGAAAAGGAGTTTTGAAAAAAATAGTGAAAATGAAATACACAACTTCAAATGAATTAAATTAAAAATGCATAAGTAAAGTAGTCAATTAAAAATACACAAATAAAATAGTCAGAAATACAAGTCATGCATGAGCAAAGCAGAAATCTGTTAAAAATTTGAAAAGGAATTGTTACATCATACTCATTGAGTGTTCTGATTGGTTAGTTATGGGCATGAAATTGTATGATCTCTGCAGTTGCAAAGGTTCACTCAAGAAGTTGTATGCAAGAAATGGTTCCATTTTACAAGATTATTGTAAACAAAATATAAATTTACACTAAATAATTGAAGATTTTAATAATAAATTTTGAAAATTTTAATTATGTCCGCAAAATTAGAGAGAAATATAGTCTCTATAAATGGAATCTCAGAGAGAGAGAGAAAGAAAAGGAATTTTGAAAAAAATAGTTAAAATGAAATACACAAATTCAAATGAATTAAATTAAAAATGCATAAGTAGTCAATAAAAATACACAAATAAAGTAGTCAGAAATGCAAGTCATGCATGAGCAAAGCAGAAATCAGTAAAAATTTTGAAAAGGAATTGTTTCATCATCCTCAATGAGTGTTCTGATTGGTCAGTTATGGCTAAGAAATTGTATGATCTTTGCAGTTGCAAAGGTTCACTCAAGAAGTTGTATGCAAGAAATTATTCCATTTTATAAGATGCAAGTTCCCACAATAAGTTGACAATTCAATTTATTGATTCAACTTTTTGCATCGTGTACAAGGGCCTTAACAGTTAAGAGTAACCCTTAAATAATGTAAAAACTTATTGTGAGTTTGTTAGTCTGTTAGATGTTTTCTTAAAATCTGTAAAAATAACCATGCCCTTTAATTCTTTAAGTCAGTTGCATTTGCCTTAAATCATAACCATCTCACAGTTACAGAGTTCAGCATTACTGTAAAGAGCCATAATTTAGACTATAGTTATGTAGCACAGTTTCTTGGATGCTTAAATACAAACTCTGAATCAACAAAATGGTGACTTAAGATCTTTATTGAATTATTTGTGAAAAAAAACTTGAATACGTAATAAAAGCTAACTATTTGCAACCAAAGTAGTAACTATTTACAACTGAAATATATTTGTGGATACCTCCTTATTTCCAAATGAAACTTTTTATCAATAATAACTATGTCACATTTGTTCATATTACATTCAAATTTTTATCAGTTTTATTAAATATGCTATAGGTAACATTTGTAACTTTTTCATTAGACGGGCTGTCCGTAAAAAAAATCATCCTTTAACCCTTTCGGGACGGCGGCATTCCGGAGCTGTCGCGGCCCAAAAGACGAAGTGCTTCGCTTCCGAACTGGTCGAAAAGGACGGCGCATTTTTTGCGCTAAGCCTAACTCTCGAAAAAAATTCACTAAAAATCACCTATTCAACACTGAAATCTACTTTTTTCAGGAATAAAAGAAATATTTATGTTCTATTTGATGTATAATTTTCATACAAATCTGAATACAAAATACTCGTTAGTTGCTCCCATTCTTTTATCCGAAATAAACGAATAATTTCACTGCCTCTAAAACCCAAACAAAAAAAAAATACTCTCTTATATTCCTATGATTCACCAACAAAATCATAACGCTGAAATAAAAATAAAAACCGAAACTCAATTATAAAATTGTTGATGCTACGAGAATTACTCTGTTTGTTTATATTACAAAATGATTTTCACCGCTCCAAATGGAGAAATAATTCATTCGATCCTCTTCTGCCAAGGTCATGCCTCTGCAAAATACATTGAAGTTAGTTCCATGGACAAGTAACGCCATCTAGTACACAAATTAAAACGTTCCGCGTGGTGGCACTTATAGGTGCCACTATCCGCTTGTGGTAAAATTTCCTCTGGCCCGAGGGCGTGCCGTTCGTCCTTGAATGCAAGTTCGCAGCTGGCACGTGGGGGTGCCGATCATCGCGAAAGGGTTAAAAGTTTTACAGAAATATTACATATTATTTAAATTACTACTTAATAACTTAAATTTGCATATTATTTAAATTACTACTTCATAACTTCTCCATATTTAAAGCACTTTTACAATTGAAACTACATGTCTACAACCATTGGTTCAAAAAAGCTTCCAGTGTCCACCTTAACACCCTGTATATATGTGTGTATTTTGTTATATAAACAAAAAAATTGTGACTAATCTATAGCAAAGACATTTCTAAAACCACTACCTTACAGTTTATTATCCACATTAGATACTAGAAGATGAAAATTTACTTACCAAATTTGCAAGTTATTAACCACTATCTAACAACTATCACATAATTGTAGCTGTATTTTGTACTTATCACAGATCGAACTATTACATTTTCAAAATGCAATGAAAATGTTTAAATATGTGTACTGTGGCAGACTAATAGTATTAAGTAACCCAGTAAAAACCAGTGGTTTTGTCTCACACACAGCTTCAAATTTTTTGCTAACTAGTCTAATGGCAAATGCTTACATTATGAAATTTTTGTTTTCCTCTTGTAAAAGCTCTGGCTGTCCAATTGCCCAATACACTTCTGTATGTATGTATTTACTGATGCACAGTTATTTTATATAATTCTAGATAGATAATTATTTGCACATGTTTATAATTTATATTAACATTTATATTAATTTTATTATCTTTCAGAATAATTGTTATCCTTCTGTACGAAATATTAGAAATGAATCACCACTTGATTTAGCTTCTCAATATGGACGTGTAGAAACAGTTCAGTGTTTGCTGAGTTCCAACCCTAATTTGCTGTCAGATATTGTGAGATGTCACTCTCCATTACATTTAGCTGCTAAGAATGGTCATAAGCATGTTGTTAAACTTTTGCTGGATTCTGGTTTTGATATTAATTATATGGTACATATTTTATACATCTTTCAATGAAATTTTTATCATAGTTTTAAAAATTTTAACATTCTTTCAACATAAAATTGTAATTAATCAAAATAATTGTATATAATTTAGATATTGATATTTTCAAAAGGTATGTGGTATATCAGTCTTGGAATTACTGATTATACAAGGAATTTAAATATAAACTAATCTGCTCCAGATGGAATTGTGAGCAATACAGAAACTTTTCTAGTTTAAAATTACAACATTAAAAAGTCTGCACATGCCAGAATCTATTCAACCTTTTAAGTGGAACAGACAGGCTTTGTGACCAAAGATCAAATCATTTATTATAGAGATTTTATATAAATGGGTCATTTCATGTCAATTCAACCAAAAGAGTGTAGAAATGTCACCTACCCCCCCCCCCCCTTAGATTTTTCTTTTTTTTTTTTCCAAATCTTCATATATAACAGAGTTATAATACCATATAGAATTTGAGTTGATTTCATGCATTAGTTTTTTAGTAATAAATTTTCAAAAAAATGGAGAATTCACTTGGTGCTGCTTTGCGGATGTATGAAATGAAAACCATGTGTTTGATAAAATTCTTTTTTGCTTACCACCTAATTGTCAGAAACACATAATTTTTCTGTAGTTAGTCTAAAGTATATGCTTATTGTCAAACAGCATGTATTTTGATAACATTTAATTAAAACCATACTTTTTTTGCCTCAAAGTTGAAAAATGTTAAAAAAAAAAATTTAATTTAGGCAAAACAAATTTTTTTGAAGATGAGCTTGAGCTCCATATTTAAATTTCCTTATTTTTTTACATGTTCTTTATACTGTAACCTTCTTACCATAAAAAAATTAAAGAGGTATTTTTTGGAAAATATGAGATTTTTTTTGGTAAACAGTAAAATGGCTATATTTTCATTTAGTCAACAGTAAAAATAATTGCCCTAGTGTAAGAGACATTATGTATTTTCCCAAAAGGACACTTGATTGCAGCACTCAACCAGACTTAAAAACATTTGTTTTGTTTACAAGTAGTCGAGTTCGAGATGGTGATCGAAGCACATAGCTAATGTGTTGTAAGATATAGCTAATCCTGGCTATACTTTGTAACAGATTTGTAATTTTTATATATTATTAAATGTTGTGATGTTTTGTGATGTCTTAAATGGTGAGTGAGTGTTTTCCTAATCTCAACACCAGAAAAAGCCTTATACTAGTAAGTAATTTATTAATAATTAATCACATTAGTTTATATATTAAAAACATAACATTTAGAAAAATTATTATTGATTTATATCAATTTTATAGGAAGAATGCAGTTATAATAAATAAATACAAGGAAATATTTCTTTTAATTTACCATATTGATAACTAAACTACTCTATTTTGATTATATATATATATATATATGAATTTTATAGCTATTTATACCAATCACAGTAAACAATTTTCTATTATTGGTTTAAATAACTATAAAATTCATATATAAGATATATGATAAAAATACGGCAGTTTAGTTATCAATGCAGTAAATTAAAAGATAAATATTTCCTTGTATTCATTCCTCCTATCAATAACTAAATATATGTTTATGTTTAATATATGTCTATATGTTTAATACAGGTTAAATATTAAAATAAGAACATTTTATTTATCTGTAAATTTCAGAAAGAATGATATTCTTGATTTGAAGAAATGTTTTAATACAGGTTAAATATTAAAATAAGAACATTTTATTTATCTGTAAATTTCAGAAAGAATGATATTCTTGATTTGAAGAAATGTTTTATTACTTTTCAGGAAAAGAAAAATGTTACTTAATTTCAATATTTCCAACTGATAATTTTCAAAATGACATAAGTTATTTTCTAATTAGCATTACATTAGTAGGCTTATGGTCACTGTTTCACAGGTGGTGGTTTGAGTTCTGCTTTTTGATATAAATAAATATCACAATTCAGATTCAGTCACATTAGGCAATCATTCCATTAACTGAGCTACTAAAATTTGATTTTGGTTAGCCAGAATTAATATATAATTTTCTGCAGGGCCATGAAATTTGTTCAGAATCATAAAAATTATATAAAAAAATTTTAAAAAGCTGAATTCTAAGAAATTTTTCTAAAAAAAAAAATTCAAAATTATCAGTGAGTGTTTTTTATTATAATATATGGCAATGTGGGAAAAAGTGTTTAATAAGAATAAAAATAAAATAGGAAAGTTAGCCTAAACATAGAGAACAAGTGTTTAAACTTTATATAAATAATTTCCACAATTACTGGCTAGCTTTTCAAAATTGTTAGTGTTTGTTTTATGAATAAGTAGAAATTGTGAATGGCTAACATTGGTTGACCATAAATATATATATATATATATATATATATATATATTTATATTTTTGACTAAAGATTATGAAAGTTATTAATGAAAAGTAAAAGAAACTGTGTACACAAAAATGATCATTTAAAATCACAAACTCTAATTTATCACTAACATTTATGGATATTGTTGTTTTTTATATTAATACTAACTTTATCCTTCTGCCCTGGCATTATTCAAAAAAATTCATCAGCATTATGTAATCACTTGTAAAATTTGTTTTCCTTTTCTGGGCTTAGATAAAGCTAAAATTCCTGTTTTAATAATTTACAGGACTGGTGAACTTTGCAGTCAGTCACTTCAATAGTTTCACTAACTTTCTCGTTCATCTAAGATAATGGAGATAAGTTAAAAACTGAATTTTTCCATGATAACTTGCCTGGCTTACTTTCTTTTGAATTTTGGAGATTTATTCATTAAAATCTTTTATCTCATTAGCATATATTTCTGTTTTCTTAACCTTTTCACCATTGGACTGAACTTCTACATAAACAAGAACTAGTTTAGATTTTAAAGCAGAAGTAGCTAAACAGAATTTTGTGCTTCAGCACCTTGTTTCTCTTTATTACACACTTCCAGTATATGACTGGAGCTTCCGTCATACTTTACAGTAGTAGATTTAGAAGAATCACCAACATCAAATTTATCTTCATTTATTTTTGTTTTACTTTCTTTTCTTCTCTTTTTTTGGCATGTGATACAGATTTTTTTAACAAAAATAAACATTCTTTTAACTTTTTTGCAAGTTGTAATGCAATACATTTTAGTTTTGATTTCATATCATTTTTGTGGCAATTAAAAAGAGCACGGCACTTTTTCTGAATGCATAGGAAACCCTTTTTTAAATTTCTGTTTATGATGAAGGCACACAGTTACATCTTGGTATTTACTTCAGAGTTTCCCCCAGGATCATCAAAAAAGGGCAGGGTTATGTTACCAAGAAAAGGACACTACTTAAAAAAATGAGCACATTTTTTTATGTGAATAATATTTATGCTTGGGGTTTCTGTGACGAAAATGAGTATTGCAAAAAATGTAAATTTTTTAAGCGCTTATGCCTCCAAATCTAATAGATAAAAATATAAATATGTTTTCTTGCTTTGTCGGAAACAGGATCCAGATTGTGAATATATAAAATTAATTTCAATTTTTTAATATTTTGAAAAACTTAAAAAAAGTATCTATCCGAGCAAACTTTTTTTTCTTTGCTTACTTTCACTCGAAATAACTTCAAAACCATAAAAGACAGATATAAATAGTAAATCACAAAAATATACATTAAGAAATTTACTTGCTAAATCTATAATCTATATTTGTATTTAAAAAAGCTCTTATGGTATATACATATTCAAGTACATATTCATGTGCCGCCAGGCAAGTTTATACATTAAGTTGAATGTAACATCTTGTCAGATGAGTTTAATTTATATACCGAAAAGCAAGTTAATGAAATAATTTTATATTTTAACCAGAAGTTTATGCTCAAAGTATCCACTTGAAATATGGGTGGAAACTAAAGTACTAACTAGCTATAAACAGTTAGCGAGTAATCTGTAGCACTTTGAAAGTCTGTAAACAATATAAATGAGTCTGAAAAAATCGAATAGCTGTATTAAACTTTATTGAAGTTTTATTTTACAAAATGTTATTCACACAAAACCATTTTGGCTTTATCAGACTGAAGCCACTGCCACTATGCCATGTAGTACTGATGAAAAGGTTCCTTTTGTTGTGGACAAATTTATCATTGAATAAATGCTATTTACACATTAAATGTGATTATAGTCTTGAGCAATTAGGTTTATTAACAGTTACAATTATTGAATTTATATGAATTTAGACTTTATTAAATTTAAAAAGGAAAATATTAAATTTTGATTTTTAGTATTTTCTCATTAGTCAATGAGGTTTGATGATCTTAAGTGACAAAATATATGTAAATGTTAAAAATATGTGTTAATTGTTTTTTGTTATATACAGGGTGTCCATTGTTATCGGTGCCCAATGGCTATTTCCTCAACCGTTATATACTGATATATACTTCACATATACGTCATATATACGTCACAGATATATACTTCTAATTGCAAAAATGTTTTAAATTTTAAAATCTATTTTCTTAGAAACAGTTTAAATCAATAGATGCATTTATGAAAGAAATGTGAAATATAAATGTTTATACAGTACCCCTGTCCTACCAGTTATATTTAGGAAAATCATCCTCATACAATTTCATGCAAAATAATAATAAAATCATCCTTTGATGATCTTAAGTGACAAAATATATGTAAATGTTAAAAATATGTGTTAATTGTTTTTTGTTATATACAGAGTGTCCAATGTTATCGGTGCCCAATGGCTATTTCCTCAACCGTTAGTCACAGATATATACTTCTAATTGCAAAAATGTTTTAAATTTTAAAATCTATTTTCTTAGAAACAGTTTAAATCAATAGATGCATTTATGAAAGAAATGCGAAATATAAATGTTTATACGGTACCCCTGTCCTACCAGTTATATTTAGGAAAATCATCCTCATACAATTTCATGCAAAATAATAATAAAATCATCCTTTTATGACCAAAATTGACTGACTTATAGCTGTTTAAAGTTAGAGCACTTTTGTGCTGAGAAATGGGGGTTATACACAAAATGATTATATACACAAATCTGTTATTTTTTAGGTGTTATATGCCTTTATTATTTTAGATTTAATATGTGTAATTTTTTATTTTCGTCTGCAGGTATGCTACAACTGGTCTCATTACTGGTCTATTACCATATAAAAATTTAAATTTCGTAATTTTTACAGAAATCCATTTATTGACTTAAACTACTTGACTTAAACAATAATGTGTTACCTCATTTACAATAAAGATCTTAGAAAGATCCCTAGAAGATCTTAGTCAAGCCCTGACTATAATACTCTTCTAAATGAATTACTATTCAATAAAAAGCTTTGCTTTATTCTCAACATTACGTCAGCAAATGCAATTGAAACATAATACTTTGAATATGGAATTTCAATATTTATACGGTCCCTTAAAGGTTGCCTCAAATGGGACATTTTTATGCGTGGAAAAGCGACTTAAGTCATAAAGTTTAAGCTTCATAACTTGGTGAATTTTAGTTGTAAAAGGTTCCCCCCCCCCCCCCCCCCATGAAATTGTATGATGATGATTTTCCTAAATATAACTGGTAGGACCAGGGAACTGTATAAAAATTTATGTTTCGTATTTCTTTCAAAAATGCATTTATTGATTTAAACTGTTTCTAAGATACTAGATTTTAAAATTTAAAGCATTTTTGCAATTGGAAGTATATCTCTGTGACTAACGGTTGAGGAAATAGCCATTGGGCACCGATAGCACTGGACACCCTGTGTATTGATTATAAAAAAAACCTTGATTTGAACAACGAAATAAAATTTCAGAAAGCTCCATAAAATCACTGTATAAAATTTTGAACTATGGATTAAAAAAAATCAGCTAGTACTTGATTGACAACTACTGCATATGTTCCTAAAGCGGGCATATCATTATTAAATGGAGTTTTATTATTGCTTGCGTCTGCAGAGTGGGTCAAAGGCATGTCCTCTAATATAAGGGGATTTATTTTGTGTTTCAAATCTGCTATGCGAATTGTATGCTGTCTTGCAATGGGCTTATCTGTTAATCATAAGCTCGTATAGTGGGCAGGTTCATAACACAATGCCATACGATTTGCATGTGTATATATATATCTTTATTGCATGCATTGTATGCGGATTACATACACTCGCTAAAAAGAGGAGCTTAATTTTACAAATCAGCTACGTGAATAAAATATGTCTGCATAGCGTGCGAATTATTATTGCATAGAGAGGCGTTATCGTTATATTGTATATATAAAGCATACTGCATCTGTCTGCGTAGTGGTCGGGTCAGGGCCGCCCATACAAATTTCTGGATCTCCCTTTCATATTTCATTTTCCTCTTTTGTGCATTTTTCATGTCTTCTCCTTCAAAAAATTATTGGGGGGATACAGGGCCTTACACTTGAGTGATGTCCAACCCTCCCTATGGGCGGCCGTAGTCAGATACACAGCCAATAGCTATTGCATGAACTGCAATGGAAGTAAATCTGCTACGCGAAGTAAACATGTCCATGCAGCTTGCATAGTATTATTGCATGGTGCGGAGTTATCATTATATTATATATGATGCGTAATGCATCCTTCTGCATAGTGGTCGAATAAGGGCAGCCCATACAAATTTCTGGGTCCTCCTTCATATTTCATTTTCCTCTTCTGTGTATTTTTTGTCTTGTCCTCTCTTAAAAAATTATTGGGGGTCCGGGCCTCACCACTTGAGTGGTGTCCTACCCCCTTAGGATGATCAGTTTTCTCGGCTCATCATCAGAATCCTCTCAGGTCTCTTCACACTTCTATCCCAAGATCTTCTCGCTCCCCCGAATTTCTCTCTCTCTCTTCGAAAAAAAATTGAAAATTCACGCCCTTCTACACCTTTCTTGATTGGCCTTTGAGCTCAAGAACAATGCCCAGAGTGCTTACCACTAGACATAATGACCCCTTGGGCTACCACCGACACTTTCAGCCCCACATAACCTCTGGCCCCACTGCGCTTTAATTCAAAGGGACCAGTATCCTTTTCAGACACCGAATGTCGATGACAGTTAGGCCAAGGAGAATTCCGAAGCTCGAACTTGTTTCCGGCCTTGGCAAGCAGGTGGCCAGATGGGGCACAGGGTAAAAATTGCACACCGTCTCAGGGACTGACATCCATGCATCCTGATCCCAATGTAAAATATTGGAGATATGGGAAAAAACCATACGACAATATTATCTCCCCTTCCACGATGAGCTGAAAAAAACAATTGCCCACTTTGTCCGTGACCATTACACCGCAACAGCTGGGGTCACAGCGCCTTCCTTCTACTCATACAAATACCTTCCTTATGTGGTGGTCTTTTTTCTATAAACATTACACATCGAAAATAAAAGCATATACACAAATACAAAGTACTATATCGGATAATGAAACATAATAATTCAGTATAAACATTGCAAATCACAGGTATAAATATTTGAGTGCTTCATTGCGCATAATTTCCGGTGATGTAAAGTACAATTATAAAGTTTTGTGAATGTCTGTCCTCTGTATAAAGTATTAGATAAAAGTTCAATGCATACAAAACAAATTCTGAAACAAAAGTTATTGTTTGTGTCACAGTTACCATTTGTACAACTGAATGGCCAAATGAAACTTTCAGCTGTCCGGTTCTGCAGTTCACCCTTTACACTGTCTTGGATTCTTGATTTGTGGTTATAGTTTTTGTTTGTATGTTGTAAGGTCTTACCAACTGTAAATTTTGCTGCTCTCAAGATGATAACTTAGTGGTTGATTGCTCACCGGTGATCTCATCGTCTGTGATAGGTATGATCACTTTGCGGCTGTGGGTTGGTGTTTGTCTAAGTCTGCAAAATCACATTTTGTGTTTTGTCCACTGCCATTGATATGTAGAAAAATAAAAATTGTTTGTCATCTCTGTATCACAGTTTGGATTTCCATGATGTATGTGTAACCACTTAAGTTCTTTGTGCAACCGCTCATTTGCCATCTTGCTTGTGCAACCCTTTCAAAATCACTTGTTGACCCAAAAGTTTAAGTTCCTTTGCCAAAAATAGCTGATTGTCCCAAGGTTGGACAACACTTTGTTATAGGTATCAGACACCTGTGTCCTAGCGATATATCTGGTTGTCACAAATGTTCACGTGGTTCTGTGGTATGCAACTACTGCTAGATCCATTTGGTATGCTGCCTTGCATCTGCATGTATTCACATAACGTATATACATATTAACTGTACAAACAATCATAGGCTCAATAAATACACTCCTCACCTGCTGTGTTATCTGCTCTCTCCCACCACACTAGAAGGATAAAAATTTTTTTACTCTTATTCTAAGCATGCAATTATTTAGTGCCTCGACTTGAATTTTCTCACTTTTATGATCCGCAGGTATAATTTGTGCACCCTCCTTATTAGATAAACGCCGCAATCAAAATATAAACAGAAAAAAAAATTATATCAAAACAAACAGACAAAAACATTTTTTTCATTTTTTTTCACACTTTTTAGTTTCCTGTACCCTACAAACCATTCTTTAACTTTTCTTATTTTATCAATTATTCTTTTCTCACACTACTTTAGTTAACTCCTCAATATCTATATAATACCCATCATTATTTTCATGCCATATTTTATTTCTTTTCTTTATTACTCGATTATCTTCATTCATTACTAATATCACCTGTACAGTCTTTTTCTTTCCATAAAATTTTATTTAATGTGTTTGCCCATCTTTCTGCTTCTGACACTTCACGTTATATTCCTGCACCTTTCTGAAAGCTCTATATTTCCAATCCCTTCTCTTTTCTTGTCTCAGTATTAAAATATGAATTTCCCGAAACCCTTATTTAGAAAACCAGTTATTCCTATGAATGTAACATATTATCCCTGATTTTTGACTTTCTTCATTCATTAATAAAATCTTCTGTACAGTCTTTTTCCTTCCATAAAATTTTATTTAATCTGTTTGCCCATCTTTTTGCTTCTGACACTTCACATTATATTTCTGCACCTTTCTAAAAGATCTATATTTCCAATCCCTTCCCTTTTCTTGTCTCAGTATTGGAATATGAATTTCCCGAAACCCTTATTCAGAAAACGAGTTATTCCTATGAATGTAATGTACTATCCCTTGCTTTTGACGTAAAAAAAAAATTCTACCCCACGTTTAAATTCTGTTTAAAAAAAAAAAAATTTTTTTTTTTACTCGATTTGGTTTTATTTCATTTATTTTCTTCATTATTGCCTTTTTTCCGGATTTGTTTCTTTACTAAAAATCATTATTATTATTATCATGATAACCTATATATTCTTTAATTCCTTTACATTTTTAAATTGTTTAGCATTTATAAAGGCCTTTGTTTACTGTTTAACCCTTTAATTTTCTTATAATTCCGGAATATGGCACATAAAATTTTGAAACTGGAATTTTTCAAATGATTTTTACCTTTTAGTTTTATTAATTAAAATGCTGTTTTTCACCTACCTTATGATTTCAACGAAACTGCACCCTAAAATAAATTATTTGTACCCAGAAAGCTGTTAGATTTCCTTTCTCCCAGTTAATCTGTCTTTACCTTACTTTTAAGTACATAATTATGTATGGGTTTACTAGGATTTGGCAAATAAAGTCCTTCAACTACCCTTTATATTTCGTGGTAGACACCCTTTAACACTCTCTTTCTGTTTATTTTTTATTTGAGTAGAATCTGTGGTTTGAATAAACTTTGCAGGGTGTTCTTGGCATTCTTCTGTTGAAAGGGGAAGATTTGTTGGCTGCTGAAAATTTAGTGTCGGCACAGAAAAACCAGTTATCTGAGTAACCACTTTCTGTTGCCCTACATTCGAATTCTTCTGGGCTGGTCCCCTAGTAAACACAGCTGTTGGATTAGGGAGAAGAGTTCATTTTGGCGCTGCATCCTGGTTATTTATTTCCTGTTCATCCCAGAGAAGAAATGAAATTTTCTTTTTGTTTTTGGGTATGGAGTTCGGCAAAAGTGGTGATTTCCTTAAGAATTCTTGTGTAATGGTTGCCTGTGGGTGCATTTCATTTATTTCTGGTGCCTTTAAATACTGCTTTCTTTCAATTAGGTGTCTTAGCCTATTAATATGTGCTTTGATAGTCTTGGCAAATGATTTGTTGACTTCTTTGATTTCGTAGAAGAATCTGTTGATTTTTCTGAGAACACTATACTGTCCTGTATACTTGTCTTTTTTTAAATTTGTGTGAATTTTTAGAAAAACTAGGTTGCCTATTCCCAATGAGCTGTTCTTTGCTTTCGTGAATTGTTGGCTTTCTTGTTTTTCTTTAGAATCCAATAGGTTTTTGGTCACCGCTCTATATGTGTTGTTCATGAGAGTTATTCTTCTTGCTATGTTTTCTTGGTATGTATGATCAGGAATTGGTTCTGTTAGCATCGTCTCAAATAACATTGGAATATCCCTCACAAACATCAAAAACTTTGGAGATTCCTTTGTAGAAGCGTGTAGGGTGTTGTTATATATCATTACATAAACCTGTACTACGGTATCCCAATATGAAGAATTGATTGTTAGAGTACTTATAGTATGTTTCAGCAGACCGTTTATTTTCTCCGCCTGTCCATTTATGAACGGGGCTTGTACTGAGCTTAATCTCGTGAAAATTTGTAGTTTTTCAGTCATATGTTTGTACACGTCTGATGTATATTGAACTCCCTGGTCTGACAAGATAGAATATGGTCTGCCAAAAATCGTAATATGATGTAAGAGTCTATTTGCCACCATTTCTGCCTTAATGTCTTGAATTGGATAAAATTGAACATGTTTAGAAAATTGGCACAATACTGAAAGTGCGTACCGGTTATTATTTACACTGGGTAGGAAAGGACCCACAATATCCATTGACAGAGCGTATGCGGGACCCAGCAGAATTGGTGTTCTACTGAACGAAACAGCCTGATTCTCCCCTTCCTTGCTCTGTACAGTTCACATGAAAGAACAAAATTGTGTACGTCTACGTACATCTCACTCCAGTAGTACCTGCCTGATAATAATTTAAATGTCTTATCTATCCCTGTGTGCATGATATGTGTCATGGTTAGGATTTGTCTCTGTAGGGCTCTTGGAATGACAATCGTTTTATTTAGGTTGTCCCTCCATGGTCTGTCTTTCCAATTTCCTATATGCATGATTAAGTTGGATTCTTTCTCTATATAGAAGGCCTTGTAATGTTTGCTTGGTTTCTGTTCATCGGTGTTTAAGTTATTTCTGATTTCCAGTAATTTAGCATCTTTAAGTTGTTCTTCCAAAATATTCTCTAAGGTTGGGATTTCAGTGAGTGTGTTGTCATTTTCCGTATTTTTCTCCTCTACAATTTTGAGTTGTGTTTCTTGGTTTTTATTTTGATTCTCTTCAAAATCCTCTTTACTCAAATAATCACATAATAGGTTGTCATTTCCAGCAATATGTATGAAGTCAAATTTGAATTTGGAAATGTCCAGTAACCAGCGTTGCATTACCGTATGTGCGTTCTTAATTTTTAAATGTTCTCTTAAGGGTTTGTGGTCAGATAAAACAAAAAGTTTTCTTCCGTACAGGAAATTTCTGAAAAACGCCATACCTTGATGGATTGCCAATAATTCGGTTTTAATTGCAGGATATCTCTGTTCTTGCGGGCTTAGCTTTCTACTAAAATATGCAATACACTTTAAAATTCCATCTCTATATTGTAAAAGAGAGTCCCTTAAAGACAACAAGCTTGCGTCTGTATTGTGGTAAAAATCTTGTTCAAATTAGATTGAATTAGCAACGGTTTCTCAAAAAAACAATTTTGCAATCTTTGGAATGCCTCCTCACACCTTCTATCCCATTCAAATTTTTTTCCTTTTTGTGTCAAGTCCGAGAGTACCGCTGTAAGTTTTGCATAGTCTTTTATCGAATTTCTATAGAAATTACAGACTCCCAAAAATCTCTTTCGTAAAGTCTTAGGTCTGGGGAAAGAGGTGATTTTCCTAATATTACTTTCCATAGGACTTATGCCGTCTTGGCTAATTTGAAAACCTAAGTAGCTTATCTTGTCTAAGTAAAACTGGCATTTAGTGGGCTGTAATGTTAAATTATTTTGTCTGAACTTTTGGAATATTAATTGTAATTTGTATTTAAGTTCCTTGTATGAGTTGTCTGGAATTATTACATCATCAATATATGCTAAAATGTTTTGTTCTTGTTTTGTTGAAAAATGAGCACCGAGCTTACGTGTCCAAACACTAATCTTTGATATTCAAAATTACCCCAGGGCATTGTAAAAGCAAAAATTTTCATCATTTTGGGATTTAAAACCAGTTGGTTGAATGCCGAGTTTAGATCGATCTTTGCATAAAATCTATATCCCGCTAATTTGGTGATGAATGTCATTGATTTGGGGAATTTTGTATGGGAAAATTGTGGATATGTTGTTAATGAGTCGCAGATCTAAACATAATCTTTACTCCCCGTTCGTTTTTGTACTAAAAGCATTGGACTGGCAAAACTGGATTGTGTTTTTGCTATAATACCTGCCTCTTCTTGCTCTTTTAGTTGTACCTTAGCAGTATCTTGTAGTTCATATAGAATGTTATAAGGTCTCGAACGAATTGCATGGTCATGTGATAACTCAATTGGCGGCTAAATGATGTCCGTTGCTTCTAAAGTCTTTAAATTTTTAGAAAATACTTCCGAGAAAGGCATAATGAATTTTAGGAAATCTTGTTTTGTATTTGTATCCATGTGTTGCAATTGAAAATCCTGCTGGTTTAAATTCCTCCTTCTCTCTGCGATAACTTCTAGTGTAGCCTGGATAAAGTTGATTACTTCATTTTACCGTCGTGTATGTTCCTCCCCTTGTGTTTGGCTGTCCCATTGTTGTTCTATCCTGAAGTCCATGGTTATTGTTCCCAAAATTATGTTTTTGTTTAAGGTGATGTCCGAGTGCATAGTGTTTTGTATTTCCATAGTTATTTTGTTGTTTTGTATTATGTGTACCCCGAAATTCATATAAATGTAAGACTTCTGTTTTGGTTCGAAAAGAATTTGTGTCCCATCTTCTAAATTTTTTTCAGCTACAATTTGTTTTTTTTTTCTGTCTGGTTTGGTGCTAATTGAATTTTTCTGTTGATTCAATCCGTGTTTACTTTCACAGTGACGGTATTAATTTGCTGTTCTTGTGATTGCCTGTGAGAGATAAGTGGAATTTCAAAATCACCCATTTTAAGTGCGTTCGTCTGTGTATCCAGAATGCTTCTATGTTTTTGTATGAAATCGTACCCCAAAATGCTTTCATATGAATTTGGAAAAAGTGTTGTGGTTATGTAGAATAAGTGTTTGAAATGTTTATTCTGAATTTTAAATGGTATCTCTACTGTTTTGATGTAGTCTATGTTGTGTCCCGTCAATGTAGAAATAGTGACCGATCTTGAAATATAATGTACTTTAATATTGTCTTTAATCTTGTTAAAAAGTGTAATTGGAAGCACTGAAAGACTTGCCCCTGAATCTAGGAGTAATTAGGATTGTGTGTCCTTAAATGTGTTGTAATCGTGGGTAATTGCATTTTCTCATATTTTTTGCTTACTGAAGCTATTACGTATGTTGTGTCCATATTTTCCACCTGTCTACTGCTTTTCTTATCAAGGATTTTTGTATCCATAGGAGATCCCACTCTGTCCTGCAAACTTGTATTTTCCTTTGCACCTGGGAGCTCCCCGTTTAGTTTAAATTATTTAACCATGGAAATGGCAGATGGGCCAACAGTTGTTACTGTGTCGCCTGCAGAAACCCGTTTTCCGAGGCGTGTGAGGGAATTCATTTTAGGCCTACGCATGGCTGGGTTTTTGTACTGACGTATCGCTGCTGAAAAATGCTTAGATGCGTCCACTGTGCAAAGAATTTGAAGACAACGGATTGAAGAAGGGCATGTGAATTGTCACAGTAGTACAGGTCCATCCAGATGTACATCAGTACTCTTTGATCTATGCATTCAAAGGCATGCGCTAGCAGCCCCACAAATGACAACTATCGACATTCTGCAGAATTTGCAAGGTATCGTGGATGTTCCAATATCAGTGAGAACAGTTTCTCAACAATTGGCCAAAGCTGTTCTTTACAAAGACTGCCATTGACGACAAGACACCAATATAAGAGATTGCAATGGTATCGGGCTCAAGCCTCTTGGACGACTGAAGAGGACAGGGTAGTATTCAGCAACGAGTTTTGGTTCTTTTTGTTGAATGACAGTCACATTGTGAAAGTCTGGAGGCAACGTGAAAACAAATCCAATCCTGCTGCAACTGTTGGATGCTATACTGCTTGTCAATGTGGCATCATGGTTTGGGGTGTTATCGGCTTCAATAGCTGGTCATCTCTGGTTTGTATCAGAGGCACAATGACAGCACGATAATATGTGGATAAGGCGCTGCTCAGTTGCACTGCCCTACCTTCAGCTGTTGCAAAATGCTATTTTTCCAATAAGATAACGTGGGATTGCACACCACTACCATCAGCAGACAAGCATTGTAGGATATCCAGGTGCTTCCTTGGCCTCTGCTGTCTCCAGATCTGTCATCCATCAAGCATGTATGGGACGTGATTGCCATCATTTAACTGCCCTGCCCCTGCCTCAAACAGAGGATGATGACCTGTGGAGGATGATTGAAGGCAAGCTTCAGGAAATTGGTAAAATTTAGCCTGTGCACAAAGATGGCTATTGAGATTTTTTACCCATCCTCAAAAATTTTTACCTGACCTCCTAAGAATTTTGTTTTCACATTATATTCATTAATATATGTGCTTACATACATCGTGCAACAATAATAAGTTAGAACCAACTGTCTCATGAGAACCAACTGTCTCACTATGAAGTGTGATAACTGCATATTCATTGCACCACCTTTTAAAGATGAAACTCTGTTTAAAAATTAAGGGTTTAAAGATGAAACTCACCAACACCGAGTCTCTGATAAAGGACTGGACCCAGCGGAATTCCAATCTATGGGTGAGTGCAGAGGGGTAAGACATGAAAGGAATCTCTCTCTCCACTTTCCAATGTTTGGTAACTTGAAGAAGTGGTAAATAAATAATCCTATAAATCTTCTTGTCCCTAAGCTGTTTAAACCTCATTAACACTCTAATTTCTAGGGAATGTGACTAAATCAAGATTAAAATTTTCTTAGACTGAATAGATTGACCCACGGGCTTTAGTCTGGGCTGGGCTTGAGTTTTCTAACACAGTTTCCAGCCAGGCTAAGTCTATTTTTAAAAAGTTTGGTACGATTAGGCCAAACATATTTATTTTTAAAATGTTTTCAATTTTAATTAAATTGAATACATAAACCTATTGGGTTTATTTTAGCTATGTAAAGATAAATGTTTAAGAAAACAAATTCTATCTCAATTCTTCATACAAAATTTTCACAAATTTATGTTTTTAACATTTGAATACAAAGCATTTTGAGGCAGGCTGAGATCATTCTATATTTATACATTTCTTCGAGCTTAGTCTGGGTTTAAGCATTGGTATTGCCGGTCGGGTGAAAATTGGAATTTTCAGCACATGCAGACCTCATAAAGGAGAACAGAACATGTCACTTTGATCTCGAGTGCACTATCCTCTGCCATTTTCGTTCAGTCATCGGATTCGCTCAGTAGAGAATGAAGGAATGGAAAATAATTAGAGCATGTGGTTACAATGTAGATTTTATTGCTCTCCTAGAAAGAAGGCTTTTATAATGCACACCAGCTATGTTTATGCTGACCCTTTCGCGACGGTTGGCACGCCCGCGTGCCAGCTGCGAGCTTCCATTCAAGGACGTTCGGCACTCACTGGTGCTGGAGAGAACTTTACCCTAAACGCCGAATGGCACGTATTGGTGTTTCTACGTGGAACGTTTTCATTTGAATTTATTTGTCTACTAGATGGTGTTAAATGCCCGTGGAAGCAACTTAAATGTATTTTATAGATGTTTGACCTTGGCACAAGGAGAATCCAATGAATTATTTCTCCATTCGGAGCGGGGAAACATGGTTCTGTAAAGTAAATAAACAGAGCACTTCTCGCAGCATCAATAATTTTATAATTGAGTTCCGGGTTTCCTTTTGATTTTAGCTTTTAATGATTTCGTTGGTGAATTACAGGAATATAAGAGAGTATTTTTTTGGGGGGTGGGAGGGGGAGTTAAAGGAATGTGCGACAGTGAAATGATTAGGCTATTTCGGATAAAAATATGGGAGGTTTGAGACTTTTTCTTTCTGTGGAAGAATATACGCGTATGGTAAACGAACCAGACAGTAATAAAAGCAAAGCAGATAGGGAAAATTCGTGGAACAGTGGTATTTCTAATGATGAATCTGAAAATGCAATTGATTCTTCAGATTCTGAGCGTACTATTATTACAACGCCGCCAGCTTCAGTTGCTGTTTTTTCGAATGATGTTTGGACATGTGATTTGAAAGATCTGAATTCTTTGGAGTTTTTTAACATACCTGGAATAAATCACAATATCATGCCGCCTAATTTAAATAAGGAACTTGATTTTTTTAGCATATTTTTGATGATGAACTAGTAGAATTTTTCGTAAAAGCAACTAATGAATTTGCAAAGAAAAAATGGGGGAAAAATCTCCTCTCTCCTTCCACATCGAAGACTCCACCTAAATGTATTTACACCTGTGACAGGGAATGTATTTACACCTGTGACAGGAACAGAAATGTATTTTCACCTGTGACAGGAAACAAATTTAGTGTGTTTCTTGCATTAGTTATTTTGACGAGCATTGTCAGAAAACCAAATCTTAAAATGTATTTTTCTAAGAATCCAATTATCAGTACTCCTTTTTTGAATTCAGTTATGAGTCGCGATCGATTTATATTTTGGGAAAAGTTCAGAAACAAAGCGCTCCGTCTTTTGGGCCACGGCGGTTTCAGAATGCCGCCGTCCCGAAAGGGTTAAGCAGGGGGAAATTCGCAGGTGACGACATTTCAATTTTTATTCAGAGAGTTCATGGCAAAGGAAAAGGTGGTGTTCGCCATAATTTTATGATCATGACCACTTGTTATTTATTTTTTTGCTTTTATTTATTTATTTTCGGAATTGCTAATCTCAAAACTGTCTGAGAGGACGGCAACTGCAGAAAATTGTCCATCCTCGTCGAATTTTAACCCAGCTAGCTTGGAAGGAAGGGTGATTTCTAGATGCCGGGTTAAAGACATATGGTCATACATCCTTCAGAAAACTATCCACACACTCATTGCATCTGTTCCTCGAAGGGTTGCTGCTTGTATCACTGCAAGAGGTGGTCCTACTGCCTACTGATCACCCTGTCTAAGCCATTACTGTATTGCATTATCCTTCTGGAATTAACATCACTTATTTATTTATGCCGTCTCTGTCTGTGTGTCCTTTATCATCACACTCTATTTGCTTTCTCATGGTGTTGCATTTTCTGTGTCAGGTAGTGTATGTTACTATAACTGTTTTTGTTATTGATTCAACAATTTGTTTAGCTTGCTTTCACTCTTTAACATAACTGTTAGTCATAACCACTTGTCCCCTTTCATGAATATTTTATTGCACCTGGTATGTTGCTGATAGATTGGACATAAATCCTAAAAGAACTTACTCTTAAATTCTACAGAGCATATTATCAAAGTGGAAACTTTACTTTTGAAAATCTTGGCATGTACCATAAATTTGCTAGTTGCATTCACAAATGATAATTCTGAAATGATAACTTTGCTTTACCAATTATACTTTATTACAAAAAAAGTGAAACACCATCTAAGAAATAATCCCCAAACCACAAAATCCAGCATACAGATACCATCCCTCAGATTTATGTAAATGTTGAAAATTCATTCACAGTAAAAAATTCAGAGCACATAGAAAGTACACATTCTGGGGTGTATATAACTCACCCAGCTTAGCTCACCACCCGCTGGAACAAATCTGAACTGTTGTGGTTTTGTTGCCTTTAGTAGCTGGTGCAGACATATTGGTAATGGACATGGAACAGCATCAATAACTACTTGGGTTCTTGAGAAGACATATCATAGGCTTAAGAGAAAGCCAAATGTTTTGACCATTACCTTAGTCAAAGGGATGCTACTGTAAGACGATGCTGGCAACAATTGTTCCAAGAGAGAATTAGTATTTTTTAAATGATTTTATTTGTATTTAAACAAATACTAATCAAATTGTACTCTTACAATATATGAAGCATTAATGCCAAAATGTTTGATGAATAATGCCATATTTGACATTAATGTCATAACATATGGATACTCTGGGCAAACAAATGACTTCAATGATCATGCTATAGTAAAAGCAGCCATAAAAATACCAACAGCTTGCCTGTTGGCAATTTAAATACACCCAAATTCCTATATGCATCATGCAGAATCAATTCATAAAATTGCAAGATGACTACACAAGGTAGAACTGCATTTTTGGCATCTCTTAAGATGTCTACCCAACATAGGCAACACTGTCTGCAGTAATGTCGAGCTTAGAAATTTTGAATGGTATTCAAATGACCCCATATAGTGTTTAGTGATGGATATTACTTCTGCTTGAGAGCAAATGAGCATTCTACAGTAGAATCCCAGTTATGCATAAATTGGCTTTACCGAGAAAATCCTTAATTTTATTTTATTTTACTTTTATAGTGTGTATACTTTTATTTTACATATTAATTTATTTTATGTTTAAATATTTTATCTACACTTATTTTATTTAATATTGAAAATATTGTTGAATATTTCATTGATGATTGATGTAAGTGTGAGACATATTAATATGTGATACTCTAGTTATTTTAAATAAATATGTGAGATACATAGTACGTAGTAAAGAAATAGACAGAGGCAGCTTACTTTAGTCCTTGTGTATATGTAATCACTTTATTTCTTTACAAATGATATAGTAATTTTCTTTTGCTGCTCAATTTGGCATCACTTCAAAGTTGATTTATCATCATGCAGACAATAGCACATCACAAACTGTTTCGTCATCTTGTACTTCAGTATACTGGAGTACCTTGTCTAGGATCTTTATAGCTTCAGTGTGCGTAACATTGGCATTCTTTGTCTCATCTGGCTTATCTTCAACTGCAACATTTCCTTTATTCACTGCAGCATCTATTTTCACATCCGTTAAGTCATACTCACCAGTGTTTGGGGCAAGCTAGACCTTAACATCAATATTTCCCTGGAAAGCCAATTTAACATGTTCAAAAAGAAATGCATTCAGAACTGCATTGCTGTATTCAGTTCTAACCAAATCAGCTTCCATACACTCAAACTCTTTAAAAAATTAGTGGCTCAACCTCAGGCCATGATGCCCTCCTGGTTATCCGACAATTCCTATGGAACCTCAATCAATCAAAAGTGCTCTGATCCATACCTTTCAGTTAACCAGGATTCTACTATATTTGTTTTTAGAGGAGGTTGTGTGCTGCCAGCACTCCAATACAGCTTTAGTTGTCAAGTTGCATATGGCCATTGCAGCTGGTGTGACAGTCTGGGCAGCCATCTTCTAACCCCGGAAGCAAACTATGAACTTACTGCACCAAAGAACTGCAAGAATCCACTAGATGGAGGCCAATTGTGACATTTCAAGCATTTAAAATTTATTTTTAATTTCTACAGTAAAAATTGTGTTCAGTATAATGTATTTCATAGAAAGATCTTCAAACTGTATACTTAAACAAAAAGAAAGAAAGAAAAATTGTAACAATTGAGACCCTGTAAAAAAAAATAGAAAATATTAGAATGCAAACAATCCTAATGTGCTCCACCTCCTCTGCTAATATTCTGGGGCATGCTAATATGAGCACCCAAAAGATCTGATTTGATATTTTATTTATTGCCAATTTACTCAAAATCAATTTTGCTATTTTATCTTATGTGATATTTTTCTTTCAGACTGATATTGGTACAGCTTTGCACGAGGCAGCTATGTATGGCAAATTAGAAGTTGTCAAGTTACTGTTAGATTATGGTACTTATTACTTGTTTTAAAATTTGTTTTATTTATATGTGTATTTTACTGATTAATTTTGGATAAGAGGCTCAATATACAACATCACCCTGACCATACTTTCAAGCATTGCCTCAATATAAAAAACCTGATGTGTGCAGCACATGACTTTTCCTATATAATGCAATAAATTTACTTCTTTCACAGTGAAAAAATGCTGAAAAGATCCACAGCACAAAGTTTTCAGCAGTGTACATGTGGCACTTTTTCAGATGGTAACATGTAAAACTATTTAAAAGTATCCAATTAACTTATATTTCATGCAACTCTAAATTGACAATTATCAATATTGATAGCATCTGCAATAAACAATATAGTCTCTGTATTAAAATATGTGAATAATTAATTTATCAATTTGGTATCATTTTTGTTGACAGCATCATATTTGCAATTTTGATGATATTTTCATCAGTCTGAGGTGATATTTCACTAAATTAGTCACAAAATTTATAGCCAAGCATTACAGACAAATGGAGAGAGAAGCATTTCTTATATATAAATGACTGTTGACGAATTGTTAGCTGTCAAAATAGAAAACTATTACTCAAAGTATCTTCTGTCATGAATGGAATGAACTAGATCCATGAGAATGGTGTTTACAAATTTATCACATAATATTAGATATGAAAAGTGACCATATTTCACAACAGTTAATAATGTTTAATTTTACATGATGCTTTGAAAATTTGTTTAAAAAATTAGTAATATCTCGAAAACGGTTCATACTAGCTTTCTAAAATTTTTGTCAATCATTTATTAATGAAAAATTACATAAAAAATGATAATTTACATAACATTCTTTAAAGTTCTGATTTTTTGATAATTTTTTGAAAATTTAGGGATCTTCCAAACATTTGATTGCATATAAAATTAATTCACTGATTGTAATTTTTGCATCAAATTTCATTTGAAACTTTGCATTCATTCATGATATATCACTTCTATAGGCTCACAGACATCACATCAAAAACGTTCGAGTTCAGAGATGCTTGAAACATGTTCTGTCATCGATAACTCATTCAAATTTTTTGACCCTATCACAATACTTTCCCTATACATTATACTATGTATATAGGGAAAGTAAAAAGAGTACTCCCTACAGCAAAGTTTAATTTTAACTGTCAAAGAACAATTCTATTGAGTTCATATTTTACAGTATTCTTAATATTTTATTTTTATGATATACCATATATACTCACGTATAAGTCGACTTCGCATATAAGTTGACCCCCCCTACTTTCAGAGTAAAAATCGGAAAAAAATCTAAAACTCTCATATAAGTCGATCCCAAAAAGAGAAAAATAAAATTTTCCATAAATTATTCAAAAACACTTGAAAATGAAAAAAAAATAAAATATATATATATATATATGTATATATATATGTATATATATATATATATATATATATATATATATATATATAATAATAATAAAATTTTATTTCCATAATAAAAACTTCATCGGAACTCTTTAAAGTCTGATTCCAAAGAAGTAGGCCTATGACATATGAGTGCTTTCTCCCGCCCATTTTTGGAGACACTCGTTCTCGTGTGACAAGCTCCAGACATTCTTTTTCTCCCAGCATGCAGCATCCTCAAAACGGATGGGAAACCGTGCATTCCTGTCTCTCAAGCGTCCTTGACCCACCGCGCAATCAAAACAAAGCAATATATGGCTTCCGCCCATTATTTGAGATGATTTTTTAACCTCCAACACAGTTGTTATTAGATACTCTTCAATAAACAAAACGAAAAAACACTTTCAACTTAAAATCCTGCATTATAGTTTTAAACAATCCATGTTACAGAATTATTTCTGAAAAGAGCCATTTTTTGTCGAAAACGATCAGCCGTAATCCGAGAAGTGACTGATAAACATTGAACGAAAATGTATGCATATCTTTTTATGACGCGATGCACTGCTAGTCCGGAGCATTGTGAGATCGGTGACTCACAGGAGAGTTTTGAAATGCAGAGAAATTCGTAGTGTGTGATTGTGTAATTACTACCACATCGTTTTAGAATTGATTGTCTCTTGGGAAAAAAGAACTTTTAGACTTGCGGTTTTTTTTTTTTTTTAGACTCTGCTTATAAGTTGACCTCCCCACTTTGCAGCATTTTTTTTTTTCGTCACAAATTTGTCGACTTATATGTGAGTATATACGGTATATTATATTTAGTAGTGTGAAAAATAAGCATTATCTGTAACACAGTTACATTTTTATTGCATCTTGGTCTATATATTTTGAAACCTTTAATATAACCTTTAATGATATTTTTAGAATTAACAGAAATATACAGGTGAAACAGTTTTCAATATTTTTGCAAAGATTAATAAATATATATATATATATGAAAAAGTTTCTTTAAACTTTTTATTTGAAACTATTGATTCCAAATTGATAGGAATTAAAATTAAGTAATCACAATAGAAATAACTGGGCAAATAAAAGAATAAAAATATGACTCCTTTATAAATAGAAACTGACTCCTTTATAAATAGAAAATTTATTCTCTTAGTTGTCACTTGACCTACATTAGTCAGACAAAAAGTGCTCTTGAAGAAAGTATCAAAGAACATTCCAAAGTGGCCAGTAAGCTAGAAGCATCAAAGTCATCCATTTCCTAACATTGTTGGTTTGAAAATCATTCCTTTCAATTTTCTCAGGCTAAAATCATTGCTCATGCCCACACTACATTTGAATTAGATTTTGTGGAAGGAGCATTTACTTATTTGAACTCTGATAATCTTGTTAATGATAAGACAGCAGTTCCTTATGTTCCCATAGCTTGGAAAAATAACCTCCAAACACATCCCTGACTTTACAAGTTAGCTCTTATAGCTTTTGAAACTGTTTTTCCTTCAATTTAGTTATCTATTTCCATCTTAATCTCAGTCTTATTCATGAGTGGTTGAGTAAATTGATCAATTGTTAATTGTGCTTAACTGATAATGTTACAAGCATGAGTTTATTCCGTGAATCCATGAATTTTCACTTTTGTTTGGTTTTGTGGCCCAAGTATTTCCGCCTTTCCTGTTTTTAGCCCGAGGAATTTTTTTTTCCGCAGGTATTTTCCTTACGAATCCCAAAATTTCTCATCCTTAAGCAGGATGTCTCTCTCCACAGGTCATGAAAGTCCAGGAAAAGTTATGAAATCGATCACCAATGTCAAAAATGTCACAAATTTAAAGATCAGAGTTTTTGCAATCTTGCATCTGGAAATCTGTCTGTGAAATTGGCTCTTGCACACGGGAAATGACTAATGATTATCTTTTTCTCACTTTTGCAATCTATTTGCATCAACTAAAATCTTTATAATTATTTTGTGTTGTATACAAAAAAAAAAAGAAAAACAATTTTTCATACATATTATAAATGAAGTGAAGGACCATTTTGCAGCAATATCGCAAAAAATAGCATTTGCATGTGATCCTCGGTATATCTTGTTTAATTGAGAAAATAGTTTCTACTTATGCAAACTGTATCCATTAAAATTTTTATAATTATCATGTATTGTATACATATAAGTTGTTTTTCAAACATATTATTAATGAAATGAAATTAAAGGCTATTTTGCACCAGTATTGCGAAAAATGGCATTTGTATGTGATCCTTGGTATATTTTGTTGAAGTGTGAAAATATTTTCCATTTTTACAATCTGATTGCATCGACTAAAATGTTTTGTAATTATTATGAGTTGTTTTAAAACATATTATTAATGGAATGAAGGGCTATTTTACAGCAGTATCACTGTGTAGAATTATCAGCAGTGGGGGCTTGTCAGGTGATGCAGGTGAAACGCTGCTTCACCTAAAATTATCAGTAAAATATTTTTTTTATTATCCTGAACTATTTTGATTTTTTTGCCAAACTTAAAATTTAATTCGAAAAATTAAAATTCGAAATTTTCTTTTGACCGTAGCCAAAATTATATTTTTGTTATTTAACACCTTTATTATAATTAGAATTACTTATATTTACATTTAGCAGCTACGTAATGTTAACATCGAAACATCTAACTCCCTTGTGCAACGCATTCTTTATATTTAACAACACTCTGAGACAATAATGAAGCAGGATTCCTGATAATTATATTCTGCATCACCTCTAATACTATTGCTATGGAATGGTTGCCATAATAACTACAGCTTGTCAGTATGGTAAGTGAAGCAAGCAGGTTTTTACTTTGCTTCACTGCTGCTATCTATGAGACTTTATAATAACTAAATACTAGGATAGAATTAGGATAGATATTTTGATATATTTACAAGTTGTATATAACATGCATTATGAAAATTAAAGAACCTTGCTGAAATCCATGTTAATAAATCGCGATTCCCTTTTAACTATTTTTTTAAATGTATTTTTGTTTTGTTTTGATCTAACTTTCAAATATATGGAGAAAACTTATATCAAGAAGTGGCAACTTATATATAAGTACATTTATTAATAATATTTAAAGTGATATTTCTGTAATTGTTTCGTATGTTAATAATTTTTTTAGATATATTCTAAAATGACTCTTATCTTTAATAAAATAATAAAATTTCAGAACATAAATTGAAAATTTCGTGTATTTCCTGGTAGATGGCATGAATAAATGTTTAGTTCTTCTCATTGTATCAATTAATAATTTTTTAATTATTGCTCGCTGGTTGATATAAATTAGGCAATTCATCTAACTTCAAAGTATTTGATAAATATTGGATAATTAGTATTTGCTTTATATAGAATGTATAGATTGCAGTGTGCCAAACGAAACTCTCAGGGTATGCTGCAATTGCTTGGGGCCACATCCAGAGAATTTCTGAATTTGCCCTGCAAATCCAAAAAATAGACTCCACTAAAACCATAGCCAAAAGAAACCCCCCCCCCGAAATCAAGCATTTCGGAAATTGTTTAGATATTATTATGAATATGTTAAATGCTTCATGGCATTTTCCTTACTCACTTGGAGAAAGCAATTTTACGGGCTACCATTGTTATTATGTGAAGGACAGGGTTGCCCAAAATTAGTGGCATTTTTGTAGGACTGGCTCCAGATTTAGCGATATATCTCCAATTTGATGACTTTTTGGGGAGTTTTCAAAGACATTGGAATTTTCTTATCTCTAGAACTTTCCATTTTATGCACACTTTCTAGAGATTTCTATGGAGAGTATATAAGTAGGTCATCATTCAGTTGGACAGAGTTGATGCAAACCAAGTCATATTGAATTGTGAGATACCTCAGTGTTTTGAAAACAGTTTTCACTATTTTGTGATTTAGTTAAGTATTTAATTGCTGTTTTATTGTACCTGACAGTTGTTTTGTGATTCTATAAGATAACTATAGTGTTTTAGACATATATTACTCCTGTTCATGCTTAATGGTGTTTTTAAATAAAAGTGTTAGTTATCCAGAAATTAGGACTCATTTTTGTATCCAGAGAACAAACACACCCACGAGTACAAGAGGATATGTCATAATAATGTTACTTTTATTGGTTACGAGGTCGCACCACTAAATCTGCTTCATTTATTCCTAAAGTCATGAACCGCCACTGATTATTAAATCAGTTATATAAAAGACTTAAGATTTGTAATTTGTCTAGATCTTAGTATATATGTAGAAGAATTGTTGAAGATTAGATATTTTAATTTTGTTACATAGAAAGATTAAAATTTCATATAATATGTATTTAAATTTGAATGTTTCCATTTTGATAGATTTAATTATTTTATACATAATAAAGCTGATGCATGTTTTATTCCATTTTACAATTAACAAGATAAAGTCAATGGGTGTTCATCACACACTTTTTTACATGAATTCAAAATGTCCTCTTTTTATTTTTTATTTTCCTGAAATCTCATGTAGCATTATCTGATGCTAGGTAATATAGATTCCAAAACCATAATTTTCTTATTTTGTTCATATTCTTCCAAGTTCCAGTTTTATGCTTGGATATGTTTTACGTAGTTTCTTTGCATGTTATTTGAATATAGCTTATACAGCTTCTGAAACTGGTTACTTCTGTTAATTTTTGTATAATCTTCTTATTCCCTAACACTTTCACTGCTACCTTTAATGAGATTGGATCACATGTCTTCTGAGGAGAGTTGATAAATTTAGCTTCAGATACTGATTACCTAACCTGTAAATTTTTGTTCATATTCTTCTTATTTCCAGTATTCTGCTTTGGTAATTTTAAAGTAATTTGATTGTATGCTGTTTAATTATTGTAGATAATGTAGCATTTTTTTTTTCTTAATTTTTGTTAATTCTTTAAATTCCGTTGTTTGTTTAGTTAACTCTGAATTAACTAATTTTTAAAGTTCCATGTTTTGATGAAGGTAACTCATTAAAACCTGAAATAGCCTGTTTCCTTCATTTTGTTATTTACTACATATTTCATGAATTTTGAATATGGTTATCCCAATTTTTATATTTTTGATGCTTTCATCATATTTCACTCTTTTTAGATGCTATTTTCACCACAATTTTGTTATCCCTATCTCTTTATATAGATTGGTCTATTTCTTCTTTTCTCTAATTCCCCCCCCCCCCCATTTCCTTATTGTTGTTAATAATTAAAAGGTTTTAATTTCTTTTTCCCTCAGTTTTATTTTATATGTCATACCAATCTGTGCCTTTTTGTTACATTTCTTTTGCTTGACGCTTGTGTAGGCTAGGGTGAAGCCACCTTATTGCTCGATGTTGAAATTTTTATGACTGGGGTCTCATTTCAATGTCTGTTACTTCTTCGACAAATCTTTTGAGTGTTCCAAATATATGTCTTCTGTTGTTCTTTGACTTGCCATTTTACAGTTATATTAATACTTTTTTTAATTTTATGTGATATTTTTTATAGATTCATTTTTATAAAGTGCAATATCTCAAGAATGGTTCATACTAGTATTCTAATGAAAAAGTGCATAAAAAATTATTTACATAACATTGTTGAAGGTTCTGACTTTTAAAAAATTTTATTCGAAAATTTGGGGACTTTTGGACAATCAATTGTGTGTAAAATCAATAAGCTTTCAGTATTCACGCATTGTGATTGATTTTTAAAGAAATTTTTACAATCATCTGCAAGCAGTAATAGGGACAATGTTCTGTCTTATTATATCTCTTTCTCTTAACTTTAGGTAGTGAATATCCGAATGGGAATGAGATAGGATTGTGGTGAAGCTTTTTATTCCAGAAACATGTGGTGAAGGTTTTGAATATATCCTTAAATATTTATACTTTAAACACAACTTAAGTAGGAAATATGTGACCATTGACAAAACACTTAATCAAATTAAAGATTAGGAGTTAAGTTTTTAGAAAGCATGGCTTAAAAGAGATTGAACATATAGTAGTTTATAAAAACTCAAATAAACAATAAAATATACTAATCAAAATGTGTTGTGTTTACCCCAGAATAGATTAATTACTATGGACATAGAGAATATGGTAGTGGAGACAGTCAAGAAGTAGATTTTTAAATTTATACATAATTAACATTTATTAAAGTAAAACTAAACCCATCCATACAGTTTTCCCCACAGACGACAGTTATAAACCATAACTGTGTTATTCATTAACACTCATTAGCATTTTAGATATTTACTTTAGCATTAATTCCTTAACAAGATAATACTGGATTTCTAGATAACAGGTCCGTCGACTCCCGATATACAAAATTGAGCTCAATAAGGGAAAAATCGTTAAGAGTTCACCTGATACTTGAAAGATGGACTTGAAACAAGTGTGTAGGGATGAAAAGGGGAATCTTTCTTTTCCTCTGGCAATCACTGGCAGAGGAAAGATACCGTGGGTAGCAGACTTTTCGGCCCGCTATCCACTGTAACTCTAACTGGTCCCCGAATGAGAGAAGATATTTCCATCCATAGAAACACCACTCCAATCTTGTCCCATTTTCTCGTCAAAACTTCAGCAAATCGCCTTTTCATTAGGCAATACTACTATTCTCCTGTAATGTCCACGTCACTCTCCGAAGCTGCAAATCTCTCCCCAGCGATGTCCATGTTGTAGTAACCATGTGCTAAAGTTACGAGACGGTCACCGGGTTCAAAGCCGCTCGTGCTTCCATCCTACCTTCTAGGAAACTTTAGCGAAATTGCCTCTTCACCGCATAGCAGCACTGAAGAGATGGATTCCCCTGAGCTAGCCAAGGTACACAGCATTTCCCACCAACCATGCTAAACGTTCTATCATAACAACAGGCAGAAAACCGGAACATGACGCTAACACAGCAATGAAACAAGGCATGCAGGCAAATCCCACTGATTACGGAAAATCAGCAATCATGACGAACGGCTCTCACTGTGAAAAAGGAAAATGGCGCTCGCCCGTGCATGCTCAAATATTGTTTCAAATAATAAATTAAGTTTGCTGAAAAAGAAAAATAATTTTGTATACATAAGCTTTTCAAAAAACTTGAAGACAAAGATTCATTGTCAACAATTGGAAAAACGTTAATATGCTGAAAATGGGGAACAACATTAATACAGGGCTTAACAAATTCCTCCTCAATCTAGGAGACAGGCCAAAAAGTTAGGAGCCAGCTTTTAATTTACAATATTTTGCATTTTGACTGCATTTGTTATAAAATGCTTATGATAAATAGTTACACTGCTGTAACTAATACACATAGTTGTTGACACTAACGCTTAAAATATTCAAATTTAAATTTGATTATTTCAAATTTATAAGGATAGGAAAAATATATTTATTAATATAATATAAAAATATTTAAATTGACGACATTATTTTTACATTAGCTGTTTTAATGTATACATAAAAAAATCATATTGCATTTTATCAGCTTTGACCATGTATATGCCTTTTGATTTTTGTAGTACCAATCATCTACAATTTTTGCATTTTCCAATCATCTACAATTTTTGCATTTTCCAATGGTACAACTGACAGTAGTATTTCTTTTATACCATAGTTTTAACATATCTAATAGATATAATTAATTCCTCAATGCCTGACTTATCAGTCGACTCATCCAGCAATAAAGTCATGAATTTTGTATTTTGCTACACAACACTTTATTCATTTCTAATATGGCTTGCAATAAAGGAGATAAATTTTTTACATCTCTTGTTATTTGTATACTTATTTTTAATGTTAACTCCTAACTTACTATTTAGTTCTAACAATCCTTCAAAATCCGAAAAGGGTTTATTGTTCTTTCCTATATAGTAAGCCACATTAAAAAGTACATTCACATGTGCAACCATTTCACTATCCATTATTTTTTATACTCATAGCTATAGGTGTAACTATAGGCCTGTTGCCTCTTCTCTCATAATTGGAGTCTTTTTTTTGTTCTTATAAAAAAGTTTTTGTACTTTGTAATGACATGTCATTGAATTCAAAATGTGTAAAAGCAGACTTTAGTGTGAAATTTTTTTTAACTTAATGATAATTGATCTTTAATCTACACTTTTCAAGAATGCAGATACAGAGCATTTTTAATTAAAATTCTTAATTATATTTTCATTATTTATAGTTTTTCATTTATTCGTTATGACATCATAATGTCTGAAAGGGGGCAAAATTGCTTGTTTACCCCCATAGACAAATTAGTGTAGAGTTAAGTTGCACCTCTACTCCCACATTCATATTTTAAATTTAGTACCTGATTTGTCCTCCCTGTAACTTTAAATTTTTAGCTGCAAGAGCAATTGTCTCTATTGTCCTCCATCCTAAAATTGATATCTGTTTTTCTGTTGTTCTTGTAGCAAGTTTTATGTATTTTGCAATAAAGTGTCATTCATGAATGGCAAGGAGTGTAACGTTAGACTCAAGTGAGAAACATACCTTGAACTTCGCGGAATGTAATGAAAATTCTAATAAAAATAATTAAACATTTGTGATTTAGTTTTCATTTTATATATAATTTTATGCCATAATATCTAAAGAGGCAAAATTAGCATATTATCCCACATGCAAATTAGTGCTAAGTCAATTTTCACCGCTTAATCCCTAATGTGATGTACTTGTTCCTGCTACAAGAGCAATGATCCATACTGCCCTCCATAATGGAAATATTTTTTTTTCTTATGAGTTTTTTTGCACTTTTCAATAAAATGACACTTAAGGCAAAAAGTGCAAAAAGAGACTTTTGTGTAAAACATTTCTTGAATTTAACATAATTTGTTCTATATCTACATTCTTCAAGAAAGTAGGAGACAAAAAATTCAAAGCAAAATAAATAAAAACTCTTTTTTGGGTTTCATTCTTTATATAATTTATGCAGTAATTTCTGGGAGGGGGGGGGGGGTAGGAGTGAAATGTGAATTTCAACCCCAGATATATATTAGTAGGGGGCAAGTTGTTCCTGCTGCCCCCTGATCCGATGTCTTTCTATCTTATATTATATATTCAAATAAGAAATTATATTTTTTAGGTGTTGATCCAAATTTGGAAAATTCCAGAAAAAGAACTGTTTTTGATATTTTAGATGATTTAAATACGTGTATTGCAAAACAGATAGAAGAAGTCATTCGAGGTAATTATGTTTATTTTTTAGTTGCTGTTATATGCATTTTTGAGTGGAATATCTATATATTGTGCCCCCCCCCCCCCCCATAGCAAAGCTGTCATTGGTAAATAACAGGCAAATTTAACTTTTTTTTTTTACTATTTTTAATCTAGGAAGGTGGCTGTTTTAAGCTAAAATGGGCAAATTGTGACTAATTTTACACATAAGGCTACTTTTTTCAATTTTGAAGACATTTTTAGGAGACTCTCGGATAAAAAGCACATTTAATTTCCCCATTCGCATTTGGAGCTTGTGCAATCAATTGAATCAAAGCTCACTTTATAACATCAAAGTAACCAGTGACAAATAAAAAATCACTTAAGCCTGCATTCTGTACACTATACAGGGTGTTTCAAAAAAGTAAACATCAGGAGTTTTTTTTTTTAACTGCTAGTTGTAGGCATGCATTTTCAATTACAAAAATGCTTTAAATAAAGTAGGAAGTTATGAAATATCAATAATGTGCAATATTTTTGTGTTTTTTTTTTTCTCGTGGGGAACGAATAAAAAAAGTAAAATTACAAAAGTGTTACCCACACCATATTTAGTAAAACTGATGGAAACTTGGCTGTAATACTTGTACAATCAAACTTAACATAGTTATCATTGATTAAAACGTTCATTGGTAAATAAGGGGCATCCACAAATAAATTTTGGTTGCAAATAGTTACTAAAACTTTCATTATTTTATTCAAATTTATTTTATGCAAACATTCTAGGAAAGTTATTATCTCAACATTTCATTGATTCTCAGTTTCTATTTAAGTGTCCAAGTAAGTCTGATACATAACTAGAGTATAAATGGTACTGTTCAGTAATACCAAACTCTGTGAAATGATTATGATTTATGGTAAATATGACGGATCTCCTAGTTCTGAATGCAACTCATCTCCTAATTCTGAATGCAACCAATTTCAAAAATTAAACCATATATTTATTTTTACATAGATTTTGGGAGAAAAACATCTGATAAGACTGACAAAATCACTATCAGTTTCTAACCCTATTAAGGGTTAAAATAACAAGAGTTAATTAAGGATATACCAGCGTCATCTGTCGATTCTTAACAGTTTGAAAAATAAACTGCCAAAAAAATAATTTAAAAACCCCTACTAAATGATTTTTGTGAATTAGTTCGATTTATGAGTGACCCCTTTATTATGGTATAAGCCAGGAAAATTTTTTGTTTAAAATTTGCCCTTTTGAGGTCCCCATTTTTTTTTTTTTTTAAATAAAATATAAACAGCAATTTTGTTAATTTAACTTTTTTCCTAGAGGGGCTGTATAAAAGAAACTAATTAAAGAAAAAATATTGCACATTATTTAAACTACTATTGCCTAATTTCCTGCTTTATTTAAAACATTTTAGTAATTGGAACTATGTGTCTGCAACCATTGATAAAATCTTTCACTGATCACTTTTTAAGCACCTTATACATATATATATATATAGTACAACCTCGAAAATCCGGACGTTTTCCAAATTTTCAGGGTTTTTTTTTTTTTCCCCGTACTGACGAAGTCATGGATTTAAAACAACAGGGTAAGATTTTTTATATGGAATGATATTTTATAAACAAATACAGTACAGGATCTATTATCCAGACTGCTTGGGACTTCAGGCATTCTGGATAAGGGGTTTTTACGTAATGCGGAACACTTTTCTAAAACTTACTGGAATGGTCTAAAATGTTATAGAAAATTATAATTCATTTTAAAAACATGTATTAAATACAGATTTTTTACAATCCATATGAAAAGATATACTTGGTTAACTAAAATGCAAATTACATATAATTATAGTATCAAATTTAGGGATTAAGAAAACTTTTGAAAGAAAAAAATGTCTGAAATAAGTTGATTATTCAGGGTAGTTATTAGAAGTCTTTTTTTTTGGAACATTTCAACTAAAGTGGACCCTCACCATATTCTTCTAATATTTTAGCAGAAGCACCTTTGTTCATATGTTTCAAAATATTTTAAAGTACTTTTAATAAAATTAAGATGAGAAGGATGTTCATTCAGGGATCGCATTCATCCTAAAATTCCTAAAATTCCTAAAAGTTTGAAGCTTACCTTGAATTCCTAAAATTAACCTAAAATTTTTAAATCATCCTAAAATTTTGTAATGTTTTGCTGCGGCGTTAAATTTACTCTACTATCGCCCGAATACATTCCATTCATACGGCAATCGATGTTAAAAAAGACTTCAAAAATTAAAACGTTGTTCAAAATAGCACTCATTTTTTACAAAGTCAAAGACGACAAAAGTGTGAATCACGACAAAATCGCCGATTCTCAATGTAGTTAAATCCTCTCCGTCCGCGGGCGGTTTTAGTGAAATACGATCACAAGACGAATGGCCACCCACCTGATCATTTAGGACCGGAGATGGGGGAGATTCTTTTGTTTGTGGGAGTGGGAATCTCCACAGGATATCTTTGGAATCTCCAGTGCAAGCTAACAAACCTAGAAGCCTTTAACCTCTCAAAAGAGTAAAATAGAAAAAGACGGGTTCGATTGTTGAATAGTGTGCTTCCTCATATTTACTAGATAAATCACGAAGTTTCTCTGTGCAAAGTTAAAATTTTGCTCAACTATTCTTTGTTGGGAATCAATTGTGGACAAAAATTTTGAAGAATTTTAGGTCTAAATCCAATAATACAAATATAGTTAGTCGGATTATGATTCTCTTACTCCCCTCATTACGTAATATTTGATCAACGTCATGTCAAAACAGGAGATTAGAGAAGGAATTTTTGTCTGCTATTAGCAACCTCTCTAGGCATTGATGATATTAAAGGATATCTCTTCAAAAGGATGCATTGCGTAGGGGCCTGGACCACATAGCAGTTTATGAAGAAAAGCAATGGATAAAATAAAATACGGCATAGTAGGGAGGTCCCGCAATTGGATCGCGCTCCCCATAAAAAATAAATTGAAAACAATGAAAGAGCAGAAATGTGAAGAATGTTAAATAAACACATTCCCGCTTCCAACAGATAAAACTTTTAAAGAGTTTTCATTTCTTTTTAAACTTAAAATTTTGTCAAATTATTCCATGTTTAGTATGCATCTGGGATGAAAAGTACCAAAGATTTGAACTCTGTAAGAATTTTTGCTCAAAAACCAATATTTAAAAATATAGTTTTCTGGACTAGAGTTCTTCTGAGCCGCAGGAACTTGTGCATGTGTTTTTGTTTATTCTATCAAAACAGAGGATGATTGAAGGGAAATAGCTGTGTCTAGATTAACGCGTTGCAGTAGCTTTGATGAAATATAGGACAACTTATTTCCCTCATATTATTTAATTACTGCCTTCGGCGACCAGCCCTATTGTTTTTAATAAAGTTTTTAAACTTGCAATACCTTTCTTGCAGTAGTTGTCGATCGTGCACCTCTGCGACGCAAGCCATAAATAACGGGGCAGTTCGTAAAGTAACTGTCGATCACACACCTACGTTACGTACGCAAGTCACGGCTAAGTGTGCAGTTTATGAAGTGTTGATCTTGTACCTCAGCTACGCGCGCAAGTTACGGCTAACGATGTAGTTCATGGAGTAGCTGTCGATCGCACGTCTCCGTTACGCGCCCAAGTCATGACTAATGATTCAGTTTATGAAGTAGCTGTCTATCGCACACCTCAGCTACACGCATAAATCGTGGCTAGCGGTGCATTTCATGGAATAGATGTCGATCGCACGCCTTCGTTACTCGCACAAGTCATGGCTAACGGTGCAGTTGATGAAGTAGCTGTCATTCGCACACCTCAGCTACGCGCGCAAATTACGGCTAACGATGTAGTCGATGTCTGTCGATCGCACGTCTCCGTTACGCGCTCAAGTCATAACTAATGGTTCAGTTTATTAAGTAGCTGTCTATCGCATACCTCAGCTACACGCATAAATCGTGGTTACCGGTGCAGTTCATGGAGTAGATGTCGATCGCACGCCTTCGTTACGCGCGCAAGTCATGGCTAACGGTGCAGTTGATATAGCAGTTGTCAATTGCACACCTCAGCTTCGTGGCCAAGTCACGGCTAACGGTACAGTTGATGAAGTAGCTATCTATCTCAGCTACGCGCTCAAGTTACGGCTACCGATTTAGTTCATCAAGTGCACGTTTCCGTTACGTGCGCAAGTTATGACTAACGGTGCAGTTCATGAAGTAGCTGTCAATCGCACACCTCAGCTACGCGCGCAAGTTATGGCTAACGATGTAGCAATATGCGCAATTCACGGCTAATGATGCAGTTTATGAAGTTACTGTCGATCACACACCTCAGTTACGCACGAAAGTTACGGCTAACTCATTAAGTAGCTGTCAATCGCGTTTCCGACCGCAATGCGGGCACACGGGTAATGATACAGCTGCTGCGTATAAAATGAATCGTTTTTTATTAGTGGGTACATACAATCCACGTACGTTATATGCAATAACGACAATTCTACTGCATGTAATAACGATATACATGCTGCGCGGGCACATGCAATCTGCATAGATTTGAAATAGCTGTCAATCGTGTTCCAGTCCACTACGAGGGTTCAAGGCTAACAGTTAAACACTTTTCCCAAAATAAATTGGCTTTTATTAGCATTATTTGCTTTAAGTCCGGCCGCTACGCGGGTGCATGCAATCCTTGTACATTACATGCAATAACTACTAACTTACCAGCTAGATTTTTGCTCTTATGGCCGTATTTTATTTTACAATTCTTCAAAAATTTTAAATATGATTTTGAGCTTTTTGGATTTTTTTTTTTTTTTGTTAATTATATTAAGATTTTCTTTTTTTTGTTTATATAAAGTTGTTTGAAAACTAAACTAACATTTTTCTAACATACATATATATAATGTGTATGTATCTATATATTTACACAAAAAATACCTGTGATAAAGTGGCCACTGGATACTAGGTGATAATTTGAATTTTTAAGTCTACAGCGCATTAAAATGAAAAATGAAATAGGAAAAATATTCAAAAGATTACCTTTTTCTTTCAATGATGTTTGTTTTTTGTATCAATTCTTTTTTAATTGATGAAAAGAATGGAAATTAAACAGTACTAATAATAGAAATAATAAAAATTAGCTCCTAAAATTTTCCTAAAATTTTGAAAAAAATACCTTAAATTCCTACCTAAAATTTTTAGAAAATCTGCTATGATCCCTGGTTCATTTTTAATTGAAATTAGAGATTCAACTATGGGTACAAATATATCAAATTCTAATTTATGCTCTTCAAATGTATTTCTAATAAGCCTTATAATTCTAAATTCCTGAATAAATAAAAACATTTAATTTCATTATCCTAAACATATATCTCAATTTCATCAACAATATGTTTAAAAATAATATCCCAGCATAAAAAGCACAAAAAATATAAAAATATTAGTGGATGGCAGCAGATTGAAAAAGTGGAAAATATTAAAAAATAAAACGAAATATATCGGCGATCGTGCTTACATAAAAAAATTCCACGATATTGCTAAACTGTCTTTTATAAAATACTAATTAATAAATGTAGCACATTAAAACTCCATAAATATACTGCAATGGAACTTTTTGATAGGGTCAATTTTCGGTTCAAAATAGCCATTTTCATCCAAATAATAGAATTTCATTGTAAATGATTTTGATGTTGGAATTTCATCAACGTTTTTTAAAATATTAGAGATGTGTATATTTCCACGGAGATGAAAAAAAATCGGGTTTTTCCGAGAAAATGACAAGTTTATTGCTTCGGTTAAGTATTTAAAGAGATCAATCAGAAGGCCCTGAATGACATTTTATAGCTGCTTTTCTTTGCAATTCGGCAAAAGTTAACTCATTAATTTTGGGAATTCCTTACTTAAACGTACTTTCTATCATCTCGGAAATGTGCTGATGACCTTTTTTTTTTCAATCTTTTCCAATAAATGTTTGTGCAAAATAGTGTGAATTCTGTGCAGCACATCGCGTTTGAAGGGCGTAGACAAAGCAAATAGGATTTCTTTAGCAATATCGGAATATTTCTAGTGAAAAAGTTGGAATACTTTTACTGAAAATCAAAGTCCTGGAACAAAGAGCAGAAAAGAAAATGTAACGAATTCGAAAAATTGAAATCTTTGTGCCTACTGCCCTATATACCCAGAAAAGAATGAAACGCCATTAAAAAAAGCACCTTGCCGCGACTTGTCCATAACTAAGTCTCCTATATATACAGGAGCCATATCCGTAACTAGTGAAGAATGGAATGACACGTCTCGCCATGAAGACTAACTGTCGGCTGCTATTTGCTGTGTTAGCTGAGCGACTTGACTAGAAAAATTTGAAAGTCATTTGCAGATTTAGCAGTGTTGGTCATATCCCTATCCGAAGTGCTGGTAGAAAAATTTTTGTAGCAGATGATACGCAGTAGTGATGTGTTTTCTCAAGAAAGAAAGCTCGTTAAACACAAACACAATTTATTTGTTGTGAGATCCATTGCATCAGATGAAGTTACAAAATAAAACACTGTAACATTCGTTGCAAAGCAAAACTATATACAATGAGCTAGCAAGCTCATGAAAAAGGTTTTGAATAGTCTATGACTAGGCACACACTCTCAGTTACTATAACATCGGTAAGTAGAAAAAACAGCTACTGTACCACACATGCCGTGCACGTTAATGAAGCCACCATCATCAGGTCACACGTCATGGCTTTAGAAGTTAGACTACTCTCTACCGATCAAGGTCTGCCTTCCATACAAGGTCTTTCACCGTCGATCACCGTCTGATCGATCTGACTATACGTCGAGTCTTAAGTCTGCATAACTACAAGATCTTAAACTCTGAAAAGTCTCCCACGTCTACTACATGGTCAGTCAAGGTCTGTAAAGTCTCTGAATAACTGAGAATGTGTCCTATCATATATACACTGTGATGGGTACGCTCCGGAACACAACCGTTGACGGCAGCGCCCTCACTATATGCAAATCAGAATGCGCGCGCGGCGAGATGGCGATTTGCATGAATGGCATGTTCTGTTCCCGTCACGAGTCGTTCACGAGAACGGTAGAACCATTCTAAAAATGTAAACACGTTCTCGCGATAACGAGAATCGCGACGAAAACAGAACCAAGTTTCCAACAATCGGCCCCCTCATGCAAAACCCCAAATCTCGGCGCACGTGCTATCAATCAATGAAATTACTCTAAAAAAACATAACAGCAAAAATGTCAAGTTCTTTAGTATCCAGCAAAAACATAAAGTATATATATTACTTTTCATGTTAAGCAAAAAAAAAATTTATCATTGAAAGAAAATTTTAGATATCGTTGAAACACTAAGTTCCAAAAATTTAATTTAAGTCAAAATTTAAGTTTTCAAGAAATTTAAGTATAATAATTTAAATTTAACATTTAAGATTAAAAATTTCACTATAAATATCAAATTTAATTTGTGTAGAAAATTTTATGTATAATTATTAAATTTAACATTTAAGATTAAAAATTTTACTATAAATATCAAATTCAATTATGTAGAAAATTTCATGTATAATTATTAAATTTAACATTTAAGATTAAAAATTTTACTATAAATATCAAATTCAATTATGTAGAAAATTTCATGTATAATTATTAAATTTAACATTTAAGATTAAAAATTTTACTATAAATATCAAATTCAATTTGTGTAGAAAATTTGATGTATAATTATTAAATTTAACATTTAAGATTAAAAATCCTACTATAAATATCAAATTCAATTGTGTAGAAAATTTCATGTATAATTATTAAATTTAACATTTAAGATTAAAAATTTTACTATAAATATCAAATTCAATTATGTAGAAAATTTTATGTATAATTATTAAATTTAACATTTAAGATTAAAAAAATTTCACTATAAATATCAAATTCAATTTGTGTAGAAAATTTCATGTATAACTATTAAATTTAACATTTAAGATTAAAAATTTACTATAAATATTAAATTCAATTATGGCTGTTCATTATCTCTGTCCAAGACCAGTATACATAATTAATACTAATAGCAATGACACAGATAATGAAAGATTTTTTTTTTTCCTTTCTGTGTTGTATTCAAATTTAAATAAGTGGTTTGTCATCAATGAATCATAGCCAAGTGTATGATAACAAGGAGTAAACACACAAAATAATACACATAAGCATAACTGTCTTATGCGGGAATTGAAAACATGGATATATATATACATTCAGTGTAATGTGAAAAATTTTTAGAAAGTTCATTGTAAACAATACACATATATATACTCTAGATACAATTTGCTGCATCACAGAGGGAGGAGTAAAATATACGATATCCTAACCATATTTTGTAAAAGAAAGAAAAAAAAATTTAGAAGTTACAAATTTAATCATTTTTGTTTTTGGAAATTTGATTACAAAAATTTAATGCTAAAAATTCCTCAAACATTTGGCAAATCTTATTAATGTACTGCCTATGATGTATAAAAATTTTGTTATTGATTTCAGCAAATTCCACACCTAACAGTTTTTGGACCTTCCCTAGAGATTTGATATCAAATTCTCCCTTTAGCAAAGAAACTACATGATCAATATCACCTATTATTTCTATGTTGCTTGCCTCTGGCCTGGATTTGATATCCCTCTTTTCTCTGAAGTTAAACAAATTTTGGTCATAATGTATGTTAGCCTTAGCACAGAATTTTTTAACATCATTATGACTTCTCAGCCTATGTTTATCACCCCTCACTGAGTAGTAAACATCAGTTCGAGTTCCATCAGGCCTGGGTACAGCTTTCCTTTCCCAATCTATGTTTGAACAGGGGGTCAGATCGGAATCAGCAGGAGAGTCCTCTTCCTCACTAGTATGACTAGTGTCATGGCTCTCACCTGCTTCTTCCTCTGACTCACTATCCAAACATCCCGATCCTGAATCTGATGTTCGAGTAAAACCCGATTTCTTTTGGGTGAAGTTTCTAGGTCGAATGGGGTCCAGGACGCCTTCCGCTGCTTCCATCTCCTCAAAACGGACATTGCTTATTTCTAATATTTTTCCTTCTTTCACAAGAAGAATTCTATAGCCCCTGGTATTTTCTGCATATCCTACCATAACTCCCAGTTGAGCTCTTAGGTCTAGCTTCTTCCTAAGCTGTTTTGCAATACCAGCATAAGCCTTACATCCAAAAACTCTGAGATGGGATACAGCAGGCTTCTTCCCATAGTACAATTCGTGTGGAGTTTTAACTTTAAATTTATGGCAAATCCTGTTCTTTGTATAAGTAAAACATAGGATTGCCTCTGCCCACATTTTGTCACCAACTTTGCTTTGATTAAGCATTGCCTTGACACAATCTAACGCTGTCAGGTTGAATCTTTCAGATACCCCGTTTTGTTCGGGTGTATAAGTGTTAGATCGTTCATGCTTAATCCCTAACTTTTTCAAAAAAGCTTTAAATTGACCGTGACAAAATTCCATGCCGTTATCAGTACGGATGCACAAAATCTTTTTGCCTAATTGTCTCTCCTGACAAGCTTGAAAATCCTGAAAAACTTTGAACACATCTGATTTTTGTTTTAAAATAAAAACAAACACCTTGCGGCTAAAATCGTCTGTAATAGTCAAGAAGTATTTGTTTCCCCCCAATGAAGCTACAGGCATTGGACCACAAACGTCCATGTGCAGTAATTGCAAAGGTTCTGTAGATCTAATCCTGCCTATTGGTTTGTACGAAACTCTTTTAGATTTTGCAAGTTTGCAATGAATGCAATTTACTTTTGCATATTTTAATTTTGGGAGTCCGTTTGCCGCGGAAACTTTACTTGTTTGGTGCAAGTAGTCTGAGTTAATATGGCCATATCTTCTATGCCATAATTCAGTTTTGTTCAGAATTTCAACTGTTGAACCACTAATTTTATTTGACTTTGATTTTAAATCAGATTTGTTTTTCCTTTTATTCAAGTTAGGCTTAATTTTGTTTTGACTTTGACTATTTGTTGCAGGGGTTTTTCTAACCTGTTTAGAATTTTTGTCCCTATCCTGATCTCCTTTACGGCCCTCAACACTACTATTTAAACTTTTAGTTGAGTACTGTGGTTTTAAGAAATACAATCCTTCTTTACGTTTAGCGTAAAAGAAATTTTCTCCCTCAGGAGTCTTAAACCATAGAACACCTTTGGCTGCACTAAAAGAATAGCCCTGCTCTTCTAATACAGATGCGGCCAACAAGTTACGCCGTAATTTTGGTGAATACATAACATTTTGTAGCACAATATTATTTGTATGATCTTTAAATTTAACATACATGTTCACCGTTCCAATAGCCTCAACTGGGCTTTCCATATCACCCACTGCTAGCGACATAGATGTATCCTTACATTTATCAAATTTTGAAAACATTTTAACATCATTACAAAAGTGTCGCGTAGCAGCGGTGTCAATCACCCAGCTGAGCCTATTGTCAGGATTATCAACAATATTAGCTTCTACATTTATATTTGAAAATACTTCAATAATACTAGAGCTAGTCATCTTTTTCAATTTTGGGCATTGTGCCTTTACATGACCATTTTTATTACACATAAAACATGGTCCTATGACCTTAATAGACTTTTTAACTTTGGTAACATTTTTGCATTTAGCGTTAACATTTGAAAAATATACAGATGAATTGGAACTTACATTATTATTGTCATGATCCTTCCTCAACTGTCTAATCCTGCCCTCCTCCAAGGACAGTTCTTTCTGAATTTTATCCAATTTAAAATCAGTATCGCTCCAGCGATAAATGATTTGGATGATACTCTGGTACTGGGCTGGGAGATACCGGATGGCTTGGAATGCCACGTACACATCCTCCACGGGGTGATTCACGTTCTTGAGCTTGGTGACAGCTTTCCTTATCCTCGTACAGAATATGTCGATGGGCTCCTCGATTTCCGGGCGTAGACTGAAAAACTCGTCCAACAGATGAACTAAATTGGCGCGCGTTGGGGCCTCAAAATGCGCCTCCAACTTCTCCCACGCATCCGCCGGGCTGTCGTCGATGTCGAGCAGTTCTCTGTACTCCGCCGAGATATTTCGAAACAGGATGGAAAGTGCGCGGTCGCTGCTGCGCATGTACTCCTCTCGCTCGCGGCGTGACGTAGATTCGTCGACTGGTAATGCAGTACGGTTGATGTGGCCGTAACATCCTTCTCCTTTCAGGATAAATGAAATTTCATTACGCCAGGTGACGTAATTGTCCCTGTTTAACGCTTCTATGCCGTTGCTCACCTCCATAGTCTTTAACTGTGACTAGAGTGCGTTGTTTACCTTTCTACTTGATGCAAATGGCGCCGGTCGCGGCCCCCGTCGATGGAATTCACAACTCTTCACTGCTGCTTTATCACGGATAAAAGTTATGGCCTTGACATACTACGGCCCATAACCAAATGTCGGCTGCTATTTGCTGTGTTAGCTGAGCGACTTGACTAGAAAAATTTGAAAGTCATTTGCAGATTTAGCAGTGTTGGTCATATCCCTATCCGAAGTGCTGGTAGAAAAATTTTGTAGCAGATGATACGCAGTAGTGATGTGTTTTCTCAAGAAAGAAAGCTCGTTAAACACAAACACAATTTATTTGTTGTGAGATCCATTGCATCAGATGAAGTTACAAAATAAAACACTGTAACATTCGTTGCAAAGCAAAACTATATACAATGAGCTAGCAAGCTCATGAAAAAGGTTTTGAATAGTCTATGACTAGGCACACACTCTCAGTTACTATAACATCGGTAAGTAGAAAAAACAGCTACTGTACCACACATGCCGTGCACGTTAATGAAGCCACCATCATCAGGTCACACGTCATGGCTTTAGAAGTTAGACTACTCTCTACCGATCAAGGTCTGCCTTCCATACAAGGTCTTTCACCGTCGATCACCGTCTGATCGATCTGACTATACGTCGAGTCTTAAGTCTGCATAACTACAAGATCTTAAACTCTGAAAAGTCTCCCACGTCTACTACATGGTCAGTCAAGGTCTGTAAAGTCTCTGAATAACTGAGAATGTGTCCTATCATATATACACTGTGATGGGTACGCTCCGGAACACAACCGTTGACGGCAGCGCCCTCACTATATGCAAATCAGAATGCGCGCGCGGCGAGATGGCGATTTGCATGAATGGCATGTTCTGTTCCCGTCACGAGTCGTTCACGAGAACGGTAGAACCATTCTAAAAATGTAAACACGTTCTCGCGATAACGAGAATCGCGACGAAAACAGAACCAAGTTTCCAACACTAACTAGATAGATCCTTTTAGGCTTCATGCATCTAGTCCATGCCGGATGCAGCTGCTTCAGAAATTTGTGGGAAAACGGTGCTACTTCAGATGTTTTCCGGAAAAGAGGAGTTGCGCTATAGAGATATGGAACTGCTTTCCATTTGCTCTCGCGAGAATTCCTCACGTTCGTTTTCGAAACTTATGAAGGATCAGCGACAGAGAGTGCACGCGAATTCCCGCGCAGCATTTTTTCTGCTCGGGATATTTGAATTTCGTACGCAGATCGCGCGTACTCTGGAAAAATGTAGGCTTCAAAATATCATTTTTTTTTTTTTTAATTAATATTGCTAATTAAGGCAAAAAAGCGTTTGGCAGGATTTTAAACAAAAAATCGCTATTTGGTGCAATATTTGGCAAATAATCGCTTGTTGGTGCAGAATTTGGCATTATTTTGCCGAATTCCAGTTTTGGGAGAGTCCGGATATTGGGGTGCCGGATAAGAGGTCACATACTGTACCATATTTTCCAGTCGACTTTCTGAATCCCGAAATTAAAATAAAGTTTAAATCAGATATAAATATGGACGGCCGTAGATCGGCTAGTGGTTGGAGCGTGAATTATGTTGTTAGCGTTAACCCCCCACCCCCTTATGCAAGTCACAATTCCCGATGAATTATTTCATGTAAAATATGCATCCTTATTTAAATACTGATTTTTTATTATCAAAATTTCCTTTTCTCATTATTGAAAAAGACATTTTTCTGAAACAATATAATTTTTAATGTTAAACACTTTAAAATGTTATCGTAACATTTTATCACAGATTGTTCAATTAAATCTAAAAATCCTGAGAATTCATATTAACACTCACGGAAATTTATTTTGTTCACTTCGTAGTACGAATCCCATTCTTCAATGTATTCTTTTTTGTCTCCAGAATCCCCCCACCCTCCCAATATCTGACAAGTTTTTCGTTCTCGTTGAACCTCCTGTCAGCTTGAAATCGACTGTATATTTTGCCTTTTTTGTTTAGAAAGCCATATTTAGATACTATAAATAACAAATAAATAACTAAATAATATCATATCGCACAGAACCGAACAACAAGGTCATTAACACACTAGCCTCTCAAAGGGGTCGGCTGTGTTTACGATTACAAACTAAGCAAATTCCTTTCTTTGCTTTCCCTGCCGCACCACGTCTTGGTGCTGCTGCAGCTTAGTAATGACTCATCGTATTTTACAAAAATCATTGAGTGAAATATATTTTCCTTTTTCAGAAAAGATATTTGTTTTATCTACTGCGATATTTTTTATATATTTGACTATTACTAATAAAACTTTTACTTTTTTCAGAGTCATCAGCCTTTTTAAACGTAACATTATATAGAACTAAAAAATAAATAAAACTTTTAAATTCTTATTTTTTGTTTTTCGTTTCGTTAATAGCAAAAACGGTTTAAACACATTTACACCTTTAACTATATCGACAAAAGTGATAATTCTTGATCTTTATTAAATCTCGACACTTCATTAAATCTTCCGGCGCTTCATTAAATCTCGACAAAGCCGATATAACAGAAGTTCTGCACTGTGATGATGATGCGCCAATAGTAAATAAATTGAGTGATGGCAAAATTCGTGTTTCAGGAGTCATACACAAATTACGAAGGAAAACAATGATTACATAAATAAATAATAATTTTGCTATTTATTGGTACAAAAGTATCTACACTGTGTAGAAATAATAACTTTGCACAAGGATTACGAAACTTGTTCAAAATGTTTTCCAACCATGCCAAAGATCCATTGAAGATAAGAGGCAGATATTATTTGCCTATGATGCATTTCTGCGTTGCATCATTTGCACTCTTGCTGTAAACATTTACATTTTAATTTGTGATTAATCCTTCACCAACTTTGTTTAAACATACCTCTGGGACTTTTTATGATAAAATTCTCTGAAATTTTGTACATCTCCTTATTAGTGTACAGTGTACATTTTACTCGTTGGAAATCTTTTTGTACGGAGGTCGTATAAAAATTAAAATTTTGTATTTCTTCATTTTTCTTGATATCATAAAATTCTGTACCTTTTTTTACGCAACTTTGTTATTTGTTATATATGTCTAAGATCAATATTTAAGGAATAATAGCCGAGGTCAATGTTTTCGAGACACCCTGTATATATATATATATATAAATTCCTCCCTCCATGATATGACTAGTAAAACTAGATGTACACCAAAACTTAAATTTTTATGTTAATGAATTAAACAGCAGAGGCATCATTTAGGGGAGGAGGGGCAATAGATGGGGCATTGCCTGCCTTCCAAGATCTGGAATTTTTTTTTATTTGTAACTGCAAAAAATGTCTCTAACATTTGTTGCAATTTATTAAATTGTAACTTAATTCCTTCTACAAAAAAAATCACATCACCTCAGTATTGTGTTTAATTTTGTGCCCCTTTTCAATGAAAATAAATAACTTTAACCCTTATCAACCAAAAAGGCTTTCAGCTAGCTACTTCAGAATATCATAATAGGTCCAACTTTAGGTGCGTGTTTCTCAACTCGTGCATAAGGTAATCATTTTGCCAAGAAATTGTATTGTTGCCTCTTGCCTTTGTGCAAAATAGTTGTATTGTGAGAAAGTTTACTTTGTAAACACTATTCTCTGAGTGAAAGATAAGTGACAACCATTTCTTTTGGGGATTTCTAGGATTGTAGGATCTTATTGTTAGGATTTTATCATGAATAATTAGAACCCTGTTAATGTAGCAATTTTGTCTGTTAGTACCCCATCCTACTCCATCTAAAATTTACCCGTTCAGCTGAGAGTTTTCAAATTTGACATGAAGATGCAGATCGGTGACTCAATTGCTGGAAAATTGTATAAATTAGCAAATTTGAAATTCCTGGAATGGTGGTATGAGTGTGTGTGTGTGGGGGGGGGGGAGTGGAGAGAGATTGGTTGAAAAATAAAATGTATTCAAAACAATCAAGTGAGGAGGGTTAAAAGAAAGTTCACATCAAGACTAAAAGGCAAATACCATTTCATTTTGTTTTTGCATATATTGCCGAAGGGGGAGATAAAAAACCTTAATTTTCATTTTTTGCTAGTTCTCCAGAAAATAAACAAAAAGTCTGAAACAATTTTTCCAGATGCATCAGCCCAACCCAAATATAAGAAAAATAACCCTGATATACTAAATTGATTAGAAAAGAAGAGAGTAATTAAATGTGGGGTTGAAAATTAAAAATCTATCAACATATCAAGTTGAGTATCAAAATATCAGGCGGCAGGAAAAGTACCAAGTACCAGAATTTTAAGGTTTGCATTCATGGGACGCTTGCATAGAAACCATCATGTTTTTGTTGTTTCTTCATTTAAAAAAGACAATAGATAGAAAACCCTGAAACGTTTTCCAAAGATACATCAACTCACTTTAATATTTAAATATTTATTAACCAAAATTAAACAGGTATTTTAGACCTCTTAGTATTCATGCATTCATTAAATTAAATTAGGAAGAAAATTAAAATATATATATAAATATGAAACATAATTTCTAGTGTGAGTATGTGACTCATGTTATTATCGTTCTCAGAATGACATCAATCATATGCACATGTTCGGCGATTTAGGTTTGTTTATATTATTTGCTCCTAATAAAGTAAGAAATGATATTATGTTAAAATACCTTTTTGCAATTATAACACTTTATGCACAATATATTTGTCTTGTTTTATAACTTTGAGCCAATTGATTAAATCTTAACCGCCTTTATATATATATATATATATATATATATTTACCAGTCATCTCAGGAAGGGTGTGTCAAACCCAATTTAATGAGATAATTTTGAGTCACTTTACTAAGGTAAATAATAATATATAAAATGTATACTAAAATATTCTTTTTGAAGATATCTTTGCTATAAAAACTTAATTTTATTAACTTAAACAAACTTCTACATTTAATAACTTTCAGTGAATAAAAAATTTTCCCGTAATTTTTCACAGATGCTCACTAGTAATTTAAATAATTATAATTTTATTTATTTATCAGTAAAGTCCACGCACTACGCCCATCCAAGTACACCATGGCCATGCATAGGAAACAGGAACGTGTGGTCATCAACTCCTGCTAACACTCCCAATTTCCATAGACACATGCGAGTCATCCACCTTCCCATTCAATATTACTATTTCTTATGCTACTCCCTATCGAAACATATATACTATACCAACCCCTGTCATAACGCAAATAAGTTATGATCTCCTAGACCAGTGGCCTCAAACTCGCGGCCCGATGCATACTATTTTGCGGCCCCCGACGTCTTTCCCGTAATTACAGTGATTTATAAAAATTTATGCTATTCACTTACAAGAAAAAAAAAAATTATCAAACCACTCATGGCGCCACTAGTTCAGGAAATCCACTAGATCCAGCTACTTTCAGAAAAGCTCAGTGTTGTTGTTGTTTTTCGGGGGGGGGGGGGGGGTAGGGAGTTAGAGAGAGAGAGAGTTCTTACAAACTTTTAGAAAGCCAGTAAATTATATTTTGGAATTTCAGTAAATTACTGAATTTTAGTAGTTTTTGCCAACATTTCGCAAAATGTGGGTGGAATTTTTGGGAAAGACCTGGCAACGCTAGTGGAAAGAGAAAATTTTGATATTGATTTTCTGGCAACAGACCATTTGTTGTTTGTAATCATCGATGGTGTAAGCCGAATTTTTTAGGTTTTCTCAAAAACGTTTGTATTAAAATTCGAATTTAAAAACTGTTATTTTGTTTATTAATTTGTTTGTTTCCAACGAAATTGCCTTTTTCTAAGCCGAGTTGCGGTAAAAAACAAAAAATTGAAGATGAAAACTGTGTTTTCAATAATAAGTGGGAGTTGCAATATTTTTGTTGTGATAGTAATAATCGTGTGTTGTCTCATATGTAAACAGGTATTAATGGTCCTAAAGGAGTACAACTTACAACGCCATTTTCAAACTGTGCATGTAAGAGATATTGCCCAGTTAGCCATTTTTATTCGCAGGGTAGATGAGAACCTTAAAATCACTGAGGAGTTACTCCAGCTAATACCGATGCATGATACTATGAAAGCCGATGACATTTTTAACAAAATTAAAGTGATGTTTAAGGAGAAACATTTGTCTTGGTTGAAGTTAGGATACTTGATTACAGATTGTGCACATGCAATGGCCAGTGCTAAAAACAGTGTTATAGGAAAAGTAAAAGAAAAGTTGATTGATGAAGGCTCTGTTCTTCTATTTGTGCACTTCCACTGCATTATACATCAAGGTGCACTATGTGGCCGTGTTTTAAAAGTTGAAAGCATTTTGAAGCCTGTGGTAAAAATTATTAACTATATTCACTCCAAAAGCTTAAATCACAGACAGTTCACTGCTTTCCTGAAAGATATAGATTGTGAGCATAATGACATTTTATATTATTCTCAAATAAGGCGGCTTAGCTGTGGATGGGTATTAAAACGTTTTTGGTATCTGAGACATGAAATTAAGATCTTCCTTGAAAGTAAAAATCAAGATGTCTCACTCTTCGATGGCACTAAATTGCTATGTGATCTAGCATTCAGCACAGATATAACTGGCTATTTAAATTATTTAAATGTCAAACTACAGGGCCAAAATAAGCTAGTCACTGACATTGCTGATAATGTGAAAGCATTTGTGAGAAAACTACAACTTTGGGAAGGCCATCTTAAAGCGGGAAATCTTGTTCTTTTCCCAACTTTACAAAAATTTATTCCTACAAAAATTGCTATGTTAAAAGAGGATTTTAACAGGAGATTTGAATGTTTCAGGGATATGGAGCAAATTTTTAATATATTCATTTCACCATTTTCCTGCAGTATCGATAGCACACCTGAAGAACTTCAACTGCAACTAATTGACTTTCAATGTGATTCTTTATTAAAAGGAAAATTCAACAGCTGTACCCTTATAGAGTTTTACCAGTTTGTTTCTAAAGAAAAGTATATAAATATTTACAATCTAGCTGCACGTGTCTTATCCATGTTCAGAATAACATATTCATGTGAACAATTGTTTTCCAAAATGAATCAAGTCAAACCTTTTCAAAAAAAACAAATTAAGTGACACCCATTTGTTTTCAATTTTAAAAGTAGCGTGTACCAAGGACATTTCCCCGAACATTGATAAACTGATATTACAAAAGCGTGTCCAAACTTCTGGTAAAAAAAAATAGTCCTTCACAATTGAAGCTGTCATTGTTAAAAAAGGATATGTTCCTATCAAATAAGATGGTACATATCCCTTTGAAAATGTCATTATTTTTACCACCAAAATTAAAATTCGTATGTTATAAAATTAAAATAACTTGTGTGTACTTCATTTTTTTCTACCATATTTCACTGAGTACTTAGCCATAAAGATGTCTGTAATGGTTTTATCATATAAAAATGAATCATATATAAAACAATCCCTTTTTCGTAATTGTATGTAGTTTCATATTTTGTAAAATTGCGTAATCGTAGGCATTAATTATTCTTGCGGCCCTCCAAAACCCTAGAAATCTATAAAGTGGCCCTCCAAAGGATCTGAGTTTGAGACCACTGCCCTAGACCCTCTAACAAACCAATTTATAAAGTTTTCACCTCAAACATTTTATCTCAAATTTTGGATTTCTGGTCATACCATGGGAAAAAAAAGGGGACTCCCCATAATTTTATGGGTCATACAATTCAGCTCCAACCAATCTATCTATAAACAAAGTTTGCACTAATTGCAATCAGGAAGCAAATCTCTCTAACGCCATGGTTTAAATCATGGAAGTAGAAAGAAAGAGATAAAATTGCTATGGATGAAAAACTTGAAAATGACATAATGCTGTGAGAATTATATCTAGATGTCGCTAGTGGTAGTAAAGTAGCTGTTATTGTGAGTTGACACAATAGAACGGCATAGTATTTAGTACATGAATTTTTGATTATTTTTAAATTAAGGGTTCCCTAATTATGAGTGTAATTAACCAGTATTTTTTCATAGTTGTAGGATAGAGTACAGAATGTATGAGAATAAAAATGCATTGAAATGCAAAATAATTTTAAATACATAGAAATATTCAGTTCTAATTTGTATTGTACTAATAATTTATTCTTACAAAATTAACAATTTAAATAAATATTTTAAGCTTTTCATCATAGAAATGCATACAATGCAGGACTACTTATCTTATCCCAGTGTTACTTGAATTATTGTCTGAAACGATATTGGCATTTTCTTAATTTTAACTCCTTATTTTTACCTCTATGGCTTAAATAATCATATTCTGGATTTTAAAATCGGATGACCTATCGATATTAACATTCCTATTTAGCTGAATCATGGAGGTGGTCTCATCATTAACTCCATCAGTTGAACAGTTTTCCTTTGCATCATGTTGTAGCAATGCCTTCCACGTGAAATTGTAAACAATAAAAAGGTCAAATATTGAGAAGCTATTGTTATGAAACATATCTTCTAGAATCGTGGGTGTATACACAGGATACAAGAGCACCCACTTTAGTAAAATTCTATTTATGATTCCATTGAATACCTTTTAATTGGAGATAAAAGTCAATTCCATAATTGTCCTAGGCACTCCTAATGATTCTCTTTGAGGTCTTAAGGAGGATACAAGAGCGAATCCAAGTTTCTGGATAACTTGCATTTATTCCCAAGCACAAAGTAAACAGGAACAGTACACAGAAAAACAACACTAAACTGCTTCACTAATTACACAAAATAGGTAATATTATTCTCAAAATACTGATGAAAATAATTTCACAAAACAACAGCTACTATTCTCAAAACATTGACAAAGTCACAGTTCACTGTAGCTTGTATATCGTCAACACTTCAACTGAACTCCAACGGAGTGATGAATCTTTTTTATAGTTTCTCTATAGAAACCTCTGGAAATCTCTGTAGAAATTTCCAGAATTATCTAATATCTCCTAGACTAATCATTATTTCGTGAAGTTTCTGGAACATTCCGGAGGTCGCCAAATTGGTGATAAATCGCCAAATCTAGAAACCCTTCTTCTGACTCGAAATTCTACCAACAATAGAGTGACTTCAGGAAAAGAATGTTCATACCGCTGTCTTCTGTAGAAAACAAACCGATGGAACCACTTGGTCTGCAATCAAAATGAAGACAAGATAGGCCATGCCAGTGAGAGATTATTACATGTTCAAAACACTGTTTTGCCAGATCTAAAAGTTCATTTAAAAACTGATTTTAGATTTGGAGTCAGCATGACTGAATTAGTATACAAGAGATTTTTCAGCCCTCGGGGTTGCATTTAGTACTCTGACACTGCGCTTTTAGAGAAGTGATTCATTTTATCCTTAGCATAAATTCTGAATTCATAAGAAGTTTACAAAAAACCATAAATTTAATATTCATTATTTATGTTTTTAATCGAAGTAATTTTTATATACTAGCCGAATACCCTTTCAAAATCAACAGTCTCACAATAAGCAACTGCCGAATAACGTTAATTTTTAAATAATTCTATTTTCCCAGTAGTCCTTTTCAAACTGTTCACCCATGCACCAAATTTCAAATATTTGTTTCACTTCAGACTGAACATTTCTCATTTATTCAGCTAATTAAACATTTATGTGTTGGTATACCTAATTAGCAAATAATAGAAAGCTGAAATTATACACTTTATTTCTATCTAACGATCTTACCTTGCACCAATATTAAAGCCTTTCCCATTGCAAAGTCTGTCTTACTATCATTTCACTTTTTGATTGCTTTGCTGTAGAGCACCCCTCCCCCCCCCCTTTACAGAAATTTTAAAATTATATTTTTCTTTAATCTTACGATTGATCTATGTATCAAATTTCAAGTCTATATCTCATTAAGAATAAAGTGTTTCTCTGTTATTTTGTAAATAGAACATTTTGTTGTGTGACACCCCTAAAGAAGTAAACATTGGAAAACTGAAATTGTATACTTTCTTCCTTTTGAATTATCTACCCTCATATACAATTTATAATTTATATCTGATCGTAAAGTATGTTTGTTTTTCTATCATTTCACATTTGGAACATTTTGGTGTGGAGCCCCCCCCCCTCCCTTTATCAAACATTTTTGAAAACTTCAATTTTTCCGTGTATTTTATTGAATAATTGTCCTATGTAAAAAAATGTCAAGTCTCCATCTCAGCTAAAAGAAGGCGTTTATCATTTATTAGGGAAATTGAACATTTTGATGTGTGGCAAACCCTAAAATAGCATATATTGAAAAATTACAATTGCACACTTTCTTTTTTTCGAACTATGTGCCCATACATCAAATTTAATGTCTATCTCATCACGAAGTTTGCTTTTCTATCGTTTCACATTTCGACCGTTTTGATGTAGAGCACCCCCCTTTACAAAACATTTTTTAAAAATTTGATTTTTCCAGAGGGTTTTATTGAACCATTGACCTGTGTACCAAATTGCAAGGCTCTATCTCACTTAAAATATGCGTTCTTAATTTATTCGGCAAATCAAGCATTTTAGCGTGCAGCACCCTTATGTACCAATTTATGGATTATGCATTTTCTTCTTTTCTAACTATCTACCATTACATCAAATTTAAAGTCTCTATCTCATCGCGAAATATGTTTTTCTATCATTTTACATTTTGAATGATTTTGTATGGAGCACCCACCCCTTTAAATGAAATTTTTGAAGAACTCCATTCTTCTTGGGTTTTTTATCAGATGATTGGCCCATATACCAAATATCAAGCCCATATTCCATTTTAAAGGATGCTTTTCTCATGTATTTCGAAAACCGAGCATTTTGGTGTGCAGCACCCCCTAAAGTAAAAAATAGTAGAAAACTGAAATTGTACACTTTCTTCCTTCCAAATTACCTACCCATACTGATTTGAAATCTCAATCTTATCCCGAAGCATGTATTTTTTTATCAATTTATCTTCTAAATGTTTTTCTCTGGAGCATCCCCTTAAACAAACATTTTCGAAAAACTCGATTCGTTCCACTCCTCACTCCATTAGACCATATACCAAATTTCAAGCCGCTATCAAATTTTAAAGGATTTGTTTCTCATTTATTCGAAAAATCAAACATTTTGGTGTGCAGCACCCCCTTAAGTAGAAAATATTAGAAATCTGAAAATTGAACATTTTGGTGTGTGTCTGTTTATCCCACTCCTCACCCCATTAGCACATATACCAAATTTCAAGCCTCTATAAAATTTTGAAAAATTCGTTTCTCATGTATTCGGCAAATCGAACATTTTAGTGTGTGGCACCTCCTTAAGTACAAAATATTAAAAAACCGAAGATCGAATTTTGATGTGCGACATCCCCCTTAAGTAGAGAATATTAGAAATCTGAAATTGCACACTTTCTTCCTTTTGAACGATTTACCCATACACCAAATTTGAATTATCTATCTCATCGCAAAGTATGCTTTTCCAGCATTTCACTTTTTGAACATTTTGGTATGTAGCACCCACTCTATAGAGTATTTTTGAGAAATACGATTTTTCCGGGGGGCTTTATCGAACGATTGACCCATGTACCAGATTGCAAATCTCTATCTATTCGGGAAGTGCCTAAAAAAGTGTGACAGATAGACAGCCGGATTCTCTCAATTAGTATATACGTATATACTTGAATAATTAAAAAAATAGCTGTATAATTAAAAAAAAAATTTTTACTTCAACATAGGCCTTTAGGTACATAGTATAAAATATAACATAACACATAGAACTGATGTGTTCAGCTGAAAACTGATTCATTATATCCTCGAAACAATTTAGTAGTTCAATACCATTAAAAAAAGGTTATGAGTGTTAAAAATAGTCATATCTACAAGTCGCAATAAAAATTTATGATTGGATTTTGTCCTCCCCCCCCTCCCCTTAAAATATGGTGAAATGACACCCCTGTTTAACAGCAACAAATAAAAGATATATGTTTTGTCTCAGCTTTAATAACTTATCATTTTTGTAGATGGTCCCTAATTTTAAAAGTATAATAGGTATGGTTAAGTGACCTAAACCTAGTAAATCTGTTTTTTAATACTTTTGTAAATTTTTATTTTAAGAACGTCAACTTTATTTTTAACTAATGAAGATGCAAAGAATATTCCGCAGCTCTATAAGGCACACATTTTTCAATCACTCTGTCTAATGTTTAAATTTATGTTATTGATATGCCTGATTCATACTTTTAACATTCTATACCTTTGTTTTTCAGATCATATGACACTGATTAAACTTGACGTTGGTAGCAATGAATCTCTTTCTTCAATTTTGCCTCCTCAAAGTTTCATTGTGGGTTCACATTTTGATTCCTTATTGCCTGAAAGGTGTAGCTTATCAGAAATAACACCTCCGCGACAATTTTGTTCACCAGCTCTTGATGACAGCATTTATGACATTCCACCTCCACCTAAAAAAGTTAATGAAGGCTCACCAAGGTGATAGCACAATAAAAATTCTACAATATTTTAATTTTTGTACTCTTTGCAGCAGCATTTTACTTTGTATTTACTGTAATTTTCTGGTTTATAGCTATGGTTCATATGATTTTAAAAGTCATATTTTCTGAATTTGTGAGCTTATAGCAATGTCTGTTATTTGTACTAACTGTGATAGCTGACCATTAGCACTTCTCCAACAGAAATGACATGGCAAGATTATTCTGAATTTAGCCCCATTAATATTTCCTGAGGTTAATTTAAACAGTTTCTGACATATTTACTCAAAATTATGGATATTAGCTTCTGCTAGCCAATTATTCTATATGTAAAACTTGCAGCATGTTTTGTAAAGAATTTGAGTTTGGGCAGTTTTCATACTCAGTCCAAAAGCAGAAAATATATGCTTTTTTTCCCTCTTTACTGCACACCATTCTTTCAAAGCAAAGAATGTGAATTCAGAGTTTTTTTATTAGTACAATGCACATTTTTACCAGAAATTATAGCATTATAAAAGCCATTATAAACAGTAGAAAACCCAGGCTGCCTGACTAACCCTAGGGTTTGAGAAGCAATTTGAGTGGCTGGGAAAGCCATTATGTACAGTTATTGATGTTGAGACCCAGACCGTCCGACCTACCAGAAAGGTGTAAGGTAATGTCATTATGTACAGTGTTGAACTTCAAGTCCTAGGTTCCTCTACAATATTCTTGCATGGACCCTCTATCTTCCTAAATTTTTATTACAAAATTTTGGACCCATCTTCAGCTCTACAACCTCCTGCATTATAGGTTCTTACAGCAGGGTTGGACTAGCCCATCGGGCAACACCTGATGGGCCACTGGATTTGAGGGCCGCTTTCACTCGAGAGTATTCCAATCAACATAATTATCAAGTCACACTCACTGTCTGGGAACATCCATGCGTTTCTGACTGGTCCTGACATGGACTGAATCATACACTCACAGGTGGTCCAGACCATCGAACATTAAAAGTTTCACTACTGGCACATTGTTAAACAGTAAGAATTTGAGCTGGTCATCTAACACTAGAGGTTCATAATGGCTGGGTAGCTCAATTTTCGGGTTGGGCTGGACCCTCAGGCCGAGCATGGGCTGCTAGCGCATTACTGCACTGTGACCAGCTGGGCTGCTAGCGCATTAATGCACTGTGACCAGCTGGGCTGCTGTCATTGGAAGAATCCATTTTAAGTTTTATAGAAACATAAGGTTTTAATAATGATGTTATTTCTACAGTGCTAAATTGAACATTTTGTTTATGAAGATATTAACTTTCTGACCATTAGTGGCAAAGCGTGATAAAATAAGACGTAAAACCAGGAACCAAAATTAACAAACAAAATTATTTTAATTTGTTTTCTACATTTTACTTTATTTTAAAATGAGCATTTGTGTGGGTCTTTGAAATTTTGTTTTTAATCTCTTAAATTTTCCAAAAAACATGTATTTCTTATAGTGGCCCCTGGTTAAGCTAGACTATTGAGGTTTAAATCCAAAGCAAATATATCATGAAAGACAACGAGTACCAGACTTGAGCTTTCTACTTTCTTCAGTTTTCGAGTATTCCCCAAAATGTGTAACTTCCTATTACAGGCCCAGAACGGGCTAGACTACTATGGTTCAAAACAGAAAAAATATATAAATATACAATGAAAAACAAGTTAAACCTAATTTGAGATTTCCAGTTGCTACTGTTCTCAAGTCATTCCCAAAAGACATGCACCACACTATTGCGGACTCAAAACAGGTTTAGTTTAGAATCCAAAGAATTGAAATATATATAGTACAAAAGGCAACGACATATTAATTTGGATTGCTTATCTGTTCTGGTTCTCAAGTTATTAACAAACGAGTGAATTCTTATGATGGGCCCAAGATGGGCTTGCCCAGTAAAGTTCATAATTCAAAGAATAAAAATGTACCACAAAAGATAACGGCATGCCAAATTTAATGTTACAGTGAATAGTGTAACTGAGTTAGTTAGGGCATCAAAGATTCGAAATGCAGAAAATATGCATAATGAAAACAGCAAATATAGACACATCTATTCGATAACTGTTGCTGCTATGGAGAATCAGCGCATACATACTCCTTCAGCTCTCAATAAAACATTGATGTAGAGAGACACTTTAAAATATGTTTCTCATGAACAACCAGCGTCTGCTCTCTATCTCCATCTATCTATCTATATATCTATACGAGTATAAGCAGAGGAAAAATTAAACAGGCTCCAAGCAGAGCAAAATTTAGTCAATATATCCCTTCATTTAATTACCAAAAAAACAATTTATACATTTATTTCGAATTATGTATATTTAAAATAAAAGTTAATTGTCCATAAATTATTTAGGTAGACACTGACCACCTTGTCTCTTTTGATGTTTCACCAGTTTTCATGTCAAATTCCACAACACGGCACAACATGGTAATTGCTCTAAAGGCTTAACGAACACATGGACAGACGCTTATTTTCATAAATTAAGATATATTTTTTTACTAGAAACTGTATCTGACATCGTACTGAACTTAAATCAGGATAGTTATATAGATGACAAAATAAATAATTTCATTTGTAGCAGTTACAGTGAAAATTGTATGCAATCCATGTACATCGATATAACAATGTCACCATAATACAACTCCCCCCCCCCCCCCCCCCCCCCCCACACACACAAAAAAATATATATATATTTACAAAAATGAAATCCATCACTTGAGACTCTACATTCTATGTTAAAATCCACCGAGGGACACAATATAAATTTTAATTTCAATAATCTCAGCACAATTAAACCAATTTATATATTGGCCATATCTTCCACAAACAACATAATTTTTATATTTCCAATAAACAAGCACCCACTATGTATATAATACAGATACAGATAACAGAGCTCAATTCCCAAATCATCTGTTTTAAACTAAAATCATTCTTGCTTTCACACAAATGAATGAAAATACTTAAAATCGCAAAAAGTTCCTATAAGCCTAAAAATTATTGCTATATCAGCTAATTTTCATCCAATGTCAGACATATTTTAGTATAATGCTCATAATGATAATATAATACCAAATAAAAATAAATAAGATGCCATCTTTTAAATTCACAAATTTAAAAAAAACCCAAAATATATATGCACTTGTTGCGATCAGCTGTTTTTCACCTCCAGAATAAATGTCTGCCCCTCTGCTTGATCATTTACGAATCTGTAAAAAACAAAATAAAAAAAAAGAAAAAGGGAAGGCATGCTAAAATCAACTGGTAGAAAGTTGAATCTCCCTTGAACATGTGGACACTTTGCAGGATATCCATTGTGATGACTGAATGCGATCTCATAAAACATAACTAAAAATAAATTACTTATAAAATCAAAAAATATTTTTTTGTTAGAAGGATGAGATATATAGGAACTTTTTTCTGAATTATAAAATTGTGCTATTAATTTTTTGTATGTGGCGATATATACATCAGACAATATTAAAAAAATGCAAATTTTGATGTATTTAAAAGAAAAAAATAAGTATGAATGAGTTGTCCAACTGATTTGGTCAAACATTATACAAAAAAACATTCCTTGATCTTTTCTATGGTGTGAAGATGGAAACTGTTATAATAGTTTAGATCGCTAAGGAATCAATTTGTGTGAATTTCAAAATTATTGTAAATCGGGCTAAAACATAAAATAACTAAAAAACTGATTCAAAATTTAAAAAAAAATAACATCAAGGGGTACTTATTTGGATCCTAAAGTACCTGCGTACCAGATTTCATGGTTGTACAGCCCTTAAATTTCCGGCTACAGAATGCATACAGACCTTGAACATGTGGACACTTTGCAGGATATCCATTGTGATGACTGAATGCGATCTCATAAAACATAACTAAAAATAACAACTTGTCCAACTGATTCGGTTCAAACATTAAACAAAAAAACATTCCTTGATCTTTTCTATGGTGTGAAGATGGAAACTGTTATAATAGTTTAGATCACTAAGGAATCAATTTGTGTAAATTACAAAATTATTGTAAATCGGGCTAAAACATAAAATAACTAAAAAACTAATTCAAAATTTAAAAAAAAATAACACCAAGGGGCAATTATTTGGATCCTAAAGCACCTGCGTACCAGATTTCATGGTTGTACAGCCCTTAAATTTCCAGCTACAGAATGCATACAGATATCTTCCTTCATTATATGTAAAATAACTTTCCGTAGAAAATCAGGGCCTTTTGCATTTTTTTTTTTCTTAATATTGACCCCCCTCTCCCTTATTGTCACTTAACTAGGGTTGCTATCTCGAAATCACCTGGACTGAAAATCACACCCAGTCTAACCCTATCTTGCAGTATGGTAGTTCCATCTCTGATTATGGACAATGTATTAGGAGGCGGGGGCAAAATAACTAGTTTAAGGTTTTGGGTTTCTCAGCACTTCCAATACTGACTTTTTCATAGTCTGATAGTTATTTTTAAAGTCGGATGCATGCAAGTTTTATATAAAAAGGCACAAAATAAGAAATTATAATATTTCTAAAATATGTTATAAAAAATACTAAATTTCTGACATCATGCCATGAAGTAACGATAGGTGTAAAAGCGTTATTTATATATTTTGTTGAAACTGTCAAGGCTTCATTTTTTATACATGTATTTTTACTCCCAGAAAATGTGCATTAAATGATAATTTGTTAAAATTGGATAAGTATAAAGAATGGTTACTGAAAACTCTATTGCAGGATAAAACTGAATACTGTTTGTTCAAGAAAAAGAATTGATGCTTCCAACATCAGGGAAGCAGCATTAAAGGGCGATATAAAAGGAAAGAAACATTAGAGTTTGAAAGTTTTAGCAGAAAAATCAAAAAAAATTTTGTTGAAAGACTATTTTTTATCTTACATCTAGTATCTCTAAATTTAATGAGCAAATCCGAAGTACTGCTCCACATGGAGCTCTAGAAATTTTAGTTCAGTGTTTCTCAAAGTGTGTTGCTCAGAACCCTGGGGTTCCACAATGTAAAAGTTTCAGGGTTCTACAATGTGAATGTTTCGGGGTTCTACAATGTGAAAGTTTCATGGAAATTTTCTTTTTAAAAAAACCTTAAAATTTTAAATGCATAATTTAAACCACAATGGACTTTTCCACATTTCAGGTTCTGCCATCAAATTGAATTTCCAAGGGATTCTGCTGCTAAAAAAGTTTGAAAAACACTGTGTTATATAATTTTCTGCCACCAGTGATAACTTAAAAGCTGAAATATTATGAATACTAAGTAGCCATTATTCATATAAATCTTGTAAAAATACATATGATACATTTCGACACATGTTTCTAAACAGTTGAATTGCTCAAAAGTTCACTTGTGAACAGTGGCATTGCCAAGGAATGAGGATTTGAGGGTCATCTCCCCCTCCCAAGAACCCGCTGAATTTCAAAAAAATTATATAGAGAGAAATAGGAAACAAAATACTTAGTTACCAACCATGCCAGCTAAGTTGATGTTGGATTCATTTAAAAAAAATTATAAGACTTGGTAAAGAAGAAATCTGTTAATGAACCCTGTTCTACCACTGATATTTACTAAATTATGGAGTGGAAATTGGGAGACCTTTTATTGTTTGGTACATTATAGTGTAATTTAAGAGATTCTTTGTATGACAAGAGTGGTTGGTACAAAACCATAAGACCTGGCTCTAAGACCTGGGTCATCTGCAAATCTTCATGGTCTTCTGTTTTTAATGTTTAAAAAATATTTGAACTATGTCCTGAAAAAATACTCAAACCCTCCTGGAAAAAATCTTTAAAAAATCCTGGAAATGGGTTCTTGCAAACAGTATGAACAATGTTACAAAAAATCTCGGTCTGCCCCAACTCAGAACAAGCTATGGTCGATTAAGCCACAGGGTGCCTTTCTGAATTAGAGCCTATAGGTGATATGCATAGTTTCCCCACTCCCTCACTTTTTTAAGCATCTTAACTTTGATCAGCAGGATAAAGAAAAGGATCCTGATTTCTCAAATCTTCACTGAGCTGAGGTCCTTTAAAGCATTGTGCAGGGTTCGTACATACTCTGGAAACTGGGAATTTACAGGGAATTTGAAAGTGAACTTAAATGTCAAAGAAAAGACTTCTTGTTTAAAATTCTGGAAAAATCAGGGAATTTTCAACTTACTGACCTGCTCTAATAGTCGGACATTCCGATTACAATGGATTCTCCATAGTTTCAATGGTAAACAACCTAAAACTACAGATTATGGAATTTGCATAGTTTTCTACGAAATATTTTCTTCTGTGAAGGTTAATGTAAATTTACGGCCATGTGCACAGTAATGCCAATAAAATTAATATAACAATGGAGATTTATGGCCACATGGGCATTAATTCTAATCAAATAAATGTGACAACAGAGATTTATGGTCGTGTGGATGTTAATACCAATCAAATTAATATGACAACTGGGATGTATGGTGCATGCACGGTAATGCCAATCAAATCACTGTGACAATGGAGCCATTTACCACTGTGTGGAATGTAAAAGATAGTTTTTCATGGAAGTACTTCTTAAAAAGTTGTTACATTTGGCATAAATCCCTGAACAGTTAATTTTATAATTATTTTCACATAAACAGTAAAATTGTGCAATTCAGTTTATGTTCTCATGAATCGCCGAGAGTTGATTACTATTTTTTTCCATCCATCACCATCTTCTGAACATTGCATATTAGATTGACTGAACTAGATTATTTTTATATTTTGATTAACTTTTGCAAATATCTTTTCCAAGTTATGGAAATTGATATGTCCGTATGTTATTTTAATGTTTTGAGTTCGTCAAAATAAATATCGTTTTTTTCACGTCAAGACTATTTCCTGCTTACATCCGCTATGACACTCTTCTAACATCTGGTTTTTCGAATATATAAATTCCAACACATTTCAAGATACCAGCAGTTCCGGTCTAAATTGGCTGAATAAAAGGTTATGGAGATTGTCACGGAGGGCGATGTAGCCCAGTGGTTAGTGCACGGGAATTTCACTCGGTAGGCCCTGATTCAATTCCCACCACTGCCAAAACTGCTGCTGTGTTCACGCAGAGTACGATCACGTTAAACATGTGGGACCGTAAGTCCTTCCGAGAGGTTGGTGGTAGGGGAAGGAGGGTACAGTCCCTGTAGATTTGCCATGGTCAGAATTTTCAAGGGTAGCGTACAGGCTGGTTGCCAAAGGCAGCTAGTTAATCCTATAATAAAAGAACTCAGGAATGTAAACATGATTCTTTGGAGCATCTTTTATTTTTATTTTTTAGAACGTGATAAGAATATGAATGTGACAATGTTGATTCAAACTCACTCTTTTTTCAAAAAAGAAACTTTGAGGTGAATTGCATTAATTTTTAGTCCAGATTTTGATTTTGAACATGTTTCATTTTAAAAGGAATGGACATAAAACTAAATACATGGGAATGTATAAGGATGTGTGTCAAAAATCGCAAATCAATTTTTCAACTGATCTACACATTTCGAGCAAGCTAGAACCTGCAGAAACTGTTTTTAGCATGACGTCTGTATGTGTGTCTGTCTGTCTGTACAATGTATGTATCCATTCTAGCTGAAAAACTAAATGACCAAATTTTACAAAATTTGGTAGATAGTCACTTGTAAGTTATCCTGGTGCTAATTAGATTTTAGTATGATTCAGACAAAAAAAAAAAGAATCTGCCTTTATTTGCAAAATGGCCCATAAAATGTATGCATCCACCCTAGCTGAAACACTAAAGCCCCGTTCACATGCAAGGCCGTATTTTCCGGCCATGAAACATTGGGGTGAGAAAGGGGGTATTTTCCGGGATCCATTCTAGACCCGTTCACATGTGCAACCCCCATTACTCCCGCTTAAAGGGCTAGGACCAATTTTTCTTAAATGCTTTTGACATTCATTTTTGGTAAACAATATATCTTTTTCTTTTCTTTTTTTAATTGCTTTTTTAAAAAGCGTATTATTTTTAATTCATTATCCCATGTTATTATTTTATCTATTTAATATGACAAATGTGCGGAAATGAGAAACAAAATATATATAAATTAAATCGAAATAATGTATATATAAATTAAACTTGGATCTTTATAAACTAAACATCAAATTAAAAATAATATGCCAAAATTAAATTTAATATATTTTTAAAACTATAAATATATGCTTATTGTAATATATATATATATATATATATATAAAATATAAATATATAGAAATTGAAAAATTGGAAATAAAAATGTTTTAGTAACTTTTGCGCAAGGCAGCATGAGGGTACCAAACACTATATATATAGAAAAATTGAAATATAAAAAGTGAAAAAAACATGTAAAAAACATGTAAAAAAGGAAGGATGGCTCGGCAAAAAGCTTACATTATGGCGGTAAGGGGTTGTGACCTTACTCCCCAGTTCAACGAGCTCGTCAAAATCGCCGCGGCATTTTCACTCCTGGTCGCCAGCCCTGGCCCAAGCCAACCTCCGGAGTGACTTTGAAATCATCACGAGACCTGGATAGAGATGTGTACGAGAGCCATATCACCACAAATAAAGCCAACTGAATTGCCGACTCAAATGAAATGTAGTTCCAGCCGCGGTCCTGTGATCACAGTGCGGTCCTGTCATATGGAGGGTTCGATGATTTTGTCTCTAATTGAACTCAAAAAATATTTAAGTCTTACACCATATGCAAAATTGTTTCTGTATAAATTATCAATATTTTTGATCATAAAGGAAATTGGATATTTATTAAAAAATGCTTGTTTTAAAAATTCTTGATCAAAATTGATACGTATATGTTCCTCTTTGATAGTTCTTTTTATTCTGATTAAACCTCCCAAGAAAACATTGCGAAACACATTCAAATGTATGTTGGAGTTCCAATGTATAATTCCAATAATAGGTAGTTTAAATTGTTTTCTTTTATCATAGATGGTGAATATGAGAGGGATTTGACTATAGTTGATATTCAAATCCAAAAATTCGACCTCTTTGTTATTTTTAAGAGGGTTTTCCTTCAAGATGAGGTTTGGTGGATAAAAATCAAAGTTCATTGTGTAGTTTTCGTTCTCATATCCAATAATTACGTCATCCACATAACGTAGGTATATGATTTCGTTGTTTATATGAGATCTTCTTTCATAAAAACTAAGATATATATCAGCCAATATGGAAGAACATCCCCCCCCCCATGGGGATGCCCTTAATTTGTTGATAAATAGACAATCCGTTGTAAAGGTAATTTTCTTTAATAACTATTTTGATTATAGACTTGAATTTATTGAATTCCAGACTCTTTTTTAAATCATATTCTTCAAACAAGCTGTAAAGTATATTTGTCATGTCATCTAGATCTATAGTATTAAATAGTTCTTGGAAATCATAAGTTCTTAAGTGCAAAGGATGTTTATGATCTTTCAATATATTGATCACTTGTAGACTGTTTTTTATAATATAGCTTCCTTGGTTATTAAGTTTTTGCAAAATAGGTTGTAAAATCTTCATTAACATATTATTGGCTTTCGTGAGATAGGTATTGCATCCAACAGTAACTGGTCTGAAAGTAATAGGACTTTTATGAAGTTTCGGAATATTAATCAGATACGGATACTTTATAATTCCTGTATATTTGATACCAGTTAATAAATACAAAGCCTTGATTTTATTTGAGATTTCCTTAAGGGAGAGGTTGATTTTACTGTAAAGAACATCATTCTCATATTTTTCTTTCAATATTTCAATGTAAAAGAGCTTACATGTAAATGCGTAGTTACTTGATGCCTTGTCAATATAAGTAATTATAAATTGATTTTGAATGTTCTTCAGAAGTTGGAAGTTTATTTTACATTGGTCTGGAGGTAGGTAAAGTTTTTTATAATAGTACTTGAAGTCCCTGCACATCTTAGATCGCCATTGATGGAATGCCATATCTGGCAGACTGTATTGAATGGAAAGTTTATAAATGAATTGGTCAATGTCCTTTCGAAAAGCCTCAAACGGATCTCCGTGATACGGATTTCTATATTTAGTACCTAGTTTGAAAGCTTGAATTAATGTAGTATCTGTAAGAACTCTGCAATCACCTGTTACTATATGACCTAATATGGGATCTGAATAAGGATTGTTTCTGCAATTGCATTCTGTTAAATTTGGTAGATGTAGATTCTGACTTAAAATATTATAGTTGAATGCTTTTCTTCCTAAAGGAATGACATAACGATAAGAAGTCCTGATTTTCAAGTTGCTGATTGGAAGGGTATCTTGATGGTCTTTTAAAATATTTCGAAATGGAATACGATTAAAAGTTTTGTTCTGGAAAAGGAGATTAAAATAAGTTGAGTGTGTAACAATATCCTCTTCTTCATTCTGTAATTTGATATTAAGGAAGTTAAAACGTTTTTTAAGCCAATCACTAGTAGTAGCCAAATTCAGTTTTTGAAACAAATTTGTTTCTTTCGTTTTCCAGACTGTTAATTGCTTTATCCAAGTTTTCCAAATGTTAAGCATGAATTTTTTGCGTATAGACAGAATATATGTACGTATAATATCAGGTTTATGATCAGCATATCCATATACATCCCGTATAAAACTCCGAAAAGATTCTATGCTAAAGTCCAAATTTTGTTTTTTCTTGTTTTTACTTCTGTACCATCTTTTGCGTATTTTTAAGGAACTATAATTGATACTGAAGTTTTGTATAGAATGGTAATAGTCATTATTATAAAGCTTATTAAATAAAACAGAGTTAAGCCCATAAGGGTAGATGGTATTTCTTTGCAGAATGTGGATATTCTCCCACCATAAACGATGTTGAGTTTTAATAACAAAGTCAATAATTGAAACTGTAATGTTATTGAAAGAGTGGTCCTGGAAATGGGTATATAGCAAATGGCATTCTTGATTGTTGCTGTGATTTTTCTTTATGTGATTACGATGTAGGTTTATACGGAGGTTTAAAGGATTTTTAGTCTGTCCAATATAGCACTTCGCACAAGAATTACATTTTATCAAATAGATGCATTGAAAAGCCTTGCAGAAAAGTCGATGTTTAATAGATTGACTTATGATGTCTGGATCTGCACTAGGGCAGAGCATACATCGTTTGGATTTACATTTTTGAAATTTGTATGATTTCATATTACGAAAATTACTTCTATACTCTGAATCATTAATATGAGTCAAAAATTCATTAGATTTATGAGGTTCAGCTGGTATATCGTGACAAGTACTGAGATCAATAGGTTTTACACTTTTTTGTTGTATATCACTCTTTGCTAACGGTCGAAAATAGTTTCTGATTGAAGTTTTGTTTAAATCTTTTGCAGGTAGCATGTTTTCGATCTCACGGATACCTGATACCGTAATACTGGGCAATTCAAGGATATAAAAAGATACCTTAAATGTTTGCCAGTCGCTATCTCATTATAATTTGTATCATCATAAATTTATTATAGTTTATACTCTTATATAGAGTGAATAGTATAAAATTAGCATACATAAAAATTGCCACTGTACCATCAGTATAAATAAAGCGTTTATACCATGCCTTCACAAAGTCCTTTCAATACTCAATCCAAATCAGAAAATGTATAAGTAACGTCCGTAGAAATAGAAGTGATATACTTTTTTAACAATATCTTATAATTTTTATGTAGATTTTATGTAGATTATTTTTTGTTTTTTCTTTTGTTTTTATGTAGATTTTATATCATTCAAGAATTTTACAAGAAAGACTCATTATACAACATTTATACAAGACATATAAACACGATAAACTATAAACATATATAGATATACCAAGCTGAGAAATAAACACTGGGATTCATGACCTCCTCTGCCGCAACAAAACTCAAGCACACAAATCACCCCCGCACGCGATATTCCATCACACGGAAGGCCAACTCCAACACGCCAGCGGCCCGAGATGTAACCCACGGAAAATATCAAAGCCCATTGAAACGAGGAAGAGGGGTTATATTAGATATGTGTAGATGTAATTAGCGCAATGCAGCTGGATTACATTACTCAAAATATAAAATATAAATATATAGAAATTGAAAAATTGGAAATAAAAATGTTTTAGTAACTTTTGCGCAAGGCAGCATGAGGGTACCAAACACTATATATATAGAAAAATTGAAATATAAAAAGTGAAAAAAACATGTAAAAAACATGTAAAAAAGGAAGGATGGCTCGGCAAAAAGCTTACATTATGGCGGTAAGGGGTTGTGACCTTACTCCCCAGTTCAACGAGCTCGTCAAAATCGCCGCGGCATTTTCACTCCTGGTCGCCAGCCCTGGCCCAAGCCAACCTCCGGAGTGACTTTGAAATCATCACGAGACCTGGATAGAGATGTGTACGAGAGCCATATCACCACAAATAAAGCCAACTGAATTGCCGACTCAAATGAAATGTAGTTCCAGCCGCGGTCCTGTGATCACAGTGCGGTCCTGTCATATGGAGGGTTCGATGATTTTGTCTCTAATTGAACTCAAAAAATACTTAAGTCTTACACCATATGCAAAATTGTTTCTGTATAAATTATCAATATTTTTGATCATAAAGGAAATTGGATATTTATTAAAAAATGCTTGTTTTAAAAATTCGAAATACTAAGAACATGCTTATTGTAATATATATATATATATATATATATATATATATATAAATGTTTTATTCCATGAAACTGTTTAAAGAATTCATTCTTAAAAGTCAAAAAAGAAAGTTTTTCTCATTTAATCTTCGTTTTTAAGCTAAATTATGACGTATAAACTTGAATTAGTGGAAAAAGTGTAACACCATTTTAAGAAACTTTATTCAAGACAAATCGATATAAGAAGTTGACATAGAGAAAAAAATATGCATATTTATACCGAATACATTTTAATTATTACAAAATCGGTATAACTCATTTTTTATTAAAAACACATAAGACCTTACTGCATGGCCCAGATACAAAAAATCTCATATACCACTAATACCGCAATTAAAAATAATGTTTTTAATATAGCAGTATAAAAAATACTTATGATGGACATGTTTTATTGATATGTAAAATAGGTGGTCCTCTAAGTAATCCAAAAATAAAATTAATAAAATAAAATCGTCTTTATATGTAGTTAGTATCTAAAATATATAAAAATAATTTATATTTCTGATACTAGCAATCATTCTTTTTTTTTTTAAGGGGGGGGGGGAGAGCATTTTGTAAGCTAATTTACACAGTTCAGTTTATTGCAAAATGTATGTATGTAAAGTTATTTTGAATGCCTGAAACATTTTACTTTGTTATTGATATACATAATTATAAAATGCAATTCTCTACTGATCATAATATTGGCATCATAATCACATCATCTCAAGTTATGGAACATATCGCATTGATATGTAAAAGCTTAGAATACAAAACTAAAATAATCAAACTTGAAATATAATGTATAAATAATTTATTTACAATAATTAACAACATATATTCATTTAAATATAAACACATTATACTCCTTTTTAACAATATAAAATAAAAGAGTATTAAGATAGATTTATCTAATATACATTCTCCGTATATAAAACTAAGAAAATCTTTGTATCATTTGTTAAAAACTACTTAGATAAATCCAGAAAATTTGCCCAAGAAACAGAACATTATATTTTAAAGTTGCTGCTTCAAAGGAAAATCAGCTGACTTACGACTTCTAACTAACACTTAATTGTATACGTTTTGTAATTAAGAAACAAACATTTCTATAAAAATTATCCTGAAATCGAGGAACAAATATTTCTAATTCATGAATAACAGTTAGCTCAAATAAACAAAATGTACATACCCGCATCAGTCTTTTTCAGTAGGATTCTCCGTTCATTAAATTCTGATGTATAATAAGAATCAATCCGTTTAATTCGTAAATAAGTCCGTGTAATGAATGCAAAATAATCTATATAACAAGCTATAAATTCATCATTATTGTACAATCTTCAGATAGAATTTGTAAACAAGGTCCACGCGGTATCTCAGTATCCGCCATGTTTTTCAAGAAATCGCAGTTGCGCGAATGGAATTGTGGGTAAAAATCCCCAATCTACCCCCTTCGTTCCCTCAAATAAGAAGGAAGGAAATCATACCTCCTTTCAACCCTCTTTCGAACCGGTATTTTCCCCGCTTGGACATGTGAACGGTGACACAGTCGAAATGCAGCTATGATACCGGCTTTAAATTGTGCATGTGAACGGGGCTTAATTGACCAAATAACACAAAATTTGATAGATAAGTCACCTGTGGGACTCCTGTGGGTATCCTCTGGTGCAGATTAGATTTTAGTACGACTCAGAAAGATTTCCAAAATCTGAAATAAAAGACTGCATACACACAAATGCTCAATTGAATGCTTATTTTATGCATAATTTTTGATAATGAAAAAAATAGGAACAACCTCATAACTTTAAGACTAACCATTCTCGAGATATTTTAGTTTTTCTATTTTTACCATGTCGCCTTTGAAAATATGTCCAGTCCCTAAATGAAAACAAAAATTGAAATAATACTGAAAATTCAGTGTAATTTGAAATTATTGTTTATGTAATTTTGTACAATTAAACTCAATTTAATGAATTATAAAAGAAAGAGAAAACGAATTTGAGTCTGTAGAGAAAATCATATGCTGCTTACATCAGATTTTTCATTTTTATATCTATACATTGTACTTACCCCAGATAAGCTATAGTGTTACTAAGCTTCGATCAAATATCATTTGTAAGTAAATTTTCTCATGGTTTTCAATTTCCTTTAATTCTCCTAAATCACTATTCTTTTTCTGCCCTTTTTCACATTTATTTCTGAAATATTTTTTTAAATGATTTTGCTATGTTCTCTTTGAATTATTTGTCATTAAAACAAATGTATCCATATTCATTTGATACATTAACTGATCGACATTATGCTTTGTCCCCTTATATAGATAAATTACTAAATAATATTTTCTGTGTTAATATATTGTAAATGATATCTATACTTGCTTAGGTTACTTCAATTTCTCTTCGTGTTTACTAGGGTTGGACTTTTAATCATTTCGGTAGTTGATACATAAATTTCATTATTATTTAACACATACAAGGTGTCCTGTAAAGTCCTTTAACCCTTTGTAGACAGCAGATGCATCTGCACTTCGATTGTGAAGCTGCTTTCAAGGACGATACTCATGCATTCGAGTCCAATAGAAATTTACCCCAAAGGACGATTGACGCTAATGTGTGTTTTCATATGGAACATTTTAGTTTGAATTTATTTGAATACTAGATAGTGCTAAATGTCCATTCTAACATTTACAACTTATTTTGCTAATACTTGACCTTGGTATAGGGAGTTCCTATCAATCATCACTAGAGCAGTAAAACGTGGTTTTGTAATATAAACAGATCATTTCTCTCAGACTCTGCTATGCTATAAGTGAGTATGGGTTCACATTTTGATTTTAGCTTAATGATTGCATTGTTAAATTTTTAGAATGTAAGACAGTATTTTCTTTCAAGTTTGGATTTTAGAGGAATGTGCGGTAGTGAATTTATTAGGTTACTTTGAATAAGAGAATGACTGGGTCAAGACGTTTTTATGTATAGAAGAATATATTCGCATTTTAATTGAACAGGATAGTTATGAAAGTAATGCAGATAATGAAGATTCATGGATTTTTGGTATTTCTGATGAGCGCATGGACAATTTTTATGAGTGCAAAGATTGCAATGTTAGTCTGTGTGTAAATCCAAGTTTTGAAATACGTTATACGTAAAAGGCTTATTAATTAGTAACAAAGCTATTTTCATCTTAAAAATTGTACATAATCTCTATTAGTTGTATAAAGTATTGAGTACAATCATTTGGATATGTTTTTTGCATAAAAAATTACCATTTTAATCAAGTTAATTAATAGTTTTTAATCATTTAAATTTTTAATATTTAAATGAAAGATAATTTGCGTGTTGCATATGCATCTAATAAAAAAAAAAAAAAATTTATTCCTGAAAAAAGGTACAATGCTGTGTTAAATAGGTGATTTTTAATGAATTTTTTTCTGGAGTTAGGCTTAGTGCAGAAATGGGCCATCCTATGGGAACAATTCGAAAGTGAGACGCTCCGTCCTTTGGGCCACAGTAGTTCTGGAAAGCCGCCGTCCTCGAAGGGTTAATGACCTTTACTTCCATAACCATTAGTCATATATATATATATATATATATACTTCCAATTACTATAAAAATGTATCAAATGAGGTAACAATATATTGTATAACAGTTTAAAATCGAAAAATACATTTTTTTATGAGGCACATCCACAAAATAAGTTTCCCACTCTTCCCACAGCTAGCAAACCTTATATTGTGCGAAGTGACTGTACGTACGTGATAGAGCAATGACGTAGCATGGTGCATGCACTAACGGTACTTCCCGCATTCTCACAGTAGCATCATTGCAGCTGTTGTAGATGGAGGCTCTTATTCCAGCTTCCGCTGACTGTGAAGTGCAGTCAGTGATAAAGTTTTTGAATGCACAGAGCATAGTGGCGATCGAAATTCATCGTCAGCTGTGCCAAGTCTATGGGCCTAACTTCATGAGCAAGCAGATGGTTCGTCACTGGTGCAGACAATTTTCAGCAGATCGACAAAGTGTGCATGATGAGAAGCGCAGTGAGAGACCGTCCATATTACAGACGACTTTGTGGAGCTTGTGTGGGAACGCATTATGGAAAATCGTTGCTTCACAATTATGGAACTCATCAGTCATTTCCTGCAGATTTCCCGCTCCTTGTTGCACGAAATTATCATGGAGCACCTGTTATTCAGGAAATTGTGCGCCAGGTGGGTGCCGAAGCAACTGACACCAGAACACAAAACAAAGCGCATGGGATCAGCATTGATATTTCTGCAAGGGTACCATGACTAGAGACCCTCAAAATTCGCAACTCGAAAAATGCGCAAAAAATAAAAAAATTCAAATAAAGATGGGAAACAAGCTTTTAAGTCAAATGAAACATATTTACGTTGGTTTTGACTTGCGAACTACTTTCGAATTTTTGCAAATCTGCCCACATGAACAAATTTTTACTTCTACTCGAGAATTTTAAGAGTATCTGCCGAAAAAAATCATAAATTTAAGCCATTTTATCCGTTTATTGCTTTTTTCACGAGAAAAAATTTCAAACGCTGTCAAGAGGTTACGCAACGATTGCGAAATAGGAAATAACCGCCAAGCAGTAGTTGTCACAGTTCCAGGAAGTTGGTGTAGAACTTGAGTTGATAAAATATAGTCCATTAACCACATCATGCCACCGAAAGTGAGTATAGATGAAAGAATAAAACATTTCTCCCAAGACGAAATGAAGAAGTCTGAGAACTTAGTGTTGTGCAGTTTCTGCAATAAATGAGTTGCATGGGAAACTGCCGATGGTGTGAAAAAACACATTGCAAGCAGAAGCCACATGGAATTGGCAAAGACGGGCAAACACCAAAGGACAATGTTTGAAACTGTTGAAGATGCGAAAAATGCTAAGGTACGTCCAAATTTTTGCTCTATTTAGTCTTTTTTTCTCTGCATTTATTTACGTTATCCAATGTCTCATTCATGATGCTTTTATTTACGATATTCCACTGCCTTCTAAGCGAGTAATAAAACCTTTTAAATGTTGAAGGTGCAGTGTTTCGTTTATACGAAAACAATTTGATAAACATCGATGATAGAGATTTTTAAATGTTGAAGGTGCAGTGTTATTCATGATGCTTTTATTTACGATATTCCACTGCCTTCTAAGCGAGTAATAAAACCTTTTAAATGTTGAAGGTGCAGTGTTTCGTTTATACGAAAACAATTTGATAAACATCGATGATAGAGATTTTTAAATGTTGAAGGTGCAGTGTTTTGTTTAAACGAAAACAATTTAGTAAACATCGATGATAGAGATTTTTAAAGCCAATCAAAATGTTAAATAATTCCCGGATGTAAAATATGTCCATATCAGTCATATTATATGTCATATTATAAATTATAATCGAACAAGTGATAGGTTTTATTACTTTCCTTATACACATAATGTATAAGGAAAGTATTGTGACGGGGTCGAAAATTCGAAATCGAGTTTTCGACGGGAGAGTACGTTTCAAGCATCCCTGATCACGAATCAAACATTTTTAAAGTGATGTCTGTGTGTGTGTGTGTGTGTGTGTGAAAGTATGTGTGTGTGTGTGTGTGTGTGTGTGTGTGTCAGTGAGTCTGTGGAGACGATAACTGACGAACGAATGGACCGATTCGAACCAAATTTGGTACAAAAATCACAATCCGTAAACACTAGAAGCCTATTGTTTTTATACGTAATCGAATGTTCAGAACCCCCCTAAATTTTCGAATAAAATTTTGAAAAAATCGTCAAAAAATCGAAACCACTAATAAAGTTACGCAAATAGACATTTCTTATGTAATTTTTCATTAGAAAACGATTGAAATAAATTTTAGAATGCTAACATTAACCGTTCTCGAGATATTGCACATTTTTCAAAAAAATTATTAAAAAGTCATATAAAATGAAAAAAAAAATATTTCCTATTGAGAAACATGTTCACTTTTCATATGTAATACCATACGATAAATTGGTTGACATCACTCTCGTGGATCTAGCTCGTTCCATTCATGAAAAAAAAATACTTTGAGTAATACTTTTGTATTTGAACACCAATAGTCATTTATCTGCTGTAAGAACAACTTATTTCTTCGTCCATAACGCTTGGCGAAATTTTGGCGACGAATTTGGCGGAATGTCGCCAACTTGGCGACTTTTTGAAATGTTGCCAAATTAACGAAAATCTCGCCAAATGGATAAAATTGACGCTAAGTCAATGAAAATGACGACTAATTGTCGAAAATTCAATATCTTGGAAAGAATATTAGTATCTACTATAAGAAAAAACCTATTTTTTTTACTGAAAAGTAGTAAATTCATTACATTATATAAGGAAAGTCATGTGTTGCCCACATCAGATTTTTTTTTTATTGTGTTCCCAAACTCCTCCCACGCTAATAAACTTGAAAGGCTGATATTTGCAAAGAAAATGCAGACTGGCCTGGGAAGTCTACACATCTATTTTTATTGTCAATTTGTCATTTTATTGACATTTTTTTTTCACGAGATTTGGAGAATCATTCCAAAAACAATTAAACAGTTCCATCGAGTGCAGTTAAGTGAACTTGAGTTCCTGTGAGTGGAGTTTCAGTTAGGAATTTAGAAAAATTTAACCGGTTTTGCAACGGGTTAACCTGCTAGTTTTATTTATATAACTTAAGATAGGATTTTTATTTAATTAATTACTTATTTTATTCCGGTCCTACTGAAAATGAATAAATTATAAATTGAGGTTTCACTGTATAATATTTTAATATGGCTTTTCGTGTATACAACTAAAGTGTAGAATTTGAGTACTTTGTTTTTTGGATTTATTAGGCTGCCAAAGTAGATTTTGTCACCTCAACAGTAGAAATGATGATTTCCACAAATATTCCGTTGGAGAAGGCCGACCATCCAGCTTTCAAAGACTGGGTGAAGAAGAATGTTGTCGGTGGTGGAGATTTGCCTGGGAGTAACGTTCTCCGGAGAGAGTATTTGCCTCACCTGGAAAAATCTCAGAAAGTAGCGACCATTGCAGCTTTAAAAAACAAAAGAGTTGCAGTGATGTCTGATGAGACAACACGCAAGATGGGAGGAGCAATATATGTTATCCTGCTTTCTACAGTGGAGCCCTTCAGGTCGCAGTACTTGGCTGCAGTCACTTCACTCTAGGCTGTAAATGGTCGAAACTGTGCACAAGCTATCACAGAGATATTATGGGAAATAGAAGTCGCCTTCGACCAAGTTGTGGCATATGTTAGCGATTCTGCCTCATATATGACTTCTTGTTTCTCAGGATTGTCACTCCCCCTTCCTGACTATGTTGTCCACATTCAGTGCTGGGCACATAAAGTTAAACTTGTTGGCGTGGTGCTGAAGGATGGTTTGTCTAAACTAAACCAAGTTATAGTTTCTGTGAAGCAGACTTTTCTACATGCCAGAAAGAAACGATATGCCTTCCAACTTTTCCTACAAGAGAAACTGTCCAAGGCTGGGTTGTTCTCCATTCCTGTCCATACACTGTGGAATTCCTGGTTGGAAGCAGTTGAGTGGCTGGCAGACAACTGGGACATCCTTTTTGAGTTTCTTGGCTCCATTGTTGGTAAGGAGTCCTTCAGAGGTGCATCCTTACACATCTACAATCTTAGAGATGATGATATGCAGATGAGTCATATTCAGGCTCTCTTCGTAAAGTCAATAGCACCACTACTAAAGCCACTGTTAGAGAGGTTGGAAACAAATTCCAAACCAATTGCCGCAGAGGTTTACCCAAAACTGAGTAATTTGAAGAAGCGTCTACAAGTGCTTGCGAGGGGATCCTTCAACAACAGAGTGGAGGAGAAGTTGAATATCCTGGAAAGCAATCTGAGAAGCATGACAAAGGAGGAAATAAAGAAAACAGCGAGTAACATGCACACGAAGCTAGAATCGCTTATGAGGGGGGAAATCCTGCTTGCACGTTTCTGGAGCCTGTGGCTGATCTTTTCTATAGACAGAACGTGATCTCACAAGCAGCAACAGGAGAAAAGCTGAAGACTCTATTCACCAAAATACCGACATTGAAGGACATTTCTAGCGACGAAGGGGAACATGCTTACAGGGAACTGAAAAAAACTCTGAAGAACAATCCAGATATCTTGGTGGAACATGCTCTTCAAGCGATGCTTGAGGACAATCAATATTTCGTTGATGGTGCTCTAAGAGCACTATGGGTTCCAGTTTCAAACGTAAACTGTGAAAGGTTCTTCTCCAAATTTTCCTGTGTTTTAACTGACCGCAGGACAAATCTCAGCTTGACGAACTTGGAACTGCTGACAGCATACAATTATGGAAGTCAAAAGTGAAATTTTGTATATCTTTGGGAGCTAAATTTAATTACATTTGGTTATTAATTATAATTATTAAATCGTTAATATTGTAGCTGTATATGATTTTCTTGTGTATTGTTTTGTGTTTAAAGTGTTGATATGTAAAAAATGTGCTTCAGTTTTTAACTCGGACGTCCTTCAGAACCCAAGAATATTTCCTTTTCACTCAAGAATTTTTCCTATTTACTCAAGAATTTTTGTCTGTGTTACTCAAGAAATTAAGGGTATTTCATTCAAGAATTTTGAGGGTCTCTAACCATGATGACAGCGACAAATTTCTGGACCGGATCATCACAGGTGATGAAACATGGATTGCACACATTACCCTAGAAACCAAGCAGCAGTGAATGCATTGGCATCACAGTGGATCTCCCTATAGGATGAAATTCAAGCAGAGGTTGTCGGTGGGGAAAGTGATGTGCACAGACGGGGCATTCTCCACGTCGACTTCCTGACCAGAGGTGAGACGATGAATGCTGAGCATTACTGCAAAACACTGCAGAAATTGCGATGGGCCATTCAGAACAAATAGCGTGGGATACTTAGTGCCAGTATTGTCTTCCTGCACGATAATGCTAGGCTGCATACGGCTCGATGGACAGCAAGTCTCCTGCATGAGTTCAGCTGGGAGGTGTTTAATCATCCACCCTACAGCCCGGACCTTGCTCCCAGTGATTTCCATCTTTTCCTACACCTCAAAAAATTCCTGTCCGGTCAGCATTAGCATTTTGAGAATGACAGAGAGGTAGAGATGGTTGTCACACAGTGGTTCAAATCCCAGACGGCAGAATTCTACGACACAGGTATTCAAAACTTGGACCCACAGTATGACAAATGTCTCAATTCCGGTGGCGAATATGTTGAAAAATAGCTGAACACATGCTGTATCTGTTGCAATAAATATTTCCATGAAATTGTGTTTTGTTTCTGTAAATGGCCCCAGGGAAACTTACTTTGTGGACGACCCTCATAAAATATACAAAATCTAGCTTTATATATGGTCCTTCAGTTTCCAGAGTTCCAATTAGTAAAATTTTATTCACATATTAACATGTAAAATTCAAAACCTTCTACTCTTTTATGAACAAAATTGACCGAAATATATTAGTTCAATGTTTTAGTACTTTTCCCTGGAGAATTTAAGGGCCATATACAAATTGAATTGCAAGTCATGTCAATTTGTCAGCAAATACCTCATATTCTGCATATCTATAGTCTCCCTACTAAATAAATTATTTGCTGTTAAAAGACTTTCTTGGACTCCCTAATAAATCCCCAAAATATGCCATTAAATGAAATGCATAAAGCAAATATCCTGAAATGTTTTATTTTTGTTTTATACAGCCCCTCAATGCTAGCCTGAAATGATCAATTTACAGATGTAGAAAAGTGATTAAAGTCATAAAATTCATTGTTTTATATCTCGGTAAATTTTGCTCATAATAAAATCGAACATTTTCTTTTAGTTTTATATGTTATGAAATGAAATTTTAGTAATTATAATTTTATGGACCGAGGGACTGTATAAAAAGTTAGATTTCATATATTTTAGAAAACATAATTTTTGATTTAAAACTGTTATGCGATAAATTATTACTTCATTTGAAACATTTTTGTAATTATAAGTATATATATCTACGAATAATGGATGGAATGAATGGATTTAAGAAAGAACAGAAATTTCATGCTTTAAAAAATAGATTTTAAATCATTGGGGATATTTATATTTTACAATCGAAAGGTAAATTTTTCCAAGCATTTTGTAAAGGATATCTTAAAATAATCCTTTTCTACCCTGCTTATAATATACTGCATTTTTCTATGTTTCTAACTTATATGTTTTTTCCATTTATTTTTTTGTTTCTAGAGCAAATGACAGTTTGAGTTCTTTGACTGCTTCCCAGTCTCAGGACTCTTGCTTTGACCAGACATCTTGCAGTAGTTGCAGCCCATCAAAGTGTGATCCCTCTGAATCATCAGTATTTGAAAATAATATATATCAAAATGTTGATTCTGATAGTTTGCTTTATGAAATTCCTCCTCCTCCATCATTTTTCGCTACTAAAAGATATTCAGACCCCTTGCAGCAATGCTCCACATATCAAAATATATCTCTCTCTGATACAAGTGAAGAAAAAGGTAATTGTTTTTCATTTAAATTAAGAGTGATTGTTGAAGTTTTAAACACATAACCAAAGCATAGATTGTAAACTTTGAAGAACTTGTGTGCTTTTCTTAACGTATATGTAAACTATTACTTTTCATTTTCATATATTTCAAAAGTATGCTATTGGTCATCTTAAACTCCATATATATATATATATATATATATATATAGAATTAAATTAAAAAAATAGTGTTACTCATTATAGATTGATCTAAAACGTCATCCCTTTTACATACTTAGAATTGGAAAAGATTGATGCATATTGCGTGTGACAATGGTATAAGGTACCTAGGAAAAGGAGATTCATCAATTTATTGTTTTAATTATTTTATTTAGGTATTCTATAATGCCCATACATGAAACAATAATACAAGGATTTTTATTTTTTTGTCCCCCCCCCCCCCCAATTATTTTTTGTTGTGAAATATTTTTTGCAAATTATACAGTTTTGATAGATTAATAGTTTATTTCATTCGAATTGGACCATAATTGACGAAGTTATGTATGGTGAAACATTTGGATATAAATCTTGCGGTTACTCCACCAAGTGAGCATGAGGTTGGTACAAGCGATAAACACAAAATTAAATATGTATATATAAATCAATAGAAAAGAAAGCCTTTAGAGCCAGCTTGAGATTTTATTGCTTGATCATAACTAAAGTATCAACCAGCATCAATCCAAACCAATGATGCTATAAACATTTTAGTTTGTGAATATATTTTCAACAAAAGATGTTAAAATTATTTTAGGAAAGAATTATAGTATCATATATTTAAGCAAAAAAGTTCTAAATCTCTTTCAAGAAATGAATCAGCAGTTCTTAACTCAATGGTGTGTGGTTAGATAAAGTAGCAGAAATAGGACATCACTCTTAATACATATTAATATATCCATCAATTTAAGTGAAATTTTGTATAATTTTTGCACAATGTTTTACTGGAAAATGTGCCTTTCAATTGCAACTTTTGCAATCAGTACATTTATACTCGGATAACAAAACACTTTTTTTTTTTAATTGTTTTTGCCTTCAGATGATCAGGTGAAATATTCAAACGCCTGCTTGGGTTACAACAAGTGCAAGCCTTTAACTTATTGCTGTTAGTATTGGCAGTGTGCCAAGTACTTTGTCATTAGTGTTTAAGGGAAGCTTGTTTATTTTGTTTCATCTCATGTCTCAGGGCATGTGATTGTGTTAACTGTATATATATTAAAAGAGCAATTTTAAAAGTATCATTCCGAAAATAAAATTTTTATACTTATTTTCTGCTAACAGTTAAAGCTTTTCACAAATCAAGTTACTTTTCCTCTTATTATCATATTTTGATCAGGGAAATATTATTTTTAGTTATTGAAATTGTAATGATTTGACTTTGATGCAATATCTCATAAGCAAATTGAAAAAATTGAATTAAGCGTGATTATTTTAAATTGATTATTCTAAAGACGTCAGTAAAGGCTATTTATTTCCCGAATGCTCAAACTAAGGGAAGACTCTCAATTTGGCATCATTTGCAGAATATTAACATCCACTGTTCTCGAGATATTGAATTTTTTGATTTAAATTGGGAAAGTTCATAAAAACATAAATATGTTCACTATTATTAAATGGTCAAATAAATGCTTTGTATGTATTTGCAATAAAAAGTAAAAGGATCCATTATTTAAGACTTTGATACATCATATTATCCTCACATGTCATTTCACTGTGTTGTTACTTTGTATTCGATGACATCAGGGCAGTGACCAGATAATTTGGCACTTGAGGCGAGATGTAAAACAAGTGCCTTTCTACTCTCTATAAATAAATACATATATATATATGTATATATATATATATATACCCAACACTGACATTCTTTGCAGATTCACAAAATTTATATTGATGTTTTAGTGTGAAAATATTGATACAAAGTATGTTATTACCAGCAGTATACCCGTTCTTCGTACGGAGTATATAATATAAAAAAAACTTAAAATTTACAATCATGTACAAATTCCTATAGCAGGGGTGGGAAATTATTGGAAACTCTTACCAGCTAGAAAAAATATCTACTAACCAATTTGCAGGCACTGTTCAAGGTTCTCAATTTTTATAAGCAAAAAGAAATAAGAACCCAAAATGCAATTTTTACATACACTTTAACACATTTCGAACAAGTTTAAATACAAAACCAAAATTAATAAAATTATGTATCTTACTAGACTTTCATAGCTTTTTCTATTAAAATGTACAATGTGCATACAACTTAATTTTTGCTATAAATAATCATTGAAAATTTGAGCACATACATAAGTATATATAGCACTGGTAGCAACATTAATGGAACATACATTGAATGTAAATCATTAAAATAACAAATTCATTTATTTTAAAATGTTGTACAGTAAGACCCCGCTTAACGCTGTTTCAGTATTACGCTGTAGTATTGGGATTCCCCGAAATCGCACGCAGTATTGGTATTCCCCAAAATTGTACACGATTTTGTTGCTTTGATACTCGTATGCAGTCTCGCGGTGCATATGATATTGAGTTGTGTCGAGTCATGATGTCAGAAAGGAAAAAGGAGTCTAGTTTGTCGCAATGTGGATGATTTTTAGCCAATCAGCGCCGGCCTTTGTGTCGCAGTGGGCGTGGCTTGTTAGTATTGCTGTTGGTCTCAAGGCGAGTATGTTGAGGTAGTAGCCACAATATCATTGCAGTACGAACGCATGTTTGCTGCATCACAGATGATTTATGATCGGTCATCAACGTTATTGTGTGTATAACAATATAAACATAATATTTTATTTTAGTGATAAATACGGCAATTTTTAGTTTTCATAATGGGTGATTAGAAAGAAAATGAAAGTAAAGTGACAAGAAAAAGCATTTCGCTGAAAACTAAAATGCAGGTGGGTTCTCAAATGATTAGATGCAGGTGAACGGCAATCTGATATCGGCACTGCATTAAATTTGTTTACTTCAACAATATACACAATTCTAAAAAATAAAGTAAAACTCATATCATCAGCAACTACAACCACAACGACTTCTGCAACAAAAATTACCCATTCCAGAAGCAATGTGATTGAGGAAATGGAAAAACAACTTTCTAGATTGATGATGAAATTGAACGCAATATGCCATTAAGTCAAGCAATTATAATGAAAAAAGCGAGAACAACTTTTAACCATATTCAGAATGAAAAAGGCGACACAAGTGAAAATTTCGTAGCTAGTTGAGGGTGGTTCCATTGATTTAAAAACAGAAACAATCTTTATAACATACAGATTACTGGAGAAGTGGCAAGTGGAGATACAAAAGCAGCTACTGCATTTCCAGCAACATTAAGAGCAATCATTGAAAGAGGGAATTATCCTCCTGAATTAGTTTTCAATGTTGATGAAACAGGCCTATTGTGGAAGAGAATGCCAAAACGCACATTTTTATCCCTTGAAGAAAAGTGAGCACCAGGATTTAAAGCTGCAAAAGATCATTTAATACTTCTACTGGGTGGTAATGCTAATGGAGACTTTAAATTAAAACCACTGCTTATTTATCATTCAAAAACCCCAAGAGCAATGAAGGGAATTTCAAAATGATCTTTATCAGTAATTTGGGAGTTCAATAAAAAATCTTGGATCACTATGAAAATTTTCCAGAATTGGTTTACCAAACATTTTTGCCCATCTGTTAAACACTACTACGAATTTAAAAAACTAGAATCAAAAGCTTTACTTTTGATTGATAATGCTCCAAGCCATCCAATGCATTTCTCCGGCTTAACAACATGCATTCCAGTAGACGTGGTTTTCCTGCCACCAAATACAACTTCGTTAATCCAACCAATGGATCAAGGCATAATATCAAATTTTATCAAGTTGGATCCTATCATTGGATCCTATCATTGTGGCTTCCAAAAGGGGAGGTCAACAATGGACCAAATTCATAGCATTAGGCAAATTCTGGAAAAGACAATGGAATATGGTATAGATACATACCATCTTTTTGTTGATTTTAAAACTGCATATGATAGCATCGATAGAGAGAAACTATGTCAAGCGATGCTAGAGTTGGGAATACCTGCAAAATTGACAAACTTGATAAAAATGACGTTTTGGTAGAGTAAAATGTAGAGTAAAGATAGGAACGGATTTATCTGACGCCTTTTATACGGAAAAGGGACTAAAACAGGAAGATTCTCTCTCATGCCAGTTGTTTAACATCGCCTTGGAAAAAGCAGTAGGAGACTCTGGGATACAAACACAAAAAACAATTTTCCATAAATCAATACAGTTGTTGGCCTTTGCGGATAATATTGACATTGTTGAAAGAACGAAGGCAGCAATAGTGGAAGCTTTTTGTGCCCTTGAGGCAGCAGCGAAAAATATTGGCTTAACAGTCAATGTAGAGAAAACCAAGTTCATGGCAGTGACGAGTAGAGACCAGGGTCAGTTAACATTGGAAATAAATGATTACGTTTTTGAGAAGGTTGACCAGTTTAAATACCTGGGCACAATGGTAAATTGTAATAACGATATCAAAAGTGAAATTACGAATCATATAGGCATAGCTAACAGATGCTACTATGGCTTACGTAATCAGTTTAAATCAAAATATATAAGTAGAGAAACAAAGATAGGACTATACAAGACATTAGTAAGACCAATAGTTTTATATGGAAGTGAATGCTGGACTATGAATAAAACTGATGAAAATCAGTTGATGATTTTTGAACAAAAAATCCTGAGAAGAATATTTGGAGTGGTAAAGGAAAATTGAGTGTGGAGAATAAGATATAATCAAGAATTACAATATAAATTTAGAGAACCAAACGTAGTAAAAGTGATTAAAGTGGCTCAAGTAAGATGGCTTGGCCATATATATATATATAGATATGTAGAGGATAACTTAGTCAAGAAAATAACTTTCCAGAACCAAAAGGAAAGCGAAAGAGAGGAAGGCCGTGTACAAGGTGGCTGGACAATGTGGAGAAATGGCTGAGGAGCATTGGCGTCAATAGATGGAGGACTGTGGCATCGGATAGATCGAGATGGTGGAAACTGACTGAGACAGCCTTGGCTGGCAATCAGCTGTAGTGCTTAAGAAGAAGAAGAAGAACAAGAACAGCAAGTGCACAAAGATGACGAAATTAGCATTTCTGAAGATGAGGAACAAAAGGAACTTTCAACGGATTTTCTAAAAAAAAGTTTAGCCACTATAGCTGAAATTATGGATCAATTTATACAAAATTATTTGAATTTCGATAGAAGTTCAAAGGCAAGACGAAGTGTCATTGATATGATGTCTTGCTATCGGCAACTGCTTGCTAAACGAAACAGGAAAAGGCAAAGGACGTTAGATAACTTCTTCACAAAAAAACAAAAAATGTCAAATGAGGAAGAACTTTCCTCATCACAAACATAACTTCTTCACTCGAACATTTTTTTGATTTTCATGAATGTTTTATGAATAAAAATCGATATTAGCAATAAATAAGTCTATAATTAGTGTAATAAAAAACTATTTAACAATAAATATTACAAAATAAAATAAAAAAGGACTGATAAATTTTCTTATTTTCTGTTCTGTTTCACTTATCCCCATTATTTATGTGTTAAGATGACCTCATTTAATGCTGTTTCGTTTAGCACTGGAACTTATTGGAACGTATCTCCTGTGTTACGTGGGGTTTTGCTGTACTTTATGATATGTACTTCATGTACATGTACTTCATAACATTGGTGGGTGAGAGCAATTTGTTATATTTAGACTCAGAAATGTCAAAACTACAAGAATTAGACTAATAAACTAACTGTGTCTGATTAGAATTAACCATTTTAAAACCATATCATGATTTGATATTCTATATCAAATTGCACATCAATTTAAACATTGTATAATAAAAATTATTATTATCTGTATATTTAGTAAAACCTCATTTATCCTATGTAGATATATCTTTTGACTCAAATCTATCCACATCTTGGACATTGCAGAATAGTTACATTCCAATGATGCCATCAAATTCCTGCAATAACCGTCCACAGGTACTGAAAATAAAAATAATTATATACTACATTTATTTTTCCCGTTTCATATGTTAAGTACTAATACATATTTTATTCTAGCTAGATACACAAAGATTTGGAAAATTCTTATATATATATAATTAGTGTAAAGGGTAATAATTTTGCTCAAAATCTAATTTCTGATATGAGTAATAATGGCACTTTGAGATACCATTTATATCAAATTATACTGTGAGATTTATAGTTATTTCTTAGTTCTAGTTAATAAACTATGAAATATATTTTCTAATTTATCATGCTATGCTTACTTAAATATTCTTTTTTTCACAAGCTATATTTAAAGTTAGTCTTATTTTTCAGAATTATTTCCTTTTTACTGGACTGAATTTGTAATATTAATTTGTTAATTTACCTTTCCATTTTGCATAATTTCTTCATAGTTTCAGGATTTTTCTATGCATTAGATGTGATTTATGCTTTAAACTGTTATGGATAACTAGCAGCATTACTCTTAATTTTAAGGTTTTAACTTCAGCTATTTCTATATTTAATTTGATATTTATTTTATTGATTAGAACTATGTGTTTTAGAAATAAAAAGTAACACACAGGATATAACACAAATATACTTAAAACTTGTGCATCACTCAATACATAAATGTCACAGGCATACACTAATCTAAATATCAATTAAAAGACAGAGTCTGTGGGGAGTATGGTCACATAATTTCAGGTCCAATCAAAGTGGCATTATATGTAGACAGTTAAAATTTTTGCATTACATACTTTTAAACTTTTAATACTTTCTTAAAGAAAGCAGGCATATGAAAATTGGGTGATAACTGCTTTGCTGATTATCCTGAATTATCTCGTGTTAGTATATTTTGCAAATAAATATTATTCCAAGAAAACTCAAGGATAAAAATTTTTTTTTCAATATGATTTATATCAATGTGGTTTAATTGAGCTAGTGGTAAGTGAGGGGGAAATGAGTATTCCTGCACTGATTGCAAGTTGCCACATTTCATTTGCGGGCTCGCTGGAATCATTGGCATGGTATGGCACGGGACTGTGATGTGCACATTTTTTATCGAGTTTGCTCTTGTCCCACATATGTGCAGTTAGTTCAGTTTTAGATTGTGAAATACAGTTGTGTAAGTAAAAAAGTAACTTTCTGTAAACAGGAGGAAGAATAAAATGTCAAACAAGTCAGAAATTGAGGATGACTTTTTTAAAGATTTGCAGGAACAAAATAGTGATTTAGACTATTTTGATGATGAAAATGTAGCTGATGAAGATGAAGAGAGCATTGGGGTGTAATTAAGTCCTTATTGAGTCATTATTGAGCAGTGGTGCTGGGAGGGCGTGGTGCATTAAACACAAAGAAGAAAGAAAGGAATATGCCCCGATCATGAATTCAGCTCACCCCTTTGTATCAGTGTGTTATTGACCTTGTTGTGCTTTGCAATGGGATCATATGTAGTTATTTTGATAAATATGGCTTTCAAAACAAAAAGAGCAAAATGCACATTTGATTCCAAGCTGAAAGTTGATATTTTCACTAATGAAAATAACTGTGCTGTTGCGAGAAAGTTAAAATTGAGCAAAAAACTCATCAGATATTTGAGAGGAAGGGGATGTCGCTGATGAAACAGAATTCATTGAAGAATAGGATCCGTACTATAATGAAGTGAATGAAATACATTTTCTTAGTCATTTGCATTTGGCGAAGGGTTAACATCAACAACATGATTCACACTCTACCTTCAAGCTGATCTATGAGCATCCATTTTTATATCCGGTGTAAAAATCGACTCCTAAATTTTCATGTCATTTTTGAGACTCAGAAAATCGACTGAAAATCATATTTGTTTATAAAATATAATTCAGTATACATAATCTTACCCTGTTGATTCAAATTCAGGACTTTGACAGTCTAATAGCTAAAATAACTAAAAAATTTGAAAAATGTCCAGATTTTTGGAGGTTTCCAGATTTTCAAGGTTGTTTTATATTTGTTTTATATTACAAAACCATTGATTATATACATCTAAATGAAAAGAAGCATTTTGTTTTTAATCTTGTTTATATTAAAGGAAATTAGCAACTTCCATTGAAAAAGAAAAAATCATTTAAATTTTTTCTGGATTCTGGATAATTAGTCTATTACTGTATATATGTATTAAATATTTTGGTTTATCTATTATTTTTATGAATTTTCTTGTGACTATTAAAGTGTATTTTTCTTTGGAATTATTGATAATTATCTAACAAAGAAAATCTTTCAACCTGAACCCTTCATTTTTTTAATACATTCAAGAAAAAATGTTATAATATTTCCAAATATGTAAAAATTATCTGCTAAACCCTCATAAAAATGCTGAAATTTTTTTAATAAGAAACATAATGCAAGGGTACCATGAATGACAGTGTCATTTGGTAATATCAAAAAGTGGCATTTCTTAAATGTGATGATATTAGCAATGCTTTAATATCCCATAGGCACCCTAATATATACATTACATAGATCTTGCTGTTGGGTCTCTGTTATTCTTGTGATACTCCCATTTAACTTTTTGATTTACCTTTTAGTCGCATGATTTTTACTTATATTTTAAAATAATTTCTTTATTAAAATGCAGAGTGGAGTGGTCCTGGTGAGAACATCAATTGTTAGTGGCATAGTAACTTCCTGTATAGTGCAGAGTGGTCTAAGGCAGGGATCGGCAACCTGCGGCTCGCGAGCCGCATGCGGCTCTTTTGATGTAAAGTTGCGGCTCTCCAGTTCCATACGAAAAAATTAATAATTTATTATCAAAACCTTAAAAAAATAAGAAAATATATTTTTAAGTACCTAATTTCTCAATAGCTTCTATTTTCATAATCGTTAATTACAAATCGCTACGCTTAACATGACCGTAATGAGATAAATTTGAACTATTGTTTAGTTCTTAGAGATGAGACTCCGTGACCATGTTTATCTTTCAGCCAATTGCATTCCATTTCCGTCTCACCCAAACAGCCACCGTCTAAGCTCTAGACGTGTTGTCAGTCAGTCATCCTCGGATAGCGCGGTCGACGTTACGTTGCATGTGTGTTAATTTAATCACTTGCGGTTTTTGCGTGTCTATTCGCTTGTTGTTTCAAGAAGAATACGATTTAGAAGCGAATTATCTTCTCAAAGGTATGTACGCGTATAATATAATAAAATCAGTAACAGAATTGGATTACATATCTGAGGATCGTGTTAACGAAGTAATAATGGTAAATAAATTGTTTGCCGTTTTAGATAGCTAAGTAAAATTTTACAAAATCATTTTTTCAGCTCCGCGGCCAGCATGGCATCTGGTAAAAAAAAGAGAAGAACTGAAGAAGAAAATCGAGAATTCAATCAGGATTGGACGGAGTCGTTTGCATTCATATGCAACACAGATGGTCTTCTGACTTGTCTCATTTGCCACGAAAAACTCGCACACAATAAGAAGTCAAATTTGGAGGGACACTTCACTACAAAACATACCCAGTTTGCTGGTAAATATCCAACCGGTGACGCACGAAAAAAAGCTGTTGAAGAGCTCCAAAAAACACAACAACAGTTAAGTTCCATGTTTCTAAGTAACTGGGCACAATCTTCCAATAATGTAAATCTAGCAAACTTTGCAGTATCATTAGAAATTGCAAAAAGAGGAAAACTATTCACAGATGGTGAGTACGTCAAAGATTGTTTTATACGTGCATCTGAAGAACTGTTTCGCGATTTTAAAAACAAAGCAAAAATCATGAAAAAAATCAAAGATTTGCCATTATCTGCTAAAACAGTACAAGATAGAACTGCTAAAATGTCTTCAAATGTAACATATATGCAAGTGGAAGACATTCAACTGACTTCTGCCTTATCACTTGCTATAGATGAGTCTTGCGACATAAAAGACAACGCACAAGTTACCCTTTTCGTCAGGTATATGTCATCCCAAGGTCCAAAAGAAGAACTGCTAGGATTGCTACCGCTCTCAGGGCAAACTCGTGGAGAAGATATAGCAAATGCTGTGCAAAAATGCCTGGAAGACAATGGAATCGATATAAATAAAATCGTTTCTATAGCAACTGATGAAGCCAGAAGTATGACAGGAATACATAGAGGGGTAACATCAATTCTTCAGAAAAAAATAAACCACGAAATTCTAACGTTTCACTGCATAATTCATCAAGAAGCGCTTTGTGCCCAAACATTTCCGGCCGAAATAGTTGCGGTCATGAACTTGTTAATTAAGATTATTAACAGCATCTTGGCAAAAGCACTCTACCATCGCCAGTTTAAAGATTTCCTTGAAGAAATAGATAGCCAGTTTTCTGACCTACTTCTGCACAATAAAGTGCGATGGCTTTCCAGAGGTAACGTATTGAAACATTTTGTATTGTGCTTGAGTGAAATAAAAACATTCGTCAATGGAAAAAGCATTGACCATCCCGAATTGGAAGAAGACAAATGGCTGCAAAAATTCAACTTCATGGTAGATACCACAATGAAACTAAATGAACTAAATCTAAAACTGCAAGGAAAGGGCAACCCAGCCTACGCCTTGCTTGAAGAAGTAGTTTGTTTTAAAAAAAAATACTTCTTTTTGTTGAAGACATGGAGAGCGGTAAATTACTTCATTTTAAAAATCTGAAGCAATATCGCGATGAGACCAATGCAACTATTGACACGAATTACTTCAGCATAGCTTGAAAAAACATGAAGGATGAATTCGCTGAGAGATTCGAGCAATTCAAAACAAACAAAAGTACTCTCGCATTCATAGTAAATCCTCTCAACACAAATACAAATGAGATCAACATCGAGCCATTTGGAATTGATGCTGGATCGCTCCAAATGCAATTGCTAGATTTGAAAAGCAAAGACGTGTGGAGTGGCAAGTTCACAGAACTCAAGAGCAAGTTGGAAGAGTTGAAGGTCCAGAAATGCATGCACATCGCGCAGCACAAGTGGACAGCTCTAAAAGAAATTCCGCGAGTTGAAGCCCTCATATTCGGCGCATGGAATAGTCTTCCAGAACGCTACAGTGAGGTGAAGAAGTTGGCATATGGAGTGCTGACGATCTTCGGGTCGACATATTCGTGCGAGCAAGCGTTCTCTTGCATGAATATAATAAAAAGTAAAGTTAGAAGTCAACTAACAAATAAAAATCTAGAGTCGTGCTTGAAATTTGAAACAACAAGTTAAAAGCTAGATTTAATCAAACTTTCAAAAGGCATGCAAAGCCAATGCTCCCATTGATGTAACTATCTATATTTGTGTTTTTATATGAATAAATATTATTCCGTATTTAAAGCCGTTTATTTTAAATGAGAAATCAAATATATATAAGCAAATACTATAATATTGAAACGAAAATTTTTAGTGGCTCTTTAAAAACAGGGAAATTTTGTAAATTGTAACTTTTGGCTCTTCCGTTTCAATAGGTTGCCGACCCCTGGTCTAAGGGGTGCCCACATCCTGAATACATTTGCTGATTTTATAAATTACACCAATTTATGCTGGAATACTATAAAATATTTTGTAGGGGGCACATAATATTGACACTACACTACTGTTATTCATTTTTATTTATAATTATTATACTCAATTTAGTAATTTCAGTTATTTAAGTCAGTCATAATTAACTAGCCAAAGCATTGTTGTAGTTAATAATGAAATTGAAAGTACTAGTTATGTAATTAAAATTACGTTATGGTAGCTTTTTGTATGTATATGTCGCAGTCAATTATAAAGTGCTTTTCAGATTTTTGTTATTCATTGATAGTTTTAATTTTAATTTTCAAAATAGTATTATGAAATATTCATTACTATTTAATTGTTTTAAATATATGTATATAGAGAAAGCAGTAGTAAAGCATGAAGGGAATCAGAGAAGACAGTGCCTACAAAATCAACCCACTACCAAGTTACTTTTTTTCTATTCGTCCACCAAACTTAATAAATGCATAAAATATTTCCTTTAATATATAATTAAAGTGAGTGTTGTTTGGTAGTGGATTGTTTAAGTAGTCACTGTCTCCTCCAAATTCCCTTTATACTTACTTCACTGAGAGAAAAAGAAGTTATATTTTGATTTTGTATATATTTATTATAATGTATTCTCTATGTTTAGCCTCCAGCAAAACCTCCTAGAAAATCTGTTAGTCCTCATTCTTCTGAACTAAGAAGTACTGCATCTCAAAGAAACAGTTATGAATTTTTGTGTCTTGCTTCCAGTGGCTTACATGAGTGCCCTTCAAAGTTCCTTGATAGAAACAAGAACAGTCATGATCGAATAAACTGTATTAAGCATCATCTTAAGTCAGATTATGTTGATATGTCTTTGAAAAATAGAGCCATTGTTACTTATGAAAATCATGACATCATATGTGCCAACGGACTTGATTTAGACCAAGGAAGGTGTAGTACTGAATATAAAAGTACCCATTTCTCAAATGCAGCAAAATTTTCTGACATGTTACCATTTTCATTATTTTGTGATGATGTACATAGAAAAGTCAGTTCTTTTAATAATCTGATGCCCTCTAAAAGTACACCAGCATTACATGCTTCTAGGCATACTTTAGATCAGGTGCTTCCAGCTACATGTAAAGAATTTCAAGCTCTAAAGCCAAATTATTTAAATTTGAAGAATAAAAGAGCTTCAATTCAAATACCTACAAGTCCAACTAATTATCAACAACCACCAACTCCTGATAATCCACCTCCATCACCTGGTACTGCAGAAATAGGAATTCATGAAAAAATCCATCCTACTGGTCAGGTATGTTTTGTCAATTTTCTTATTTTAAATTACTTGCTTTGTTTGTTGTAAAATATATTTCTGTGTATAATACCTTGTACTGTGAAGTTATAAATTTATCTAATTTTGCATTCTTATCTTAAAAATCTTATTGCCGTATATTCCGGCATATTACGCGCACTTATAACACAAAAATAAGGTTGGAAATTATGAGTGCGCGTTATGTGCCGGATATAAAAATGATAACTGCAAAAATAAAGAAATGATGAGAATGAAAAAAAAGATTTGTACATATATCTAAAAACTTTTATTCCAAAGAAATGACATACCTTATATATTTTCATTATTGGATAACATGAAAAGTTCGTCATATACGTCTTCCATTATATCTTCAGGCATATCATTGAATTCTGTTTCATCTTCACCGTCACTGTTACTCTAATCCATATATAAATAATCATGTTCCATTCCATCTAAATTATTAGATATACTACATTTTTTAAATGACTTTTGAATTATGTCAGGTTTGATGCTTTCTTCTAGAATGGGCCATTTCGTTACTCCTTTATGTAAAGCACATTTATTCCTTGGCATATTAATGATTGTCATTTCATTTTTTCTCCACTCACGTATGGAGCTTTCACCAACATCAAACATCCTCACTGTAGCATGATTTCCATTCTCTTTTGCAAATTTAATCACTTTGATTTTAAAACCAGCACTGTGTTTGCTTTGTTTTGCATGACCCATATTTAGGCCTAAAAATACCCACTACTAACTGTATTGATGATTCCAAACAGAGCGAAAAAAGTCGCAGGCACGAACGCCTGTGTTCCAAGATAAATCGTTCTCCTCATACATCACACGAGAGGGAGGAGGAAATGAAGTCTGTATAAATGAGCGAAATAATCCTGTACCATGGCGCCTATTTGTCTCCCCCTCTTTGCTTGCACTTTAGAGTTGTAGTTCTAGAAGTATACTATTGTTCAAATGCCTGGTGAAATCCTTTGAATAAATGATTTCAAAAGATAAGAGCACATGTACTTTTCAGGGTTTTCCGGTAAAAAATGGATGCACGTTATACGGCGAATATACTTAAAAATTATAAAATGCAGTTTAAAAATATATGTGCGCTTTATACGCCGGAATATATGGTAAGTAATGTCCAGCATATCTGTATTATATATGTATCTATATTTCATGATTGTCAACATGAATACTTTGTTGGTTGATATTATTTTTACAATAACAACCTAGGAAGTTGATGTTATTATTGCAGTATAATGTCTGAAATCTGAATATCCAAAGTTCAGAATTATTCAAAATCTTGACATTCAAAATTCAGAATTATCCAAAATCTGGATATGCACAAACTGTGATTTTTTTTTTAATGGCCAGACACTTGATTGAAGTTTAAGAACCCAGACCATGCGACTCACCTTAGAGGTATAGAGTAGTTAGGTGCACGGCCAGAAAAGGATGCCTCCAGAATTTAGGAAGCACCAAAGGTCCACCAGTCCCATTAGACCAGCATATTTTAAAGTCTAGAGAAAATATCTGAAGAATATATTGGGTTAGACAAACAGTGTAACAAAAAAACAAAAAAAAAACTTGGCAAGTACAATCATTTTGCAAAAATGAAAAAAAGGATTATTGCGAATTTTGAAATTTGAAAAATAAATAAAATGGATAGAAAATTATTAACACATGGAAAATAAAAATTTAGACTATATACAATAAAAAAAGAAATAAAAATGAAAAAAGAAGCAGAAAAGATGAGAGAATTAGCTCTTTTTTTTTCCATAATCAGAACAAAAAATAATATAGAAAAATATTAAGGAGTACAGTTAAAAAATCATTTACGAGAAACTATTGAAAGCAGAATCTGCTCAGAAACTTGTGTTACTTTGTCAGAAATTTCTTTAACAACAATAATATAATTTTTAATATTTTCTATATAGGTAGGATTTGAGCAGACTTTAAAAAACCGAGCAGATTTATTGGAAGTGAAAGTTTTGCAAAGATGGAATTTAATTGAAAAGGGGCAATTGAAGACGTAATGATCAACATCAATGTAGCTATTGCAAATACAGATGGAGGTAGATTTAATTTTAAAATAATGTAAATAATCAAGAAAGGGGACATAATCAGTGGGAAAATAAACACAGTATTTTGTTGACAGAGAGTAAATATGAAAGAATCCTGTCAGGATCACCTGTCCTAGGAGAAATATAATTAAATAATGTTGCCATTGATGAATAATATAATTTTTACATGGGGTATGGAATGGAAATAGGGGTACCAGAAACAGTAGCTAATTTTGCATGATGGTTGGAAATTTTGTTTTCTAAAATATTGCTATGGGCTTTAACCCATGAGATATTAATGAATTTTTTAGAAAGAAGGGCTTTATATTTAATAGTGTTTAGATAATTTGATTTATTTTTTTTTAAGAAATTTAGAGCTGAAATACATGAAAGACTCTGGAGAAATATTGACCATAATTTTGTTAGAAACATACCAATCACTGAGAAAAGAAATAGGTGTTAATTCAGCTTGAAATAATTTATTCTTGTCACCAATTTTATGAGAACCTTCTCCAGAACATCATATTTAAAAATGCAAATAGAAAAACCTATGTTATTAATTTTAGAACAATCTGCATACATATTATAAGTAATTGAATCTTTATCCACTTTATTGATCAAATCAGTTCTATTGAAAGGTTGAGTATTAGAATGAGAAATGGGAAAATTAAAATCAGTAGAGGAGGGAAAAGAGGTAGAAGAAAATAAATCAATTTTGTGTTTCCAAAATAAGTATTTTTTTAAAAAGGGTATTGATAGTAAAGTGAATTGGAGGATAACCGGTGATTGAGAATAATGAAATATTGGGGGTAGTGTCAGAACAAATTTTGAGAAGATTCTTTGTAGTGAAATGAGTTTATTAATTTGTATTAAAGTAAAAATTTTCCCTAAATGCCAGAATCAAAAGTAATAATATTTTCAATGACACAAAGGTATCAACATTTAAAAAAAGTTTTATTGACCCCCTCCCCCAATTTGATCCAGAAATTAGTCTGAAAGTAGAGCAGAATTTATAACATTTTTCTATGGGAAAATAAATGTGTGGTTTCCAGGAAAGTTTGTTATTTATAATAAGGCCTAAAATTTTAATGTTTATTAATTTTAATAGAAAATTTTATTAGTTTATTAATTTTATTAGTTTATTAATTTTGAAATTTAAAAATGGGATTTTTTTTCATGCTACAATATTTTTTACAAAAAATTATGGAGCAGCATTTATTGATAGGAGGATCCAGGGCTAAATTATTGTGAGAAATGAATAAAAAATTTAGTTGGGAGTTGGTATTTGATTTAAGGATTTTTTTGGTTTTGCCAAAAGTAATAACATCAAAGTCGTCCACAAAGGCTTGGAGATAGAAAATGTCATTATTAAGAGAAAGAATTTCATTAAAATATATATTCCAGAGAATTGGGGCAATTACAGAACCTTGCAAAGTGCCTTTAGTGATATTTTTAAAGAGGGATAAAGATCCATCATAAAAGCGATTGACCTGTTATTAAGATAAGAGTATATAAAAATTCTAAAGGAGATATGGATATTTCATTTTTCAAAACATAGATGGAACATATTCCAGTTTAGATTTTCAAATGCACCTCAAATGTCTAATGTAGTTAAGGCTACATGATGCAGTGGTTTAAGGCTCTCAAGGGTAGATATAAGTTTATCAGTGGCATCTTCACAGCTGTGAAATTCATAAAATACAAACTGAAGAGGGTTTAGAATATCCTCAGATTTTAGCCAAAAGTTGAGTCTATTTATGAGCCTTTCAAAAATTTTCCAAGAGTTGGGAAAAGACAAATAGGCCTAAAAGAGGAACAATTGGATGATTCTCTAACAGGTTTTAAGAGGTAGAGTCCTTTAGCATTTCTAAGTGGGACAGGAAAATAACAATGTTTGAAACAGTGGTAGGGGAAGGAGGATACAGTCCCTGTGGAAGCTGCCCCCATTGGTTTCCTGTTTAAAATGGGTGGCTCTGTCCCAACCATCCAAACAAATACTTTATACCTTTGAGTAGGTTGGGTGGTCAAAGAAGAAGTATATTTAGAGCAGAGGATGAAGAATTTTAAGAATTTTTTGTTAAAGTTGTTTGGTTGTAAAGTTGTTAAAGTTATTTGTTTGAAGTTAAAGAGGTCTTCCTAAATTTTGTACATTATATTATCAAGTCCAGGAGTTTTACCATTTTCTAGATTATTGAATACTGAGGATAACTCCAAATGGGTAAGAACCCCCATCAGGAATAGAATGAAAAGGGAAAGAGTTAAAATTGTTGTCATCATTAAAGTAATGATTTATGAGTCGCATATTTTTTTCTGAATAGATACAGTTCGGGTTATCCTGAAATTGAAAATTATCTAGGATTGTCCAATCATTTGCCCGTAAACTATGAAATATAGCTGGACTTTTTTAACACTGTAAGTAAGAACAAGGACATAAAAAAATGCTGACTGAAAGTAGGTGCAGTATAAAAATAACTTAACTATTTTGTTCAGTTGCTAGGATTTAGACTAATATGGAGACAAAAACTTTAGCGTGAAAGCAAAATTACACAGTAGCCAAAATAAGAAGAGATATGAGTATTTTCCAAAGGGAAATCCATAATCTGGGACTACACAAAGTCTTTTCCCAGAAATTAACATATGATCAAATGCTGCTGTTATAGGCATGTGCAGCAATGAATATTTAGAATGAGCTTTGAATGCTCACAAGTTTGGCTGGACTTTAAAAACTCAGCATGACAAGCAGGAAATATTTCTAGTATGCATAGAAAACTGCATTTTACTTCTTACAAATATGTTCTTTCCAGAATCCACCATTACAGGTGACACATCTAGAAACCGCATACATGTCAGTTTCAATACGATGGCATAACTTTAACATAGTACCTAGATCATTACCGATCTTATTGTTAACTGACGATAATTTCCATAGCACATCTAAAGATAGCACTACTTGATCTATACCAATCATATATGCATTTCTGTGTGATCCCAGTCAAAGCCTAACCTAGTTTTGATCTGAATCGATCTCTGTCTCACTCATTGATCTATCTCAATCTATTGCTATCTCAGACAGTTTGTCTGTCTGTGACTCATTTGTGTCTGATTTCCTGTCTCATGCTTGAGTTTTTTTATATTCAAGGATGAAAGCATTCTGGAATATAACAATATCTGGGGTCATCTTTGAATATGCAAATTAGTTGCATATGCATCAAACATCCAATTTGCATGTAGCACTTGCTGAAAAAATGCCACGATTCACTCCTGAGAACAAAGTAAGTTATTCAGAAATGAGTTCATTTATTTTAACTTTGCTCTGGAGAATTGTGAATCGTGTTGTTTACATTCTTCCAGCAATTGGCCCCCCTCATGCAAATCATAAAGTTTTTATGCATATACATTTGATGCAAAGACATATAAAAGCATTGGTTTTCACATGCACCATCATTAGCGACTTGAAAATGTCTATTTGGCATAAACACATAAACCACACTATGAAATGGGGTACACCTGTGGTGTCAGGATGATCTTCTATATGACATAGAATCTCTTCTGATGTGTCTGGCCTTCTGACACATCTCTTCTGACATGTCTAGCTTTCGGCCTATATCATGCATGGTGGCAATAAAGGTTCCCCTTTCGGCCAGCAGGCAGTACAAGTGATAAAACATTTTGTGATCCAAAACACGCCTGTTGAGGAAGCGCTGTGGTAAAACCTTTTTTTGGGACTTCCCTTCCATTATTATTGACGAGGCCATAGAAGAAATACATTCGTCATTCATATACTAATCCATTCCCAGTTGCTAATGAATTTGCATGTGAAAACTGCCGCTTTTATGTCTTTGCATTGCGACAGATGGTGTATCTTGAGAAATGGATAGCACCCTCTAGTGCCTAAATGCTTAACTTGCGACCATGTATTCTTTGACGAAAAGTGTTTGCTTCAGTATGTTCTATCACTCCTTAAAGTTTGTTACATTAGTTTTAAAACACCTTGTGTATATATATATATGTAGCACACACACATATATATATATAAATGTATTGGCCGTATAATTATGCAAATTGCAAGGCAAATACAGACTATGAACTTTTGTGTACTCGGGTTATTTTTCCAATCAAAAATACTATATGATTTATCACAAAATAACCATTTAGTCAATTTACGACATAGGCCTAGCCATGATCTTGAAAGCAGGAGCTCTATGATCGAATGGGGAGGGGGGATTACAGAGCGGGATTTCATTTTCCAATGTGACCACAATAGAAAAATAATGTAATGTTTTTGCCAATGCAGGAGGGGTATATAGAATATATATATATAATACAGGAGTTATAAGACTATGACTTTATGTACTCCAATTCTTTTTACAGCGGAAATTACTGTCATAAACAATTCATTAGAAAATGGGGTTATACCAAGTAGCTAGTTTATGCCATTAGTGTAACCAGGATTTTGAACGTGGGTGGGTGGGGTTGTAATTTGATATAAATTGATAATATGTTAATTTTATGTTAGAAATTTAAGAATAAAGTTCTTTTTTGTGTAATGTGGCTGCATCTTGTAAAAATTCATTGCATTATGTAAAATTTTTGCTAGTTTCCAATTTTCGCATAAACTATTTATTTTAAAATAAGGTATTAGCAGGTAGTCACTTTGAATCCATAGGTGTAGTTAGGATGATGAAAATGATGGGGAGGTCGAAGATCAAAAAGGAGAGATTACAGAGCTAAATTTAGTTTTCCAATTTTGTCCATGTTAAAAACTAAATTAACAGTTTAGCTAATGGGAATCTGAATGTATACAATACAGTACACCTGGAAATAGCACTGTAAAACGTGTTTACTTTGGTTATTTCTTCCACTAAAAACACATTAGTTTTCTACTAAACTCTCCATATTTGGACGTCAACCATCCTTCTTTTCGAGTTACTGGCTATAACTCTGTCGTAAACTGATCACTTTCTTTCGACCCAGATTGTCCGACCTACCTGATGGTATAAAATAGCTGTTTGGATGGCTGGTATAGTACTATCCAACTTAGAACAGAACCCAGTAGGGGAGACATTCACAGAGACCGTATCTTCTTTCCCCTACTACCAATCTCTCGGAAGGACTTTTGAAACCACATGCTTAACATACCCGTACTCCGTGTAAACACGGGATGGTTTAGGTAGAGTCAGGAATCGAACTCGGGTCCTCCTAGAGCAGTGCCTGTGCCTTAACCACTGGGCTATCCTGTCTGTAGCCTGATCACTAATGTTATCTCATTTTGTAGCAAACCATTTATTTAGTTAGTATTCTATAAATACCTTTATTGTATATTCTATATGCCACCCCCATTTGTTAATCAATTACATAAGTCCAGTGGCGTCCCGAGGTTTCCTGAAGCCCCAAGTGAGCTTTTTGGAGAGGCCCCACATAGGAGCGATGCAAACAATTCCCCATCATAACTCCTCGAATTCCTCTTTTTAATCACAATTTTATTGAAAACAGCAACAGTTCGATAATCCGAACCCCATTAATCCAAATTTTGTGTAATTCGAGCTACAATTATATTTATTTTATTTATTTTGTTCAAGGAGTAAAAATGAAAAATCGGCTCTTTTCACATTTTTATGGCTTGTGTACGCGGAGATTTTCATACTTCATATACAAGAAAAGAAATAAATATACTCCTGTTTGTAGAAATTGCAGCACCATGAAGGGATCATCTGAATTGAATGAAATTTATTTCACGAGTGACCTGTATTGATACAAATAAACGATTAAATTTACAAAGCAAAAAAACAATATTACATGTCAAAAATCAGTATTTGGTGAAGCCCCCACACACTGCAATAAGTGCTTCCATATGACGTGGCTTCGAATCAAGCATATTTTGAATTTGTACCTGAGGAAGAGCATTCCAGGTTGCTTCTATCTGAACCCAAAATTCAGTGGTATTAGCTATGGGACGAGCGTCATGAGCAAGATGCCGACTGACAAAATCCCAGACATGTTCAATGGGTGACATATCCGGTGAATAGGCAGGTCAAGGAAGAAGCTGTATCTGTTGTGCTAAAAACAAGTCATTCCGAACAACATGTGGATGGGTATTGTCCTGTTAAAATACAGCTCAAAGAATGCTTTGAATGAAGGGTACGACTTTGGGCTCCAGAACTTCTCTGATGTACCAGTTTCTGTAGATATTATGCACAATTCTTAGCAGCTGAGATCGTCCAATATACCCTATGGCACTCCAGACCATCACGCTGGGCATTCGTCCAGTATGACGTTGAATAACACTCTCCTGAAGGTGGCATTCACCGCTATAGTGTCTAATGTGGATGCAGCCATCACTGTACCCCAAATTAAAGCCGGACTCATCAGAAAAGACTACTGTTGCCAATGTCTATGTTGATGAGCCTATTGTAGCTGCAGGCATCGATGGTTTTGCGTCAGAGGAATCCTGTACAAAGGAATTCCTGCACGCAGTCCACAATGCAGCAGACGCTGACAAATTGTTGGAGCAGACAATGACACACTTGTAGCAGTGCTCCAACCTTCTGCCAACTGTCGAGATGAAGCTATCGAGACAGTCCTATCACTGCCATGCGAATGAGGTGTCTATCATCCCATGCTGATGTAACATTTCGTCATCCACTGCCAGATTTGCGACTCATCCGACTCCCTCCAGTCCACTGCTTCCACATTCACTGTCATGGCATTGTGCTCCATACGATCTGCTGTTACACGATAAGAAAAAAAACCTCTTTACGAAAGCCAATCGTTCGTCCCCATTCAAACTCCGTAATTTGCTCATATCACACCCTCTGTCGTCGTAAAGGCATACTGATTTCTCATGAAATGTTTACCGCTGGCAGACAACCATAGACTATTTTCAACTTCTCTCTATAGCTCTCTATACAGCTAAAATAGCAGTTCAAAGGGTGCTGCTCAGCCCACGCATGCACAGTGACTCTGCAATTTTAATCATTTTCATAGCACACCCTAATTTGCATTTGCTGTAAATTTAAATTCAATCACGTGATTCCTTCATGGTGTTGCAAATTTTACAAATATGAGTATATAAAACATTTGTCGAACAAAGCTTGACTATTTATCAAATCCATCCTTCATGTATAAAATAATCACATTTTAGTAGTTAAATTGATTTTTAAACCTGATTACAATTCCGTTTCTTTCATTGATCACATAACACGTTACATACTGTATAATATGATGATGGTACAATAAGCATACAAAATTTCATGTAAATCACTTTATTACTTCTAGAGATATTAAGCTATGTGGAAAATAAATTTTCTGATATCTCGAGAACAATTCTAAATAATCGACAACAATAGTGTTTATTTATTTCTTGTAAAAAAGTAATTACAAATCATTAACACTGAATAATAGTGAGAATATTGATTTTTTCCCAATTGAAATAAAATTAACTGGAGTGTGGTGGCATTCGACTTTCTCATACCAGAATCCATTTTTAAGTAACTTGTGTGTGTTTTCTTTTTTTTCAATTTTACAAGGAAAAATACAAGAAAAATTCAGTATATATATCATAGATCCAAATGGCTATTTAAAAGATTTGAAAACATCTTACGATTGATATCAAACTTGAAAATGTACCCCCAAGGGTAACTTGACTCCGAGGGGCACGTACACCCATAGAACTTTTTCTAGGAGGAGGCAAACTCAAAAATAAGACGTACAACATTGACTAGCATGACACCTGCTTTTGTGATTGTAACTTTCAGGTGGGGAACTTACCCCCCGCTCTCCCTTATGAGTGCCCATGCCATGGAGGCTGATGATGTCACTAACACAAAAACTGCATCGCGGCTATTTTTTTAATAACGATTGAAACTATTGACGTGATTATTGAGCTATAAATAACATTTTTTATGCATGATTATGTCAATTTTTTTTCTATGCTACCATGAAAATCCATATATATTTATGGCAGGTATCATGTACCAAAGGAATCGACCACATACAGACAGACGGGCATCACTCCAAAAATAGTCACAACGTGTTCAGGGGTCTTAAAACATATATTCACATCAAATCTCGAATTCAAAAATTTTCATGAAAACAATACTTTATATTATATTTTGCAGTATGAGAAAGTAAAAATTAACTGGAATGTGGCTCAACTCGACTTTCTACCAAAATAATTATTTCATTATCTTGTGATTTTTTTTTTTCTTTTTAATATTACAAGAAAAAATTTGAAAAATTTGTATCATTGTTTCAATTTATCACAATTATAGAATATTACCCTTCATTTCGAAAGACTTGAAAATATCTTTCGATTGATACCAAGCCTGGCAATGGACCCCTTGATCAGCTAACAAAGTTACGAATACACGGTTATTTTTTCACCACAAGTATTGAAACTATTAAGTTTTGTGTTCATTGAGTCATAAATAACCCCTTTTATGCATGATCATGTCACATTTTGTCGTACGCTGCCATGTTAAGAAAATATAAAATTTAGAATAAATTTAGAATTTTTCAGTCTAATTTAATTAAATCTATCTAGTTCTAGATTTTTCTGTAACAAAGTCGAATATAAAGATTCGTGAAAATGCATTAATATTTGTTGCAGCTATCATGTACACAAGAAATCGATCACAGACAGCCATCACTCTAAAAATAGTTAAAACGTGTTCAGAAGGTCCTAAAACATATATGGGCATCAAAGTCTCGAAATGGAAAAATTTTGCAGAAACAATACTTTCTCAACACTACGTATGAGAAAGTAAAAATAAGTGTAATATCACGAGAACAGCGCAAGTTAGTATCCTATAGAAATGTCATTCCCTTTTAAATAAAAAAATTAATTTGCCCCTTGAGCAGCTAACAAAGTTACAAATACACGTTATTTTTTCACTACAAGTATTAAAACTATTAGGTTTCGTGTTCATTGAGTCATAAATAACCCCTTTTATGCATGATTATGTCACATTTTGTCGTACGCTGCCATGTTAAGAAAATATAAAATTTAGAATAAATTTAGAATTTTTCGGTCGAATTTAATTAAATCTATTTAGTTCTAGATTTTTCGATAACAAAGTCGAATATCAAGATTCGTGAAAATGCATTAATATTTGTTGCAGCTATCGTGTACACAAGAAATCGATCACAGACAGGCATCACTCTAAAAATAGTCAAAACGTGTTCAGAAGGTCCTAAAACACATATGGGCATCAAAGTCTCGAAATGGAAAAATTTCGCAGAAACAATACTTTCTTAACACTACGTATGAGAAAGTAAAAATAAGTGTAATATCACGAGAAGAGTGCAAGTTTGTATCCTATAGAAATGTCATTCCCTTTTAAATAAAAATTAGCATATAGAATACCTTTGTAGCATTTTTAAGATAGTTAATTTCTTATAATATTTTACGATTTGAGAATAGCATGTTTGAGAAGATAGAACTTTTCTCTGGTACAATCTCGCCGAAAATAGACCTTTTGCGTTTCCACATTGAAATAATCGTACAAAATTTCATTTAAAGGGTTCAATTTGTGCAAAAGACATCCTGACAAACAGGCAAAAGCATAGACATAATTGAAGAAAAAATAGTTTATTCTTATTCTGGGATGCTCAAAATCCATCTATTATTCCAAAAAAAAGAGTTTTGAACCCGTTACAATACTTTACGTTTACATATACATTGTATTATTGAATAATTAAATTAAACATGTACCTCCTTTCACTTTTAGTGGACTAAGTAAGCAGTTGCGTAGGTAGTTAAATCACAAGCCTATGCTTTATTATTTTTTGCGCGCTTTATCGTTTTCAATGTCTTCATTAAGAAGCTGATTCAGTTTGTTATGGCTGTATTGCAGAGAATTATTGCAACTGGCTTCAGTGGGAACTGTGGTCTAAAGAAATTATTTATGAGCAAATTCAAACATATTTCCCCAGACATGAAATAAAATGCCTTCCTAAAATAATATGGAAATTTAAAACCTAGTAGTCTAAATTATGATTTTAAAAAAAGAAGAAAAAAAATGGAGTGCAAATTTATAAAAGAAAATATATTTATGTAAAGTACAAATGAAACATTCATAATCTGGGTTTCTAGGGTGTCACTTTTTTGTTTTTAGGCTTGCAGCTTTAGTTTTATTAGTTTCATAATAAATTCACCTCTGTCCATGAGTCAACGGTCTGGTGAAAGAATTCACTAATTAACATTTTCCCTCTCCAATAAATTATTTTACCCAAATTACCCTAAATTCCCAAATAAGCCCCTGTTTAAAATTCCTCATCAAGCGATTTCATTATAATGAAAGGCCGTAAACAACTGTTTCACAAAGAAACCGCTGGCAATCATTGTTCAGAAATGGTAATATATAGAAAAAACTTAAACGTAATCTGACCCTCGAACAAAAAGGGAACTTTCCATAGCATTTTTTCTTTTTCAAGGACTATCAGAGTTGTTTTAACAATTTGAAAATTAGTACTTAATGCAATTCAAAAGCTTAATTTCAGTTCTTAATAAATTTAGTGCATAAATATTTGTTACATAAAAACTATCATTTTAAGGCCCCTCTTTGTCAAGGCACTGTCGTTGAGACAGCAAAATTTTCAGTGTTAGACACGTTTTTATCATTCTGTAAACTAGTCTTATTCAGCTTGTATACTAGTCTGCAATGTTATACTCAGTCAAGTAGATTTTAATAAAATTGTCAGAAAATTCTAAATGCATTGATGGCTGTCTACACCTACAACACTTCATGAGATTCCTACAAACATAAATTGACTTAATTTAATTATTAATGTCTTGGTTTTTTAAGCATTAACAGTATCGCCGAAAGAATTTTTGGACCCTTATGCAGCAAATGCGCCAGCCCCTATTACTACCTATAGTACAAGTTATTGGTCTATTTTTCATGCACTGCTTATGCAGTCCTGACCCACAAGTCTTCCGGGCCCCTATGGTATTGCCATATCAGTCATTCATGGCCTGACTGGCATACATTATACTATGACTTAAAGAAATCTGAGTTTTGAGAAATCTACTTTGATAGGCATGTTTGTTCCCAGCAGATGAGCATAACATATATAATATTGAAAAGCTATGGGCATTATAATGCCCGTCCTAGAACTCAGATGTTCTGGAAATCTGGCAATAAATTAGATCCATTTATTTACGACATTTTATTATTTTTATTGGCCCATAGTCAAATGTTTTCTTTTTTAAGGCTCATTTTAATGGTAACATAAATATACATTTTTGCAGTCACAAATCGGGAATAAAAGATACTTTGGGGCCCTAAAGCTTAGGACCCTTTGAAAACATGTCCAGACGATGTCCATTCAGTGTGAGGCTCCCGTATATCGCTATATGGGAGCCTTACATCTAATGTCAAATATCATGTGGGGGGGGGGGCCTCACACTGAATTTAAATATAGCTTATGGGGCTTCATATTGAAAAAGAAAGTATCGCGCATGGGGCCGTCTAAAAATGTTGCCCTTCAATTATAACTACACTACTGTTTGGCAGTGGTAATAGCCACAATTTTGCTAATTGACCCTTTATTACTAAAAGACTAATAGTTATAGTTTAGACAGGGCAAAGAAGGAATACAGATTAGGCAAAAGCTTTTAGACCAAGGCCTAGTAGGCTCTGTGGGACCCCTGCAACCACAAAATACACAAAAGTGAATAGACTAAAACAAATAAAAGATGCTATTGACTCTGCCTTACCAGCTTCAAACTCTATTCAGATTGCAACTACTGAAATCTGAATGAAAGTAAATTTTAGAATGACACAAAATAAATGAAAACGTAGGGCTGATTGATTAGTGATAAGATGGATGCTACGTTGAAATAATTAGCCAAAAGTTAAAAAATGCTTTGGATTAAAAAGCAAATCATCCTTTCCAATTTTGAGGCCTTCTCCAAACTTGAGGCCCTAAGCAGTCGCATGAATTGCTTGGCCCTCGAGACGCCCCTACATATGAATGATATGAAGGTGGGTGGCTCCAGAAGAGCCTAGCACATCGACCAGAGGTCTATTGTACTACCCCAAAAAGAAAATGAAGATCCCTAAGAAAAGAGATGCCCCTACATAAGTCTATTACATAGTGGACATATTGGGATTTGTTCGCTCAGGACAAGCCGGTAAAAGGGACGTAGCTTTAACAAATATCCCTGTATATTTCCCTTGAAAATTCTATACACTACAGTTTTCTTAAGGCCCTATTACACGACAGTATTCGGCCGTTGCCTACGTGATAATTTTTTTTTTCAATTTAAAAGCGAAATTTTTTTATTAACAAGTTTTCTTAATAATTTTAAAATATTCAATTTTTTATTTTAGTTATTATGAAATAAAAATGAAGTTTTATAAATTATATTAAATAAAAATTAAAATATTTTTAATTTTTTTAAATCCAATTTTTCATTAACATGCCATAAAGTACCCCATTCCCCGGGAGTTCTTCAGGATTCATAAACTGGGGAGTGTATAATTTAAAAAAAATTGGAAGGGGGGGGGGGGTCGACAGGATAGATTGATTTAAATCAAGATTTTAATTACTTGGTTTAAAAAAAATTATTGATTTAAATCACTTATTTTTTTAAAAAATTATTCATTAAAATCAATGACTTTTTTTAATTAATTGATTTTAAACAACATGAACATGCATTAATTTATTTCACATTTATAAGTTTGGGTTATATAAAATAATAATGCTTATTAAATTATTACATATTAATGGTTTGCCCATCAATAATGAAGGGGAATTGAGTTATTTGGGATAAAAGGCCTATGATAAAAACACATATGCTTGGGATTTTTATCCCAAGCATATGTATTTAATATATTAAAATTTGTTAAAGAAAATAGTTTTAACCTTTTGCTTACATTACGTTACAATCAGAATTACAATATGGTACACAACAATGTACCATTTTTACCGAATTATTTTTGCACAATATTGTTATATTAATGCTATAAAAATCAGTATAATTTAATAAAAATCAGTATAATTTATGAAAAAAAGCTTTACCATAAGCAAAAATGCACCCAAACCCTTACGAGCGAAGTGGTTAGGCTACCTACAAGTGCAGTTGTGGAAACGATGTAATTTGGCTGCCGTCAAGTGCGGAGCTACCTGCAAGTGGGCTACCGTCAAATTAACCGGATGGTTGTTGTCTTATGGCGGAAGGTAACAAATTATATTTCGTTTACTAACGTTAGACGACAGTGTTATTTAAATTGTAATTCTTCAAATATATTTAAAAATGAATTACCGATAAAAGAGTCGAATTTTACGGTTTCTAGCGCCTACAAATGTATATATAACATTAAAATAGAGCTTGAAGAATGGAGCGATTCCTCTTTTCCACTTCTTTTTTTTTTTTAAATAAAATATAATAATTTTTCCAAACTTTTTAAGGAACTTGATAAGAAGTATTTGATCATAAAATTGTCCAATTATTAATTGGACCTAAGCTGGAGCCCCCCCCCCCTCCCGGCATGCAGGGGAACCCGGCCCGGACAGGAAAAATTAGGTACAAAAATGAGGGGACGGGGACCCGGAGAGGCTCCTTCCCCCCTCGCTTTCCACGGGCCTGCATGTGTATGCTTCATTTTGAAGAAAAAGAATAAGAGAAAGGTACAAGTGACATTTTACTCCTTCTCAGAAAAACGCTGGTAAAGTTGTGAAGGAAGAATATAAAATATTTACGCAAGTACTTCTAGTGAAGGAATATGATTTAATAGCACTAAATTTATGCTTAACTTATCTTTCAGCAAATTTTCTCTTCCATTTCATAATATTCAACCATTCAATTACAAGCAGCTATTCTTTTTAATATTATATATAATAATATATTCTTAAAAAAGATTTAATTATAAACCGGTTTTTCATTTTTTTAATTATTCAATAATGCATTTCTTATGTGTATAATAAACTGAGTAAATTATGTTTTTTTTTGTTATTAATTTTATTTTTTTCATAAGTGGCAAAAAGGTTTCCCATCGGTAAGTATTTAAAACGAATTCTAATATAATATTTAATAATATATTTTTCAAAAGCATTTTTAAATTTGTTCTTATAATTTAATAATTTACTCTTATTTATTATATTTCATAATTTACGTTTTAAGAATTTTAAATTATTTTTTCCTGCTATTCCTTTTGTGTAATGTTTTAAATTTATCATTAAAAAAAAATCCTGTTATAGATAAAAAATAATTATTTTATAACTTTTCTTCATCAAGAAAGAAAATATTTAAAAATAAACTACTTTAAAAAATTAAAAATATACTATTTTTAGATCTCACCAATGCATATATAACATCAAAATAGATCTTGAAAAATGGAATTTTTTCCTCCTATATACATATAGGAGGAGGGAATTGGGGGGGGGGACTTTGATTTTATTGAAATTATTTTCATTATTACATGTTAGCTGGAATAATATGTCCAATGACGTTTTAAAGTGTTTATTCTTATATTACAGCTACAGTTAAACAGATATTACACAACATAGCTATAAAAAGGGGTTTGAATTTAAAAATATATAAAAATTTCTTATACTGGTATATTGCAGTCAGCATACTATCGACCTAAACGGAATATAACGCTACTTTCCACCGGAAGACAACCGTCCGACTAATTTGACGGAAGTCCACTTGCAGGTTTCCTACTACAACTCCATCCGCGACCGCACATGCAGGCAGCCTAACCACAGCCCCTTACGAGTGTATCATTGTTTACATTGAAAAACTGCGAAAGGACAGGAAATAAAAGCGATCCTAGCGGACATTGGAGTGAACTAAGCTGTCACCCGTTTTTGGACGAAAATACGCGAAATTTCCCGGCCTTGTATATTACGTAGGCAACGCCTCAACATTTAAGGTTCAAACCTAAAATGTTGTGGTTGAGGAAAATGTTGTGCGAAAATCGACCAATCAGAAGTGCGTAAATCCGAACGTCACAGGTGACGTGACTTTAATGGCGACCAAGATGGCCGATAGACTGCCTTGGAATGAGTTAGAATCTCGAGATGGAAAAAATAATAGAACTTTTACTAAATTACAGACACCTGTGGGATATAAAAGAGCCAAATTATATGAAAAATACACACTAAAGAATGCTTTCTGAAATCGTCGGCATTAGACAGGACCTGTTAGAAAGGTGGGGCTTAAAGTATCATTGCCGAGCGGAAATTCTGAAGTTTGGCGATGGAAAAATAATAATAGAACTTTTACAAAATTACAGACATCTGTGAAATATAAAAGATCCAAATTATACGCAAAAAATCTGATGTGGGCAACACATGACTTTCCTTATATAATGTAATGAATTTACTACTTTTACAGTAAAAAAATAGGATTTTCTTGTAGTAGATACTAATATTCTTTCCAAGATATTGAATTTTCGACAATTAGTCGTCATTTTCATTGATTTAGCGTCATTTTTATCCATTTGGCGAGATTTTCGTTAATTTGGCAACATTTCAAAAAAGTCGCCAAGTTGGCGACATTCCGCCAAAATCTCGCCAAGCGTTATGCACTAAGAAATAAATTTTTCTTAAAGCAGATAAATGACTATTGGCGTTCAAATACAAAAGTATTATTCAAAGTATCTTTTTTCAAGAATGGAACGAGCTAGATCCACGAGAAGGATGTCACTCAATTTATCGCATGGTATTACATATGAAAAGTAAACATGTTTCTCAATAGGAAATATTTTTCTTTTATATGATTTTTTGATAATTTTTTTAAAAAATGTACAATATCTCGAGAACGGTTCACGTTAGCGTTCTAAAATTTATGTCAATCGTTTTCTAATGAAAAATTACATAAGAAATGTCTATTTGCGTAACTTTATTAGTGGTTTTAATTTTTTGACGATTTTTTCAAAATTTCATTCGAAAATTTAGGGGGGTTCTGAACATTCGATTGCGTATAAAAACAATAGGCTTCCAGTGTACCAAATTTGGTTCGAATCGGTCCATTCGTTCGTCAGTTATCGTCTCCACAGACTCACTGACACACACACATACTTTCACACACACACACAGACATCACTTCAAAAATGTTTGATTCGTGATCAGGGATGCTTGAAACGTGCTCTCCCGTCGAAAACTCGAATTCGAATTTTCGACCCCGTCACAATACTTTCCTTATACATTATGTATATAAGGAAAGTAAAAACACTAAAGAATGTTTCTTGGAATGAAATCGTCGGCATTAAAGAGGCGGGAACCTAAAGTATCATTGCCGGGCGGAATTGCTGAAGTCTGAAAATGCAGATGGGAAAAAAGAAAATAATTTTTACCAAATTACAGACATTTTTGAGATATAAAAGATTTATATCATACGAAAAACACACTGAAGAATGGTTTCTGGAATGAAATCACCGACATTAGAGAAAATGGACCTGTTAAAGAGGAGGAGTCTAAAGTTTGATTGACGGGCGGAATTTGCAGAAGTTCGGTAATAAAAATTGCCCTGTGTAATAACACCATTATTCAATCTAAACGGAACCTTTGGGATGTTAAAATCGATCTTTACAGTATGAGAACTCTAAAACGGTATTCCTATGAGGAAATTACGAAGCGAATGCAAGGGGGAAAGAGCTTCCCCCTACTTGTTGAGTGAAGTGGCGTCACGTTCGTTCTGTGCTGCGTGAAGTGACGTCATAAACGTTTCAAAGCTGTTGTGCGAACGGTATGTTGTACCAAATTGCTGTCGTGTAATAAGGCCTTTAGAGTTCTCTTTCTCCGAGGAAAGCTGTAGTGCTGCCATCTAGTGACATTTTCCAGTACTTATTTTAAATAATTCTCGATTTAATTGAACCAAAAATTCAGATTTTTTTTCAGTAGAAATTTTAATAAATCTGTGTAACTAAAAAAATAACTTGGGGTGTTTACTCAATGGTGCCGCGCGTCTCCGCGACTTCCCTCAATAACCGCGCCTGCTAATAACCTTCTTTTTTTACAAGCTAAGTTTATCATTCTTGCTAACTTCTCTTAATTTGGCCTTCGATATTCCCTCTTTTCGAGTTCCAAGTTGCGCCTATGGCGTAAAGTGACGGTCATTTTGTGAAAAATCGTTTATGATAGTATTTTAGTTGAAATAATAAACCCAAAAGTTTATATTCTTATAGTTCCTCCATTATGTATTCTGTATACCTTCCATTGGCTAAAAAATGACATTACTTTTCTAGTATATAGAAACATTATATACATTACTTTTCTAGTATATTGGAATACGAAATCCCGCTGCATTACCTCTCTCCATTCGATCGACTAGTCTCCCCTTCCGAGATCTATGATAGTTTTTTAGTTCAAAAAATAATCACAGTATATATGTTCATTGTCTTATAATTCGTATACTAATATATTCAACACTCATGTCCAAAAGTTAAGCAAAAATATGAAAAAAAGGGGATAACAAGAAGCGTATTTATTCGAATTTATTGAAATTTTCACAGATCATGGGGCACAATAAAGACGCTAGCATGAGGAAATACAAAGAAAATTAACAAAAAATAATTAAATAATAGAGATAAACAAAAACATAGAATTTTGAGTAGCAAACGTAGTTTATTGGCGGAGGTCTGTCAATATGGAATGTGCTGTGATGACCTCTGCTGGAAACACGTGCCCGACAGCATCGATTCATGCCAAGAATAAGATCATCTATGGCGGTTTAGGGTATCTATACCCATTCACGGAGCGGACATGTTCTTAGTTTGTAAAGGCTCCGGATAGGGTCATGGAGAAAACGTCTCCCAAGCATGTCGCATACATGGGGCCAGCCTTAAGCAGATTCAACCTATGTGGCCGAATCGGGCCCCACCTGGAGGGGGGCCCTGCTTTGTAGAAAAGCAAAATAAATCGATAAAACAAGATGCATAGAAATAAATTTTGAGTGCGACGAAGTAAAAAATTTTTTTAAATTTTATTGCTTCACTGCGTGGCAGTGACGGCCAATTCATTCAGTTCAGTATAGACCCACTGGCGGATCCAGAAATCTTCCAAGAGGGGGGCGATTCTGTATTTTTTTTCATTTTTAGCCAATTTTTCTGCTATTTCATTTCATTTTCCATGTTAAAATTGGGCTCGGGGGGGGACCACCCCCTTGGATTCGCCAGTGTATAGACCCGGGTGCAAATGCAAATCTCCAAGTTCAGAGCCTCCCCTCCCCCCCCCCCCAAAAAAAAAGGTTAAATCTGCAAGAAATCGCACTTTTAAAATTTTGAATATGAAAAAAGAATTGCAATAAATATGGAGTCATGAGAACACTACAGTGGATTTACAGTGAAATCTATGCCCCGGGTGAAGCATACGCCCCGCCACTGCTTTGTCAGTTTTCTGGTAGTCAAACTCGCCGAGAGGCCAATACCAAGATGCATACTTTCGGAGTTCCTGTGTCAGTGACACTCATCCCCACATTGAATATAGCAATATCGGACCATTGAGGTGTAGAAATAGCAATTTAGATGGTCAGTGTTGTCACTCCACTCCTGTGGGCATGATCATTTGATCAGAAGATTTTGGTTAAATGATTCATAATTGTCTTGGTATGGTGGATGACTGTCTCGGCTGTAAAAGAAAGGGTGAGAAGGGCAAGAAAGCGCAAGAGCGAGTCACAAGAAATAAATAAAGTTACATGCAGAAATTAATTTCAGCAAGTACAAAGTTAATAGTCAGCAACGAAAATTTAATACTGGTCTGGCGTTATGAGCGCGAGCAAATGCAAGCTGCCTAAAAGGCGATTGGCCGACTCAGAATCCATAGGTAGAACCAATCAGAATCCATAGTGAAACCAATTCAAGAGAATCAGCATCGGATGAGATGGAACTGTTTCTTTCCGAAGTTTCATACCTCATATTGCTATTTTCGGCTCTGGATAGAGCACATCGGGCTAAGTAATCTACAACATTATTGTGTGCGGCTTATCGCCATTTTGTGCTTTTCGACTTTGGAATACCACGTATGTTTTTCCCACGTGGTTCTGCTTTTCGTGCCTTGGATTGTATTGACCCTGCTTGATTATGGAGCTGGACAGAGATGTTTTGGAAGTGACGAGGAATATTGCAAGGGAGCTGGATGGAGATGATGCTCGGCCTCTCAAAGATGCCATGAATTCATATTGTGACTCCCTGCCGGACGATGGACTTTCTCGCACGTGGACCCAGGAAGTGATAGGAACGGTGAACTTTTGTGGACTACTCATCTACACGCTGACTCTGCATATCGGGGATATGCTCAAGAATGGACTTATCGACCAGGACAAGGACCAAGTCTCCCGGATTTTGGGTATGTTCAATTTTGTGAATTCTTTTATGTTAGGCTGTGACATGACTAAATTTAAGAGTAGTGATATGTATGTAATCTTTAAATCTTTTGACGAATTTAAGATTAGACAACACTGAAATTAAATCTAAACTGCTAGAGATAGGACTAATTAATGAAATTAAACTTGTTGATAAACCTGAAATTGTTGAAAATCCAAGTAAAAGGGCTAGGACAGAGGAGTTTCCCACTAAGGGAACTCCTACTAAAATTCAGACTGGAGAATCAAACTTAAAATCTAGTGACCATGATAACATGGATTGTAATGATGTAATTGTTAATGATGTAAATGACAAAAATGTAAATGCAAATTCTAATGAAGTGAATAAGCCTAAGACTTATGCTGAAATTGTCGCGCAACCTGTAGTGTTAAAAAGTGCACCAAAACCAAAAACGGTTGTAAATAGTGGTAGTGATAAAAGAATGGAAGTAGAGAAAAAAGACCCGAAAGCGGAATGCTTTTCATTAAATTTAGAGATAACTACCAGGCTCTCCTAAAAAAGTTAAATGAGATCACAGGCAATAAAGTATCTGGTAAGCTCACAGGAGACATGCTAAAACTGATTCCCAATGACGCTGACGCCTATAGGGTTGTACAGCGTCATCTGACGAGTGAGAAAATCCCCTTCCACAGCTTAAACTTGAAAACTGAAAGAACCAAAAAGGTAGTTTTGAAGGGGCTACCAGCAAACTATAACATTGAGGAAATAAAACTTACTCTAACATCCATGGGATTAGATGTAGTCCGGGTTTCTCAACTGAGAAACACTAAAACGAGATTCCCCCTGCCGATCTTCTTACTCAGCCTTAGGCCCACGGAAGACTGGCAGAGGATTTACAGACTGACAAGGTTAGGATACTTGGCTGTGAAGGTAGAGGCCTTCAGAGCACGGGGCTTTAAAATTTGCTACCGGTGCCAGCAGTTCAACCACTCCTCTGAGAACTGCAGTATGCCACCCAAGTGCCTTAAGTGTGCTGAAGATCATTTGACACGGGACTGCCAGAGACCCAGGACGGAGAAGGCAACGTGTGCAAATTGCAATGGAGACCACCCGGCGAACTTCAGGCAATGCCCGAAGAACCCCTGGAACAGAGGAAAGGCACCGGGGTATGCCCCCCCCTCCCCCAAAAAACCAAATACCCCCTTGGAGGCAAAAGGCCCTCGGACTAACCCCCCAGGCACCTCCTCAGAGCTCCTCGCACATAGTGCCACAGGCAAACAGACACCAACCTTCAGCACCTACCAGATCGGTGCAAGAGCAGGCCCCCAAACCATCGACATCCAGAGAATTGACCCTGGAGGAAGTAAGAGCAGCTATAGCTGACATTAAAAGGAGATCGGAGTTAGATAAAGCCAGACAGGCAAAGAATAGACTTGACAAAAAGGTCCAGAATTGGAAACAAACAAAACGAGTCAGGGAAGAAGAGCTCGCGCAAACCCAGCTGTTAGTTAAAACTGGAAAAAAGCAAATCACTATCAAGTTCCTAAAGGACACTCACAAAAAAGTGCAAACTGAAGCTGAGGAAATGGAAGCTGAGACTGAACCGACTGATAAATCTGATGCTGAAAAGATGGAGGATATCCTCAACCTCATCAGAGGATTTATCAGTATGTTCAATTTAGACGACATAAAACATCTGTTGATGCAGTTCGCAGAGTTGGTACAAAAAAAGAGCGATCCTATGGTGATGGTCTTTGAGGCCCTTAAAATAATCGCGGACTTTAAAAGTAACAATGAGAATCAAACCCGTCATGGCTAGGTCCCAAAAGGAATCGACTAAAATAATATTTTGGAATGCGAACGGCATATCTCCAAGAATAAATGAACTTAGGAACTATGTAAACGAAAATGACGTAGACGCCTTATTAATTCAGGAAACTAGAGTTAGAGAAAATAAAAAACTAAACATAGCAAACTATTATGGCTATCATAATCTTAACTCAAATACTAATGCTAGAACGCCCCATGGAGGAACAGCAATATACATTAAAAGAAATATTCCACACGAGGAACTAAACAACATAAATCTTCAAGGTATAGAAAATACCAGTATAAAAATTAAAATTAACAATACTAGCCCTTTTATCCTAACCTCAATATATGTCAAAAACATGAGTGGAGTAAATGTAGCTGCGCAACTGGAACTGCTTTTCTCGCGATATCCCAACACGATACTCGAAGGCGACTTCAACGCACACCATCGAGCGTGGGGCTGTAGGAGAGCCAATTCACGCGGTACACAGATACACAGACTGCTGAACACGACAAACACCAACATTATTGCACCGTGGACACCAACCTGCTTCTCAGGCGCCAACGGTTCATTCGTAGACTTTGTCCTAACGAGAAACATAGATTACGCTCACACTATCAGCACCCTGGATGAATTCGACTCGGATCATCTACCGGTACTGGTGACATTCGACCTCAACACACCTCTTCCAGCCTCTCTGGGACAAGAGAGGGTGAACTGTGAAGTATTCAAAAGAGCACTCTTCGAGCCGCACTTAGCAGTACCTGACATAATGAGCACGGCGGATATTGACTCTGCCACGCACACACTCACAACAGAAATCAAGAGAGCAATTGCCTCTGCCACAACACATCGTGAGTCTCCAAAAATGCCCACACTTTCCCACCATGTCAAACAATTAGTCAGGCAAAGGAATAGAATACGTAAGACATGGCAGGCTAACAGAGATCCCGCCCTTAAAAGGGAGCTTAACAGACTCACGTGCAAAGTCAGGGGAAAAATTGTCGCAGAAAAGCAGCAACAGTATAAAGAACAAATCGAATCCCTTATCCCCGAAAATGTATCGCTCTGGCAATTCACAAAAAGACTCAGGAAACCTCAAATTAAGCTCCCGCCTCTAATGGATGTCGCTAAAATCGCGTACTCAGACGAGGAAAAAGCCGAGGCGCTCGCAAGCCATTATGAAAAACAATTCCAACCAAACCACGATCTAATGTCAGGATACCCTAAGAATGGTTAGACAAACTTTAAATAACTTCAGGAATTCCCCGGTAACGGCTGAGATTAACCCAGCCACCCCGCAGGAGATAGTAGAAATTATCAAAAACCGTAAAAGCCCAGGGCACGACAAAATCAGAAATATTGCGGTTAAAAACCTACCCCTAAACGTAGTATGTTACTTGACTATCTTAATAAATAAAATATTAAATCTAAACTATTTCCCCAAAGAATGGAAGGAAGCGATAATTATAACAATCCATAAACCAGGTGAGGATGCCACAATTCCAGCCAACTACAGACCAATTAGTTTGCTACCGAAACTTTGTAAAATTACTGAGAAGATAATTCTTAAGAGACTGAACACGCACCTTAGTGAGAATGACATAATCATTCCGGAGCAGTTTGGATTTCGGCCAAAGCACTCCACCACTCATCAATTGCTGAGAGTGGTAGAGTACATATCTTCTGGTCTCAATAACAAGACACCCACAGCTGCGATTTTTCTGGACATACAAAAAGCCTTTGATAAAGTGTGGCACTGTGGACTAGCGTACAAATTGATCACTTTAAAAGTCCCTGACGCTCTTGTCAAACTTTTAATCTCATGCTTAAATAACAGATACTTTCAAGTTAGAGTAGGCGGTAACTTATCTACACCCAAGCTCATTAAAAGTAGTGTACCGCAAGGTTCTATCCTGGGCCCGACACTCTTTAACATATACCTGAACGACATCCCCAGGACTCCAAACACAGAGCTGGCACTCTATGCAGACGACAGTGCGATACTTGCAAAACACCCCTATGTCTCAGTAATGCACAGACAGCTACAACAACATTTAGACATACTCCAAACCTGGCTGGAAAAATGGCGAATAAAATTAAACCCCAATAAATGTCATTGGATTTATTTCTCGAGGAAACATAAACCTCCGCCGCCACTGTACATAAACAACCATGCACTACGTGCGGAAAAATCAACCAAATACCTAGGTGTAACGATAGACTCCCACCTAACCTGGAAATTGCACGTAACAGATATAATCAAAAAAGCGCATATGGCCACCGGAGCCCTATACCCAATGATAGGAAACGGAAATCTTAGTTATCAAAATAAGCTACTAATCTACAAATCGGTCATCCGCCCGGGAATGCTGTATGCAGCACCCGTGTGGGGATATGCCTGTAAAACTACCATAGACTCCTTAGAAATAAGACAAAATAAAATCCTTAGGTGTATCAGGAAAGCCCCTAGATATTTAAGAAGCTCGGTGATTAGAAAAGACTTCAAAATAAAAACCGTGAGGGCCCAAATTAAAAAGCTAGCGCTTAAATTCTACAATAATTTGCCATCTGTTCCAAATGAACTATTATTCAATCTGCATGACTATGATCATCGCAAGGCCAAATCTCGTAAGAGACCCCGTGCTATTCTAAACATCGATAATCGGAATTTAAAAAAATCCCACCTCAAACATCTGATATTAAATAAAACTCGCGACTAATGTTTTATAAAAAAAAAAAAATGTTCTAAACTCTAAGCTGCCAAAATGCTAGATAACCCTTAGATCTGGATCAAACCCCCAAACTGCTTAAACTGTAAATGTGCAACAAACTGCCACACTAGGAGCTAGGACAAATAATAAAATGTAGTAAATAAAAACCTCGAACCTCCTATTAGGGTAATAGAATTAATGTCACAGTTTGACGATAAGAATCACATATTGAATCTGGAGATTAAAGGCGCTTCGCGCCTGGTGCTCTGTCCTGTACGACACTTTAAGTTTTTCCGAAGAACTTGGCAGCGCCAACTACCATTACCAATTGGAAGGAAAAACGTCGAAGAGATACTTCGACGAATGAAAGACTAGGAGACTCCGAACTGGGGAACGATAAACCTTGCTTTCTTCCACTTCGTTCGCTGGGAGTCAAGGAGAAGATGCCTTGCCCTACGTTTCCTGCAATAGGATAACGAGATCACTGCGTAAGTTTGGTCAACGTCTCTCATGCAGGGTCTGACAGAGTTTTTCTTGTAAAAATTTTGACTGCTTCTACGAACCTACTCTGCAACGCCAGAGACTTAATGAATTACTTCGTTTGGGATTTACCTAGGAGCTTTAGCAATACAACGTAGGACTTTGTTTTGGAAAATTTGCAATCTCTGGATATGGCATTTTGCCGCAGCTCCCCAGATGGGACTGGTATACAAAAATGCCGGTGCGTGACTTGCTTGTAAATTAATAATTTATTGGGGAGGGAAATGTGAGATATACTACCGAGAAGCGGGATGAGGGATCGATAGGTTTTATTAACCGTTAGCACCCTATGGATGCCTCCCCCACTAAGTTCCGGTCTAAATTAAGTGACACTTCCCAGCCGTCCAAATAGATATCTTATGCCTTTCTGGTAAGTCAGACGGTCTGGGTCGAAGAAGAAGAAAATGTCCCAAATCGAATTCAAATTTCAAAATCGTAATTATGTTCAAACAAAAAATATTAAAAAATAAAATGCTATTTAACTGCAACTGAAGCCATATTACATCATTGATCATTAACTATATCCTGCAAAAGGTTCCCACTATTAAAAAATCATCAAATTATGTATAACATATCACATCTAGCCTAAATCTTAAACAGTTTACAAGAAAACGAGTAAAGCGTTCAATTTTCAAATAGCTAAGCCCACATTTTTTTTTTCTTTTTATCATATATTTTAAAAACTCATGAAATATTTTGGAATGCTAGCTTATTTATAGATAATTATTGAAAATTTGATCACAATGTAACAATATGCGAAGGTACAAAAACAAAATATTGAACTTTTTGTAAAGACTGCAAACTCGATTATCTCAGAATTACTATGTTGGGGGTTAGACTACTTGTGAGCTCATCGCCTCATATATAAACAGAAGTTGATTTGATTCTCGTACCTGATATTGCGATTCAGTAAATGAGCCAATGTCCAGATGGAAGAAAACAGGATTTTTCTCTCCTGCAGCAGAAATTTGCAAACTTTCATATTTCTTGGAGTTATCATCCCGAGTCCCGATGGAGTTGTCACTCTGAGACTCGATAGAGTTATCATCCTGAGACATGATAGAGTTATCACAGTGAGATTTAGTGAAGTTATAACTTCCATTGTAACCATGTCTTCTGTCGTCAGCCAACCATTCACTTTTTGTTGTTTACTAACGGATATAAATTTTAATAAATTGGTTTGTAAGCGCTTCTTGCCTGAAGTTGTCGTTGACATTTTACAAATTCGAACAAAAATCAGACTGTAACTTTCGGCAGGAAACAGATAAATCCTTTACAATGGATCATACTGCGCAAAGCGATAGGCTCACCCCTCTTCGAAATCTCAAAACAAAGCGGCATGGGATGGGCGAGATCACTTTTTTGAAAAAACACTTTTTTGAAACATTCGCAAACTTGACGCCGAGCTGTGAGGTTGTGTTTTTCGCTGCTCTGACTAAAGTATGAGAACTGTACGCTCTAACGTGACGGTCCTTGAGTTACCTCCGCCCGACATCGTAAAACCACCGGATCCTGTTTCTGGAGGAGATTCAAACCTTATGATGTCAAACACAGATGAAAGCATTGAAATGACCGATTGGTCAATTGAAGAGGCAGACTACCATGCCAAAATTCCTGTCAATGCCGATCCCAAGACTGAAGCTGCCAGACTTAGGGACGTGATAAATGAAAAAACCTTTCTCTGGAGGAAAGCTGAGAACAACACGGAAAAGGAAAAACTTCAAGAGATCATTGACAAGTGTGAGATGGTACTCTCGAAAATCATCATGGACCACAATCTGCCAAGATATGGTGAGTCCTGTCGGAGGCTTTCATCCGGCAGTTATTCTTTGCCTACTTGCCCTCCTAACAAGATACCTGCCTCCAAAATGCCTGACATCAGCAAACTTTCTGTTAATGATGTAAATATTGTAAATAATGTTGTTAGTTGTAAAAATGTAAATAATGTTGTAAATAATGTTGTTAGCTCAAAAAAGCACCCCAGAGGAAACGATGAAGATGGCTTTCAGAAGCCACAAAAAAGGCACACTGCCAGCCTAAAATCAGCAACTTTAATAGATAATCCCATTCCCCAAACTGCAAATAGCTCTAAAACTAAATTTCCAGCTCCAGAAGCTGATGAAAATGACGAAAACACTGAAGAAACTCCTAAAAAGGAACGTCGCCCACCTCCCTTCTTCATAGCAGTTACTACTAACTGGTCGCACTTAATTGCGGACCTTAAAAAGATAGTTCCTAACTTAAGTAGTAAACTTACAGGTTCAGGTGACTTTCTGAAAGTCCATGTAAATATTCGAGATGAATATCTCAAGATTCAAAGATTCCTTCTGCTTAACAAGGTAGAGTTTAAATCGTACCTTCTGGATGACCAGAAACCCCTCAAGGTCGTTATTAGAGGACTTCCAATTTGCACGGAAACGACGGCTATTGCTCGAGAATTAGAGTGTATGGGTCTCAAAACCATAAGTGTTACTCAGTTGGCTAGAGGCCCAAAAACTAACAGAGTAAATATGCCGTTTTACGTGCAAATTTCAAAAACTCCAGTAAACGAGCAAATATATAAGTTAACAAATCTTTTTAGTATCATCATAAAAGTTGAAAAATACAGGGGACCCAAACAGGTAGCACAATGCTACCGATGTCAATCTTTTTTCCACACTAGCAATGCTTGCCATCTACCCCCAAATTGTGTAAAGTGTGCGAAACCCCATCTCTCAAAAGACTGTACAAAGGGTTATGAAGATCCCTGTACATGCATCAATTGTGGAGGAAGTCATCCTGCTTCTTACCGAAACTGCCCGAGGTTCCCGAAGCTTAAAGCTTCCCCTCCCATAAACTCTACCTTCACAAAAAAGCTTGTGAACCCTCAGAGGTCTTACGCTTCTGTCACAGAAGGACATAGCGAGGTCCCCAAAAAGGCAGTTAATGCCACCCCTAAATTAGCAGCACCCCAAGGAGCCAACGATAATAATCAAGCTGCAGATGACTTTCTTAGTTATCTATTTAGATTTGAGGACAGATATGGGATGGAGGTTACTAGCAGAGCATTTAAAAATGCTCTACCAGCTATGCGGTCTGCTCCTACCGAGATAGATAGGGTTAATATAATATATGAGAGCGTCTTTGCTCTCATTAGTCAAGGTTAGCCCCCCTCTTTTGGCCATGGTTGTGCCCTTAAGAATCTTGAAGGATCTTACCATTGGCATCTGGAATGCCAATGGACTTAAAGGTAAAATCCAGGAAGCTAGGGATTTTTGTATAAATAATAACTTAGATCTGTTCTTGGTCCAAGAGACCCACTTCAGTCCAGGGAAAAATTGTAAAATTGCTAATTATGATTTATACAATGATGACAGGAATCATATTAGCAATCGCCCTGCGGGAGGTACTGCTATTTATATCAGTCAGAAAATTGATCATAATCGTCTTCCTACTCCTCCTCTTCAAGCTGGTGAAGCAACTATAGTACAGTTAAACCTCAACAACAATCCTCTCCTGACCATTGCGTCTGTCTACTTTCACCCTAAAGCAAAAGCTGGTCCTGTCATTGCAGATCTTAATACCCTATTCAAAATTTCGCCCCATGTAATAGTTGCTGGTGATTTTAACGCTAAAAGCCAAGCCTGGGGATGTCCTCGAGTTGATGTTCGAGGTTCCAAGCTTAAGCGCTGGGCCGACGAGCACAACTATGAGATTGTTGCTCCAGGTGAACCCACCCATATTAATAATGTTATTGATTTTGCCATCACCAGCAACATTCCTTATACTTATTGCATGGAGGCTTTTAACGAACTTGCATCAGATCATCTCCCAATTATCTATACTATAGAGCTCAACAACTTTGATCTAAGGAAAAATGCTAAGTTAAAAACTGACTGGAGGAAATATAAAGAAATTCTTGCAAATGAAACTCCCCCCCCCCCCCTCCTGTTGCAAATTCCACGGACCAACTGGACGAGGAGATAGATCAATTTGAAGCTATGCTTCGTAATGCCTACTCAGCGTCCTCTCGGCCCAAGGAAACTAAAGTGGATTTTTATAGATTGCCTCAGGACATCCGGGAGATGATGAAAGAAAGAAACAGGCTTCGCAGAGCATGGCAAGCCAGCAGAGACCCCAGCCTTAAGCGTGAACTTAATTTCTCACGTGCCCAGGTGAGATCACGTCTTAAGCCTTTTTCAAACGCACGATGGAACACATATGTTGAGTCCTTAACGACTAAAGACAACACCATTTGGAGGGCTGCCTCACATTATCGTAGGCACAAAGCACACATTCCGACCCTTGAGGGTCCTAATGGAAAGGCCATTTCTACCACACAAAAGGCTGAACTGCTTGCAGACAGTCTTAGAAGTCAGTTTGAACCACATCATGATGTAATCGATACCAGAACGGTATCGATTGTTGATCCCAAGGTTGAACAATTCCTCTCTTCACCTACACCCAGAACTATGTCTGATGTTACTTATGCTGAATTGCTCCCCCGTATTCAAAAACTGAAAAAGAATAAAGCTGCTGGGAAGGATCTTCTCTCTCCTAACATGCTTAAAAATCTCCCTAATCTTCTTAAAAGCTATCTTGCTAAACTCTTTACTCTTCTTTTGCACTTTAACTACTTTCCGAAGGCTTGGAAGGTTGCCATTGTGGCACCTATTCCCAAGCCTGGTCTTAACCTAACCCTTCCTGTCAACTACCGACCTATTTCTCTTCTTTCCTGTCTTTCTAAGCTTTTCGAGTATGTGATTTTACGGCGCTTGGATAAGTTCTGCGACTCAAACAACATTATGATTCCTGAACAATATGGGTTCAGAAAGAAGCACTCTACTGAACATCAGCTTCTTCGAGTCGTTGAACTTATTCATGAAGCTCGCAGCATACAAGAAAGTACCTCTATAGTCTTTATTGACATCCAAAAGGCGTTTGATAAGGTATGGATAAATGGTCTGTTGTTCAAGCTTATCAAGCGCTCTTTTCCTCCTGACTTAATTAAAATTCTTCACTCGTACCTTACAGAGCTTAGCTTTGTGGTACGAGTCTCTAACTTTCTCTCTTCTCCCACTAATATTCTCAGCTATGTCCCTCAAGGTTCTCTTGTTGGGCCCAGATTGTTCAACCTGTACATTAATGATATTCCACGTTCCCCCGGTGTCTCACTTAGCCTGTATGCTGATGACACGGCCCTGATCGCACATCATAAACAGACACACATCGTGCATGACCTTCTTCAAAATTATCTTCAAGACATGACGCAATGGCTTACTAAGTGGATAATTAAAGTCAACGTTAGCAAATGTGCAGCAGTTACCTTCCCACCCCTAGGGATCCCCCAAATACTAACTTAATACTGAATAATCAGCCTATTCCCTGGCAATCTTCTTACAAGTACCTTGGAGTGTACTTGGATTCTAAATTATCATGGAAGCTACACATTTCTGAAACATGCAAGAAATGGAAGCTTTCATTCATCCAGCTTCGTCCCCTATTGGCTAGAAATAGCCGCCTGTCAATCCGTAATAAGTTATTGTTATACAAGTCCTATATACGTCCAATTATGACGAACGGTTCCCCTAATTCTTGCCCCCCTTCTTTTTAATATTTTCGTTAATGATACCCCCCGCGCACCCCATTCCACCCTCTGTATGTACGCAGATGATACATGTATCATCTCCGCACATCGGAACGTTAATTATCTACATGCTAACCTCCAAAATCATATTGACCTACTTGAGACCTACTACAACCAATGGAAGATCAAAATTAACCCCGTCAAATCGCAGGCCATCTTTTTCTCCTGGAAAAGATTCCCACCCCCTCCAATTGAAATCCACGCTCAGCCAGTATGCTTCGGCCGTTCTGCAAAATATTTAGGAGTGCACCTTGACAGCCGCCTCACTTTTAATGATCACATCAGCCATGTCACCAAAAAAGCCAGAAAACTTGCCGGCGCCATGAACCACCTCCTCTATTCAAAACATTTAGACCTCAAAAATAAAATTCTGCTATTTAAAACTATTATCATCCCCCTCCTACTCTACGCTTGCCCTGTCTGGGGCTTTGCCAGTAAGTCCAGTCTGAACAATATCCAAATTGAACAAAACCGCATACTTAGAACCATCAGAAGAGCCCCAAGGTATCTGCGAAACGACGTAATAAGAAATGACTTTAATATTCCAACAATCAAACAAACCATTAAGAATATCTCTTCCAAATTTTTTCAAAACGTTCCTACCATCCAAAATGAGTTACTATTTACACTAACTGATTACGACCCTCGTCGGCAAAGAAAGCGTCCGCGAGCTGTCCTCTTCGAGCCCCCTTAGGCCTTATAATTCCTTATGCCTTCCATTTCCTGCCCCTTATTTCATCTGAACCTTTTATAGTTAAATATTTTGTCTCAAATTTAAATATTTACTAAACTGGAGCTTTAAATCTATCACTGTATCTTAATCCTTGCTCGCTCCTGCTCTCTACCCCCTTTTTCTTGCCGCCACTCTCACATAGATGGCAGCACTAGCATTGCTCCTCTTTGCATTTTTCTCATACCTGTGCAGCTCATGAATTTCAAGAATATCATACAAGAGTATACCATACCGGAGGTTTAGGTCTTATCGACTCGGTACTCCAATCAACAACCCACATTGCGTACGCATACGCGGTTCCCCTATCTGGGGTACCGCAGCTGAGATTGACCTTAGGAAGCTTGAAGTTATTCAAAATAACGCTTTGCGTTCGTTTGCAAATCTTCCGAACTATGTCCGGTTAGAAATCTTGCATAAAGACCTCCAAATTAGGCCTGTATTGGCGCACGTCAAAAAACTGTCTATCAAATTTCACAGAGGTCTGAGAAGTGTAAATAATCCTACGTTGGACAGTATCCATCGTTACCATCCTCGTAGCACGAAGGCGCGAAAGCGCCCTCGGTCGTTACCTGGAAGACCGGTACGTGATATTTATTTCCGCCCTAAAAAGCGGATTCGTCTAACATAGTTTTATTCCTCTCCCTGTTTTCTGGTGCAACCTTCTAACTTTTTCTGTGCTTATCCCTAGCTTTTGGGAATTATCGCGTACTTCACAAGCTTTACTAAAATTCTTATGAAATTGTTTTTACTTTATTATATGTCGGTTTCTCATTGCTCAGGGCCCTGCACCTCTCTTGGTGCAACTCTATCACCCCATTTTCCTCTTCTCTACTGAACGCCCACTTGGGCTTCAGTCCTTTCCTTTATGAAGTCTCGGGTATCGGCATGATGTTGTCTTCCACCCGAGCCCCTCTTAGTTTCTACTTTTCTCTTATGAACTTTTTTTTCTTGATCTTCCGTTCGTAGTGTGTCGATTGGTTGGAGTCCCTAGTCCGAGGACTTTAACCTCCGGTATGAAACCATATTTGATATATATGACATAAATTGAGCAGAAGATGGGAATTAAAGTACAAAGTAAGACTAAGTTATAAACAAAAGTTAACATGAGCAACCAATAAGAGATTAGAGTGTTTTAAAGAAGGATTGTGTTAAAATAATCTGATGAAAAAGCCCGGGTCCGCAAGCGGTCCGGTGGTGCCATCTATGATGGCAAGTTAGAGTTAAACGTTAAGCTAAGTATGAAGCTAAAATGAGATAAATAAAAAGTAAAAAAGTTTAAAGAGTTAAGGAGGATATGGATAGGTACAAAATTAGCAGTGCTAAGGGGGGTCATAAAGAATAGCCCTGGGGCGCTTTTTCTGTGCTCTAGGGTCGTAGTCAGTGATTGTGAAAAGTGCTTCATTGCGAATGGTGGGAATGTTATCGAAGAATTTTTTGGAATGTTTTTTGATGGTAAATTGGATAGTATTGATATTAAAATCGTTTCTGATAACATCATTTCGAAGGTATCTGGGTGCTCTGCGTATACTTCGAAGGATCCGGTTTTGCTCTATCTGGATTCTCTCCAGGCTTGTCTCACAGGCGAATCCCCAAACGGGGCAGGCGTATAGAAGGATGGGTAGGATGATTTGCTTGAAAAGAAGAATTTTGTTATTTAAATCAAGGTGGTTTGAGAAAATGACATGGTTAAGGGCACCAGCGAGCTTTTTGGTTTTATTGATAACATGGGTAAGGTGGGTATTCCAGGTCAGGCGGCTATCCAAGTGGACGCCGAGATATTTAGCAGTACGATTGAAGCAAACTGGCTGATTGTTGATTTCCTTTTCGCCTGAAGTTTAAAGGGGGGATTACTATCCTCTCCTGGGCACTTCACTAAACCCACCCTGCCTTGAGCCTTGAGGGATGGGCGAGACGCTGATGGACACTGATCGGACCAGACTGAACACTACGAGCGGCACCCGTTTGACAGTAGTACTGTCATTTTCTCCTAGGCGCCGAAGAAAGCCGAGGCTTTTTTTCCCCGATATCTGGTTAAATGGGTTCCCAAAGGCAATCGCTGTGTGCAGACGCTGAATGCTAAAGACGAGCATTACAAAAGGCACCGAAACACTAAACATATGGTGGGCATTAAGTATTTTTTTGATACTTCCTCAGTCCAGCCGCCCAGATCTACATTGAGTCAAAACGAAGTTTCCCGGGGCCCAAAGGGTGCGCCAGGTCTCGGCTAACATCACTACACAATAGCAAAAGAAAAGAACGACGGCACACTGACCCCACGCTATTTATTTAAACTTACACAGTAGTTTTTCTCTAAATTACCCTTTTTTGATTCCTAGGGGGGTTTAATCCTAAAAACCCTCCTCTGGGTGCGCCACTGTGTCCGAGTAATCCATTGAAAATTAGATCCTTGATATTCATCGCCAATACATAAACCACGAGGCCGCAGAAGTTCACGACGTTCTTGACATCCTGGTTCCACGTGATCATAGATCCATCCTTAGGCAGAGTCGGTGAAAGGGGTTAAGAGGCTGCAAATCCTCCCCATCAAGCTCACTAGCAATCTTCAGCGTCAAATCCAAATCACAATTGTCCAAATCCGTAATCTAACTCAAAGTCGAATAGCACTACCACGTGGGTGTAACACAAGTGGGAACCCAAGAGGCAAGGAGTGAGAGCAAAAATGCCGTCGCCAAGTACCAAAGCACAAAACAAAATATAGCAAAATCACTGCTAGCACTAGCCGATCCAAAGATAGCAGTAATGCGTTAGTACACCAGCCTTCAATAGCAGAGCTAGAGGAAGCACGTCTGTTCACCTCAGTGTCCAGACGATTGATTAAATCGCGAGCTTACCGATGGTCCCTTGATCTACTCTTCTTTAGATTTGCCGTTTTTCCCATTGGTTTGCTATGGCTCCTCCCTTTTGTCTCCCCCTTTCCTCGCCAGACCCTCTCGTCTCAAGGCAGTGTTACAGAGGGCGCAAAGGCGCCAGCACTCAGTGCTTTACATGTCAAAAATGGCATCATGCAGCAAATTCATGTCATCTGCCGCCCAAATGCGTGAAGTGTGCGGGCGATCATCGTTCTTTTGAATGTCCTAAAAGACCGGAAGTTAAATGCACTTGTGCAAATTGTGGTGGTGAACACCCTGCAAGTTATCGCGGGTGTCCTAAATTTCCTAAACCAAAGACTGCTAAACCTCGTACCTTCCCCAACAAGTTTGCTGATAGTACAAAATCTTATGCCTCTGCTTTTAAGCACAATGATCAGGACTTTCCTAAACTTCCTTCTAAAACTACCCCCATAGATCAAGTTGTTGTTGTTACCCAGACCGTCCGACCTACCAGAAAGGTGTAAGGTAACTGTTTAGACGGCCGGGAAGTGCCACCCAATTTAGACCGGAACCCAGTGGGGGAGGCATCCACAGGGACCGTACCCTCCTTCCCCTACCACCAACCTCTCGGAAGGACTTACGGACCCACATGTTTAACGTGATCGTACTTCGCGTGAACACGGCGGCAGTTTTTTGGCAGTGGCTGGAATCGAACCCGGGCCTACCGAGTGCAACTCCAGCGCGCTAACCAATGGGCTACCGCGCCCCCTCCCATAGATCAAGTTGTAAATTTTAATGCTAACATACCCCCTACTGAGGGGAATAATTCTACTAGAGATGACTGGCTGGAGGTCATTGATCTGATTGTCCGCTTCGAAAGAAACGGCTATCGGAGAGATTTCCTTCAGCAAGCCCTCAATGCTGCCCTCCCGAAACTAAGAGAATCCACCAGAATAATAGACAGAATTGCTATTCTTTACGACAGTATTTGTGATCTGTCCAAATCCCCCTAAGTTTTTATTTATTTTTGTTATGACAGGGTTTTTTACTCAAGTTACTCAAGGACGGGGTTAGCGAGGTACCCAGGAGAGGCAATAGCCTCCCTTTAAACCTCGGGCGAAAAGGAAAGAAGTTCAGAAAGTAAGGAATAGAAGCATAGGATTTAAAACTAAAAGGGTGCTCGGGGGGGGGCGCGACCGAGGTCACGCCCCCTACCTCCCGAGTCTTCAGAGGTGAAAGAGCAGGGCCCCAGCGGGCTGCCTGCAGCGTAGATAAAGGGGGGGGGGAGATAGAGTTGCGCCCCGAAGGGTGCAGGGCCTTGAGCCTGAGTCATATATAATCTATGAGTACATAATTAATACAAGTGCTGGTCAACTTCGCGAGTTCCCAAAAGCAAGGGAGGGGACGGAAATGGTTAAAAGTATGCGACAATAAAAAAGGAGTGCAGATAAAACTATTCTAGACGGCTCCGCTTGCTGCGGAGGTAGATATCCCTCACCGGTCTCCCAGGTAACGACCGAGGGCGCTTGCGCGCCCTCGAGTTACGGGGATGGTAGCGCGGGATACTGTCTAAAGTAGGATTATTAACGCTACTCAGACCTCCAAGAAATTTGGTAGCTAAATTTTTAACATGTTCCAAAAATGGCCTAATTTTGAGGTCTTTATGCAATACTTCTAACTGGACGTAGCTCGGAAGGTCTGCAAATGCACGCAGAGCGTTGTTCTGAATAACTTGAAGCTTCCTAAGGTGAGTCTCCGCTGCGGTGCCCCAGATCGGGACTCCGTACGTCATAATTGGACGTATGCAAGACTTGTATAGCAATAACTTATTACGCATGGACAGGCGGCTATTTCTAGCCAAAAGGGGGTATAAACGGACAAGTGAGGCTCTCACTTTCTTACATGTTTCAGAGATGTGAGATTCCCACGTTAATTTTGAATCCAAGTACACGCCTAGGTACTTGTATCTAGATTGCCAGGGAATTGGCTGATTATTCAGAATTAAATTAATGGATGGGGTTTGCCGGGGGGGGGGAAAGTCACGGCGGCACACTTACCCACGTTGACCTTAATCCTCCACTTGGTTAACCATTGCGTCAGGATGTTCAGATACTCTTGCATAATTTCGTGCACGACTTGTGTCTGTTTGTGATGTGTGATGAGGGCCGTGTCGTCAGCATAGAGGCCAAGTGCGACACCGGGGGAGCTTGGCAGATCATTAATATATAGGTTGAACAGTTTGGGTCCAACAAGAGAGCCTTGCGGGACCCCGCTGCTGATACTCCTGGGAGAAGAGAGAAGGTTAGATACTCGTACCATGAAGCTACGCTCCGTTAGGTACGAGTGAAGAAGCTTAATGATGTCAGGAGGGAAGGAGCGTTTGATAAGTTTGAATAACAAACCGTTTATCCACACCTTATCAAACGCCTTCTGAAGATCAAGAAAGACAATAGTAGTGCTCTCCTGTTTGCTGCGAGCCTCGTGGACGAGTTCAACAACCCGAAGCAACTGATGCTGCGTGGAATGGCCTTTCCTGAACCCATATTGTTCAGGAATCAGAAGGTTCTTCAGGTTGCAGTACTCATCCAGACGCCGCATAACCACAAACTCGAAGAGCTTAGAGAGAGCAGAGAGGAGAGAGATAGGTCTATAGTTTACAGGAAGGGAGAGGTCTAGGCCGGGCTTGGGGAGGGGGGCCACTATGGCCACCTTCCAAGCCCTAGGAAAATAGTTAGCGCGAAGCAAGAGATTAAAAAGTTTAGAAATATAGATGAGAAGGAGTCTAGGAAGGTTCTTGAGCATGCAAGATGAGATAAGATCTTTCCCAGGAGCCTTGTTCTTCTTTAAATTTGAAATACGTGGAATCAGTTCACCAGGGGTGACATCTGTGAGTGAAAATTGAGTAGGTGTGGATATAAACTGTTCAACCTTGGCATCCACGATCGCAACCGTCCTAGGATCAATTACGTCGTGGTGAGGTTCAAACTGACTTCTAAGACTGTCTGCCAGTAGTTCAGCCTTTTGTGTGTTAGAGGTGGCCCTGCAGTTAGGACCAACTAATGTCGGAATGTGTGTTTTGTGCCTACGAATAAGGGAGGTTGCCCTCCAAATTGTGTTGTCTTCAGTCGTTAAGGACTCAACATAAGTATTCCATCGTGCACGTGAAAATTCCTTAATGCGCGACTTAACTTGTGATCTTTTGAAGTTAAGCTCGCGCTTAAGGTCAGGGTCTCTGCTGGCCTGCCATTCCTTCCTAAGACGATTTCTGTCTCTGATCATCTCCCTGATATCTGGAGGAAGCTTATAGAAGTCTACCTTGGTACTTCTAGGCCGGGAGGATGCGGAGTAGGCATCTCGGAGCATACGCTCGAGCTTGTCCACCTCCTCATCCAACCGGTCTATGGAACTGTCGACGGGGGGGGGGGCAACTCGTTTGCCAGGAGGCTCTTGTATTTTCCCCAGTTGGTTCTGAGCTTTGCACAGCTTCTCAAGCAGAATTTGTTGAGCTCCAGAGTGTAGATAACCGGGAGATGATCAGACGGAAGTTCGTTGAATGCCTCCATGCAATATGTGTATGGGATGTTGCTGGTGACCGCAATGTCGAGGACAGCATCCATGTGTGTTGGGTCCACAGGGGCGACGATGTCTAGCTTGTGGTCGTCTGCCCAGCGTTTCAGCTTGAAACCACGACTGTTAGCCCGTGGGCAGTTCCACGCCTGGTGTTTGGCATTGAAGTCACCAGCAACTATTGCATGGGGCGAGATCCTGAAGAGGGACTTTAGGTCCGTGATGACAGGCCCATCACTCAGCAGAGGAGAGAAGTATGCCGACGCAATGGTCAATACCGGATTATTTGGTAACATGACTTGTATAACGGTGGCCTCTCCCGCCCGCAGGGGGGGGGGGGACACCCGAGAGTGCGGAATGCAACTACGCACGTAGATAGCTGTGCCGCCGCTGGCATATTGATTGCTAGCTAGAGGCCTGTCGTCATTGTAAAGCTCGTAGTTAGCAATCTTGCAGGAGTTCCCTGGTCTGAAGTGGGTCTCTTGGACCAAAAACAAGTCTAAGTTATATGCTATACAGAAGTCCCTAGCTTCACAGATTTTACCTTTGAGTCCATTGGCATTCCAGATGCCAATGGTAAGATCCTTCAAGTTTTTCAAGGGCACAACCATGGCCGAGGGGGGGGGGGGTTAACCTGTGCTGACGAGAGCGAAGATGCTCTCGTACAGAACATGAATCCTATCGATTTCGGTCGGAGCAGACCGCATGGAAGGTAGGGCATTCTTGAATGCCCTGTTTGTAACATCTATTCCGTAACGATCTTCAAACCGGAACAGATAATTTAGAAAATCGTCTTCAGCGATATTACTGGATGCTCCCTGGGGCGCTGTTAATTTAGGTGTGACGTTAGGCGTCTTTTTGGTACTCTCGCTACGTCCTTCCGTAACGCTGGCAAAAGAGCGCTGGTCGTTGACCAGCTTCCTTTCGAAGGTGGAGTTCGAAGCACGGGGGGGGGGGGGCAGCTTTGTATTTGGGAAAGCGTGGGCAACTGCGGTAGGAGGCGGGATGCGCTCCTCCGCAGTTGACACATTTACAAGGAGCCTCTGGGGCTTTTAAACAATCTTTGGTTAGGTGAGCCTGTGCGCATTTTACACAATTGGGTGGCAGGTGGCAGCCGTTGCTCGTATGGAAAAACGACTGACACCTAAAACATTGTGTGACCTGTTTTTGGCCACGATATTTTTCAATTTTAACAGTGGTATGGAACAAATTAGTCATTTTATAGATAGTTTCATTTTGGGGGGTTTTATGCAACTGCACATAGAACAGCGGCATCGTGACCCTGTTTGACTTGGGCCCTCTAGCAAGTTGAGTGGCGCTAATGGCCTTGTAGCCTAGGTATTCGAGCTCACTCATAATCTCCGCTGTCTTTGTGCAGTTAGGGAGACCTCTGATCACAATTTTTAAAGGTTTTTGCTCATCTAATAAATATGATTTGAACTCCACCTTGTTGTTCAAAAGAAATTTTTGGATCTTCAAATAATCTTCCCTACTGCTGACATGCACTTTCAGGAAGTCACCAGAGTTGGTGAGTTTGCTATTGAGATTTTCTACCTCGTTGTTCAAATCTTGCATGAGCTGAGACCAGTTGGTCGTGACAGCAATAAAGAAGGGGGGGGGGACGCTCTTTCCTAACAACATTATCAGCATTTGCATTTACATTTTCGGCATCAGGGGCCGGGACATCAGGTTCAACACTCCAGTCAAGTTTAGAGGGGGGGGGGGTTGTCCAGCAGTAGGGCGGATTTACGACTGGCTGTATGCCTCTTAGGAGGCACCATAAACCCCTCATCATCTGCACCACGTGGGTGTTTTTTGGTAGCCTGACTGCCGTTAGCAGCATTATCAACATTATTTACAATATTATTATCACAATTTGCATTATGTACATTGTTAAGACTATTTACATTTTTGAGCACATTTAAACTATTTACATTTACATCCCTATCCACTGGTCTGGTCAAGGAATTGGTAGGTAAAGTTTGGGAAGAAGAAGCAAGAGAATAACTGCCGGGGGGAGGCCTCCGACAGGGCTTACCATATCTTGGTATATTATGTTTTTTCACCGTCGAGGAGAATCTCCATATTGGTCAGGGAGTCCATTAAGGCTTGGCGTCCATCTGCGCTGGTGACCTTCTTCAGCATATATTTTGCATCTTTTATGCCGGCGAAAAGTTTCTCACTGTCAATAATATGTTCATCTGTCGCTGATTCATCATCCATTTCATAGTTAGAAGTGTCCATATCAGTCGTTGATGATGCAGTTCCACGTGGTCCTTCCTCGTGGTGCTTTACCGTAGCAGGCTTAGCAGCTCCGGCGGTGGGTGTGGCCCCTGCGGCGGCAGGGGGTGAAGGCAGCATTCCGTAAAAACAAGAGCAAGAGCGGGAGAAAAACAGGTCTTTCACTCACGACGGCTCAGAGGGGAATGTCCTATCGTTGTGGTTTGTATCGTTGTGGTTTTCTATCGTTGTGGTTTCGACAGGGTTTTTTTTTTTCGGGTCCTGCTTGCAGGTCTCGTTTTTCTCCCGTTTTCTAGAACCTTGGGGAGTTTTGATTGGCTCGGCCAGAATCCTTTTGATCTGCCGGCGCTCTCCGCTGTCCCGCCTCCTTCTGCTTAACTTGAACGTTTCTCATGGTCTCAAGGCAGAGTTCCACGGAACTCACCCATTACTTCCAAATTTTCCTTTATTTCTAGGAGGTATTACTCCATCTTCTAAATCAGCGACATGTAGACCGTATTGGGACTCGTCTCAATCCTGCCTTACATGCACCACTACGATCCTGCTGGATCCCTATTTTAAAAAAAAATCCTTTTCTGATTTCCTAACCTTTTACGGATCGGAGGTGAAAGCAAGCACACTTTAGCTTTGCTAGGTACTCCATTAACGGCAATTCCTTGAGTCAAGGCAGTGTTCTACGGAACACACTCGTTTTCCAAATTTTCCTTTATTTCTTAGGAGAAATTTTACTCTCCTTATTCTAAATTATATGACACGTTTCGATTTTATTGGGACTTGTTCTAATACTGTCTACGTGCACTGCTCTGATACCACTGGATTCCTTTCATACTAACTACTCTTTTCCTTGATTTTACAAGCCTTTACTTTGGGTTTGCTAGGTGCTCCAAGAAGATTTCCCTTGAGATCAAGTCGATTTCGAGGAGAAGAGCAGTGATGAAGATTGTTAAATTAATGAATTAACTTTAAAGAAATTACGGGAAGGTCTAAGTTTAGCAAAAAATCTAGAATTATTTTTTTGGATGCAGACCCATCCACTGAAAGAAGCCGAAAATTCAAAAGGGAGCTGCAAAATTGCCTGTCTCCATACCAGGAGATCCACAACGAAATTTTAAGGAATAGCAAACAAGCCAAAATTACAGACTTTTTAAAGAGGGCAGAAGACGCAAATGATGAAAATGATTCAGAGAGTTTACATTTAATTGTATCGAGCAGTGATGAGGTAGAAAATTATTAAATTGAGGGTTAATAAATTGAAAATAATTATATTTTGTATTGTTTGACACATATATATGTTAAATTTTTAATAAAATTGAAGTTGCATGTATTGACTTAAAAAAATATATTTGTTTTTAATAAGTTTTCGGAACCTAAGCCCCTTTTTTGTACTGGCTCTGGGTCTCATATAATACGGTTTCACATAACACGGCTACCGTGTGGGTTACCACTTGTACTGCCAATTCGCTTTGGTGAACCAAAGTGAATTGGCAGTGCCATCTATCGCCGTCCGGCGGAGTGAATTAGATAACTCCAACCCGAGGAGCAAATATCATGATCGTTTCCAATTGGCTGCCGAAGAGCCAACAAGAAGTTGTCTAGGTCTCCTTTTCCTAAGATTGGAAAGGTCAAGTAATAAATATAAACATTGTCTAATCTCAATGTATTTATGGATTTGTATGAATAAAAATCGCACCGAAAAATTTCAGATTGCCAGAAAAAACTTTCGCATTTTTACCGCCAAAAAATGGCTAATAAAATTTCTCCAGACGTAGAGAAATTCCATTGACCACTTTTGGTCTTTTTACATTGGATATAGAGACAGTCGTCTCTCTTGAAAATCCGGATTAACGCCTAGAGGAAAAAAAAACTCTGGCATTAGCTCTCCGCCAGACAGAACAAAAATACTTTGTTTTTTTGCATAGAAAATGTTTTAGGCATTTATTTTGGATAATATATATAATTTAAATAAAAGTTACTTGATTATAAATTATTTGGGTAGACACTGTCTCCTTTGACGCTTCGCCACTGAGAAAGACACAATTTTAGATAACTGCAGTTGCTGCATAAAGGGGTCGAACGAATAATTTGTCAGGACCGGTCTAGTAGTTGCAATCCTTCGCCCTTTATTTTAAATAAATGTTTGTGTGGATCTTGAAAACTTGTTTTTGCCCACTTGAATCCCCCCCCCCCCCTCCATAAAGAAAAAATCTGATGTCGACAGCACATAACTTTCCTTGTATAATGCAATAAATTTACTACTTTTACAGTCAAAAAATAATATATAAGATCTACGGTACTATGTTTTTATCATTGAATTGTACATTTTGTGATTTTCCGGATGACAAAATGTAAAACTATTTCAAAATACCCAATTAACTTATATTCCGCCCAACTCTAAATAAACAATTATCAATATTTATAACATCCTCAATAAGCGACATAGTCCATATATTAAAATATTTTAATAATAAATTCATCTATTAGGCGTCATTTTCATTAATTTAACATTTTTGCAATTTTGCGATTTTGTCAATCTGGGGCGAAATATCGCCAATTTGGCGATATTTTGATAAATTATTCGCCAAATACATCACCAAGTGCTACAGAAACGGAGAGAAGAGCATTTCTTATACAGGGTGTCTGAAAAAGATTGAAACGCGCTTTAATTCTTTACCTGTTGGAGATAAGTAGGCAATGTAAATTGCAAAAATGTTGAAAGTAAGGTAGAAAATACGACTTGCGTTAATGAAATAGTCTTCCTATTAATTTTCAAAAGTTACACTTTTTAAATTTTTATACGACTCCCTTAGACAAATTTGGTCAATTAGAAAATTTGTATTTTTAATGCAGCAAGATCATTAAAAAACCGCATATCTGTATCTTTAAAATCAACTGAATTATGATAAAGGAAAAAATCTGACTTATGCCACTTTTCCATACCATGTGAAAGGCTGTTTCATCAGTGAAAATAGGGATCATAAATTGATGATGGAAATTGTTTAGATCAAAAGTACGTTAATATGTGTCAAAAACTTTTATCACAGATGCATCTAAATAAAGCATTACACTGACAGAGATTATATAAGCAGTGGTACTCACTACGCGGTTGGGGCACATAATTAAAATATGCATACATTGACAGAAGACCACTGATATAAAGGGCAAATTTCGTTACAAATACTAGAAATATAATTCACAAAACGCAATTCACAAAGCATTCTCAAAGTGTTTTCCTTCAACTCCAATACATAACTGAGCTCTTCTAATAATGCTTCTGTAAATATTTTGGAGTTCTTCACCACTAATATTGTTGCAAGCATCAATTATCTTTTGTCTAAGGTCAATTGCGTTTAGTGGGCGAGTATTATAAACTAGTGTTCGAAGACGACCCCATAAGTAAAAATCGAGAGGGATTAAATTAGGGGATCTGGGGGACCATTCTGTGGCTCCTTTCAAACCAGTCCACTGTTTATCAAAGTTTTCGTTGAGCCAGTTTGTCACAATTATAGCCTGATGTGCAGGTGCGCCATCTTGTTGATAATACATGTTTTTTAGAAACAATAATGTTGTCATCTCCATAAAATCTGTTATAGTACCGTTTAAAATAAGCTGCATGTATTTTTCAGCTGTAGTAGTTCCTTCATAAAACACAGAACCAATTAGTTTTCCATTCCAAATTCCGCACCATACAGACACAGAAAACTTTCTCTAGTGATGTATTTAACGGACAAAAAAATGGTTTCGTATTATCCCAATAATGATCGTTGTGAGTATTTATTGCTCTATCTTCCTTAAACAAACATTCATCAGTCCACAGAACGTTCTTAACAAAGTCCGAATTAATGTCTTGTTGGATTAACAACCAGTTGCAAAATGCTACACGCCAGTCAAAATCGGAGGGATGAAGTGTTTGAAGTCCATGAATACAAAATGGAGGCCAATGGTATTTTCCAAGTATTCTAGCAAATGACATCCCCCCTAGGTAGCCCCAAAGTTTCGCTTTCTTTTCGAATGCTTGCTTGTTCGTGGGTTGAAAGAAAAATGTGCGATGATGTCAGTTTCTTGGTCCTCCGTGTACAAACGATTTCTTCCAGGGCCAGGTCTTGGGTGAAATGAACCGACAGTTCTTAATCTCCTCATCATCCTATAAACAAATGTACGTGAAATTTCAGACAAGTTTGGATATCGTCTTCCAAAATCCCGAGCAGTTTCTGCAGTATTTTTATTACACAGAGCATAAATCATTGTTAATTCGAAAAACTTGTTATTTGTTAAAAATACCATAATGCACAGCCAGTTACGTGTTCTTAATTCGTCAATTCAGAACTAAACATGCTAACGATTCACTGAATGATTTCTAATCTTCTTTATCTATTAAAACAAGAGGGATCAATCATGCATAAAGCATTGATTATGAAACACTTTCCAACTTTAATGCAATTTTATATAAACATCTCTAAAATGCGATACATTCCTCGGTAATACTTTTAAAATTATCACAATACTACATTAATTTATTATATTTGAAAATTTTATCGAAAACAAATGAACGTTATTCAAATGACGTCATCAAAATATAAATCGCCTCTATATAAAAGCAGCATTTCATTCATAAACATTTTTCCATTCCTTTTATTCATCCCAATATTATAATAATTTATTTTATTTAAAAACTAGAAACCATGGAGGTACAAGTAATTTAACTCTATGCTTAAAACTTCATAGAAAAAATCATCTGGATGGTTCTCTGTCTAAAATCAGTGAATTTTCATTCATATCAGCTACATTGCAGACTCCATGAGCTAAATAATTTTGCGTTAAAGAAATGCAGCAATTCTTATACAACTCATTCTATATCTTTTGGTATTTACAATCTCCATAAGTGAAAATTAGGCTTCGTTGTAGAAATAATGAAAGTTGGATGATCATTTAAACTCAAATATATTGTAATTGCGTTGTTTCAGAATGTAGATGCACAGAATTTAAGCAGAAATAAAGCGGTTTTAGGACTGATACAACACTAAATATGAATTAAAAAGAACTTTAAAAATCACGATTTTGATACAAGATGGATGCCATATTTTATTTTGAAGTGGGTCACGTAATCGCTTCATATAATGGTCACGTGGTCTGTTCATATAAAGAGTGTAATTATTATTTTAATTTTTATTTAAAAAAAAACTACTGAATATATTTTGCTGAAATTTTTTTTATATATTTTATGGAATAATTTGAATATTTCCTAAAACTTCCGAAGCAATTTGTGAATTTTAAATTCGCTTAAAAAGTGTTTGAAAAATTAGGTCCCATAGGGTTCAATGTATTTCATTTTTTCAACCCGGGTTCAATCCAAAACTAATTGGGTTATATTATTCATTTATATTCCCATAGGTCCCACAGACCGTCTGAACTACATACTAAAATTTCATTTTGATAAAGTCATTTTTACGGCAGTTATCGTGGGAACGGACAGACAGACAGACAGACAGAATGAACAAAGTCATAAACACTTTTCAAACTATGTTGTAAAATGTTAAAAAAGTGTAGTTGTATTAAATAGAAATAATACTGGGAATAAATACGTAAATTAAAAAATAAGTCGTCTGCATTTTATTTTTCAGTTTTTTAAAATTATTTTATTATAAACATTTGAAACGGCCAAATTAAAGTTAAAGGAAAGAAAAAATCGTCGTGAGTTCTATTCTTCATTTTGAAAAATTATGTTAAATTTCAAAATCAAATACATACTTGCATTTGTTTACTTATTTATTTTAATTGTTTCAAATAAAAAAATGGCATGTCTCAATGTGAAAAGTACTTAAGAATCCGTGATCGCATCGTTAGCCTACGTGGAATTCGCAAAAATGTCTTCTATGTATTATTATTCAGTTTTATCTTTTTTGTGATATGTCACAAATTTTCATTTCTAATTTGATATATGGTCCCCATTCATATGTTCAATTTTCAATTAAATATAACTCCCTAAATTTTAAAGATACAGATATGCGGGTTTTTTTTGATGATCTTGTTGCATTAAAAATAAAAATTTTCTGATTAACTAAATTTGTCTAAGGGGGTCGTATAAAAAATTAAAAAGTGTAATTTTTTGAAAATTAATGGGATTACTATTTCAATAACGTAGTCTTATTTCCTACCTTACTTTCAACATTTTTGCAATTTACATTGCCCACTTATCTCCAACAGGTAAAGAATTAAATCGCTTTTCAATCATTTTGGGATACCCTGTATATTAGAAGTTATGCCAGTCATATGACGGAAATCAAAATTTACTAAACATTACTTCCCATTTAGCGTCATTTTTATTAATTTGGCAACATTTTTGTAACTTTGGCAACATTTAAAATAATCGTCAAGTTGGCGACGTCTCGCTAAATTTCTCGTCAAGCATTACGGACGGACGGACGGAATGGGTTATTCTTATTGTCTACTCTTATGTTCTTTCCAAGATATTGAACTTTCATCAATTAGTCGTCTTTTTCTTTGATTTAGCGTCATTTTTATCAATTTGGCGACATTTTCATTAATTGACATTTTCATTAATTTGGCAACATTTAAAAAAGTCGCCAAGTTGGCTACATTCCGCCAAAATTTCGCCAAGCGTTATTGGGGGGAGAAATAAGTTATTTTTATAGCAGATAAATGACTATTGACGTCTAAATACAAAAGTATTACCCAAAGTATCTTTTAACATGAATGGAACGAGCTAGATCCACGAGAATGATGTCACCAAATTTATCGCATGATATTACTTATGAAAAGTGGACATATTCCACAATAGTTAATATTTTTTTTATTTTATATGATTTTTTGATAATTTTTTTTTTAAATATGCAATATCTCGAGAACGGTTCGTGCTAGTGTTCTAAAATTTATGTCAATCGTTTTCTAATGAAAAATTACATAAGGCATGACTATTTACGTAACTTTATTAAAGGTTTTGGTTTTTTGATGATTTTTTCACAATTTCATTCAAAAATTTAGGGGGTTCTGAATATGCGACTGCGTATAAAAACAATAGGCTTCCAGTATTCAGGGATTGTAATTTCTGTACCAAATTTCGTTGAAATCTCTCCATTATTTGGTGAGATATCGTCTCCACAGACTCAGTGACACACATACACATACATACACATACATACACACTCTTACACACACAGATACATTATCTCAAACGTGTTTGATTCGTGTTCACGGATGCTTGAAACGTGCTCTCCCGTCGAAAACTCGAATTGGAATTTCCGACCCCGTCACAATACTTTCCTTATACATCATACTATGTATATAAAGGGGGGGATAAAATAAAATAAAGGATGCGCATTTCTATGGTGAAATTTGGACGTGTTTGACGGTAAGGTTCTAAACCCCAAAAAAAATCAAGCAGGATTGACCAGCAACGACAAAATAAAAACAAACAAGAAATGCGCAGTGAAACAAATGAAGCTAACGCAAACGCCAGCCGAATGCAGGACTGTAGAAACTTGGACTTACTGTTGAGAAATGCCAATATTTAAGAATGAAATAACTATAAAGAAATATGTCGCATATCAGCTCCGACGCATATATTTTACTTTTTAAAAACATTAATTTGAAAACGGCCATGCATAACTTGAATGAGTATTTCAACTATTTAACGCCGTGAGATAGAATTACAGAGAGAAATATTGCATCTAATAAGGAAGTCATTTATCATATGTAATTAAGCTTGTTGCGTATATATTAGTGACACTAATTGACTTTATTGAATATCTCGCTAGTGTTCTTCATGAGTATTTCTGTGAAAAGTTACGGGGAACTTTAAGAAATTCTTTAATACAATTTTTTTATTTCGGGTGGAGCGGAACGGAGAAGGAATGTGCATGTTTTTATTAGTTATTTATTCTTATGTTTTTTATTAATGACGTCTGAAAATTAAATTAGGTATTTTTGCTACTTTGCAAACAGTTTATACACATTTGATCCTACAATGGATTTCTTATCACGTCTGCATGGGACTTAAACTTATGGTCTTCAGAATTGCCTTTCCGATAAAAAAAAATTGCACTATTTTAACCAGTTGTAATTTAACTTCGAAAAGTTTAAATACCATTTCTCTAAACCAACCATCGGCAACAGGCTGCCCTATGCGTAGCCACCATTATCTAAACGGATATTAGATTACGGTGGTATGCAACCAAGAACGATTTTATCATTATGCGAATTAAAGGGTCACTCAGAGCCCCCAAATATTTCAATATTTTATTATTATTATTATTATTATTATTTTCTTAATTATGCAAATAATTCTATATCTTTATTTCCGGAAACAATAAAATGCAAAAATACTGAAATAGTTAAAAAGCAATTTTAACGTGCGTGGACCCTAGAAAGTGCTTTCGGGGATCCCACTATAAAATTTTGAAGGAAAATATTAAAAACTGGAGGTGCTCTGCTCTTCTACCGTTCCAGAATGTTCTGGGTTAAGGTTTCTGCGGGCTTAGGGCAATAGAATTAGAGGCCCCACATGAGGACTATTGGGTAACAATTGGCCTCAGTCTATTCGGGGCCCATTTTTCTTGTCGGGCCCGAGCTATAGGTCTTGTGACTTCCTTTCTATGGTAAAAGTATAATAACCATAAATAGGGAGCCACTCCCATTGGAGATACCAGCATCCATTCACCGGTCAAATTATGGATTTTTTCCTAACACAAATACAATAACAATAGCTGATCACTCATTGCACTGATGTCAATTGTCCAAATTTTGCATTGAATTTTGCACTGCAATTTTGAAAATTTTCTTCCAAGTATTTTCCGTCGGAAATTGATGGATGGTCCCCAAAACACTTCAAAATGACGCAGTTTTGAATATAGGTCTATATTTCATTTCTGGTTAATTCCGCCTCGATAAGCAATACTGCAGTTGCATGTAACCAAGTTTGTCGAGCTGATGGGCCGAGATATTTTTGTATTTTAAGTGCACACTGTACCATTTACTTACCATTTACAAAATGCTTGTTTTAAAATTTTATAAATTAGTTTTACTCAAAACACAAAACATGCCAATAGGAGGAGTTCTTCAAAAGTGGCAGACGTTCCCATTGCAGATACCAGCATCCATGGACTGATTTCGCGCCTAATTTCTCCTCAGCATGACAGTAAGAAACTTGCTATATATAAGACACAATTTTTAAAATTGTCCACAGTAACTATTTCATGCTGACGAACGCATAATAAGCGCGAAACCGGTTCATGGATGCTGGTATCTGCAATGGGAGTGTCTTCCAGTTTTACTTATAGTTTAGTACATAAAACTTCACGAGACAAAAATCGTTCTCAGTGGCAAGAGAACTAGAACAATACCTGAAATGTAAGATTCATATTCAACCTCATTCCAAAAGTCGCAACCGAATTCTACCCCCCCCCCAAACACACACACAGTGGCGCCGGAACCCATGGGTGCATAGGTGTAACTTGCACCCACAGAATTTTGTTTGTGGGTGCAGCGCACCCAGAGAAATTTGAAGAAAGTTCAATATTTTTTTGTTGCTAATCTTCTTTAAATCCTATTGGAACGAGATTTTCCAGGAAAAAATTTTTAGTGAAAATGGCGTGAATGAACAATTCAACTTCATAGTTCAGAAAACAAGTTGGAATTATTTAGGCTGTAGCAATTACTTACGTACCCTACCCCTCTTTGACTTTAGAGCCTAGAATGTTCGGTGCAGTTGGTGGTCAGGTTGAAAAATAGAGTTGTTGAAAAGTTAGCTCCTAGATTTTCGGGGCAAACTGTTCGAACAATGGTATTATTGTTTGCCCCACTGTGGGTGCATTATCATATCCAGGATAATTCTGCTTAAAATAATTTGTAATAAATTCTAGGGTATTGGTGCTAAAAGGACTTAAAATTACCAAATAAATCTGCTATGGGTGCGTTGCACCATTACCCCTCTCAGTGGCAAAGATCACACTCACTGCAAAATTCTGCACAAATATCTTTTATTGATAAGGAAAATTATAACACTCCGTTTCAGTGGGTGCAAGAACAATAGTGATAGAAAAGTTCAAACTGCATGTGCTAAATGTTTATTTGATATAGTATAAAGAAATGTTAGCTTGAAAATTTTCAGGGATTTTACAGGGATTAAAACTTTACTTCTGTTTATTTAGTTGAAGCGGTATCCTATAAAAAAATAATAATGCTGTTAAGCCTTTCCATTTTTATAGTAACATGAAAAATTGTAAAAGGATTCTCCGCATAAAATATCTGAAACTTTAGATATCGGGCAAGAATAAGCAAATAATCGTAGGCGGAGCCAGGCTTTCACAATGAACAATTCCGGCCTCTTTTTCTTATTTTTTTTATTCGATTCGAAATGCTGAAAAACGGACAAAAGTATAAAACCTTTTATTCTTCGAGCTGTATTTCATGTTTTATTAGCTGTCAAAGATCGCCTTTCTGACTGTGGCGGGAAAACGGTCCATTTTGGCGCGCACGAAATGTGACGTCACAAGGTTCGTTCGCAACTCCCGTCTTCGAGAATTGCTGCATAAGTTTGGTCACATTCGGAAAATTCCGATATTTATAATTGTTTCTTCTGTCCCAAACTGCCGAATAGTTATAAGTATTGTATCTCTATAATGTGCCCGACTACTAGTTTTACATCATCAGATAAAATATTTATATCTGTGCCAAAAAATGATGTTTTTCGTAAAAAATAATGTGAACAAAATTCACCACTGTTATTAAAGAGTGTTCGTTGCGTAGGCTATGATAATAAATCAGTGACTGTATAACTCAATTTTCAAAGCCTTTTTATGAGAAGTTATTTCTTTATGATTTAATAAACTTGGAAAATCCTTATGGGTATCCACTACTTGTTCGGCACTCTATTTTCAGTTTTGCTATTGCGGATGAATTTAAAGCCAGATTCAAAGTGGATAATTGACTCTGTACCCGGTTTAGTGTGTGATATTTGCAGTTAATTTAGAGAATATAAAAAATTCCGTGCATGAAACATTTTTATACCAGTATACTGCAGTGAGCAGTTGCAATTTAGTATTTTCATTATGTACATGTGCTTTTGAAAAGTTATAAAATAGATTTTATGTAAAAAAATAAATCACAAATTTGAAACATTGCACAAAAGGAATAGAAATTAAATGGAAAATAATTTAAAATTGCTTCATCTATTCAGAATCATAAATGATTTACTGTTTAGTTTAGGTTTTAAAATATAATATTATAAGAAACAATTTAAAACTGCTTTTAATTTAAAAATAAATTATTAGATATTATATTTAGGATCCTCACAAATCACATAAATATAATAAAAAATATATGCATAAAAATATATATACATATCAGCATAAATATTATTTTTAATTCCCAGAAAAAATATACCGCTCAATCTAAACTTTCAGTTTAAATTTACTGTATAACAAACTTAACTATAAAAGGCTATTTGCACTCAAAAAAGTACGGAGCACATTCCAAAAAAATAAAATAAAAATCAGAGGTGGGTCGTCCAGTCCGATAGAGCCGAAATAGTTTTGCGTAAATAATATTTTGTAAAATAAAACTTCAGTAAGATTCAATTTGTTCGATTTTTTTTTTCAGACTCATTTGTTTCGTTTACAGGCTTTCAAAGTGCTACAAATTACTTGCTAACTGTTTATAGCTAGTACTTTTACTTTTCGTCCCGATTTCATCTGGATATTCCGACTGTAGATATGCAATTTTCTCAAAATATGAAATTTTTTTATTAACTGGCTTTGCGGTATATATATTAAACTTAACAATATATCTGACGAGATTTTACATTCAAATTAATTTATAAACTTGTCTGGCGGCACATAATTACGTACTTGATTATGTATATTTCCATGTATTATGTTCAAACCTCACCAATCATTAAACATCTTTAGAATCCCCAAGTTTATTTAACCTTCCAATTTCTTTAAACAAAATAAAATATCTCGTTCTTGTGCTCCCATATTTCACTAAGGAGTAAGTAAAAACACTGAGTTGCAACAATCGTGGTATTTTAAATATTGCAGCTTTCCCAGCTATTAGAAAATTCAGGTTAAAAACTAAGCTATCGAAATTATAACCACTCGATCCAAAACCCAATTATATACACTTGCAAGACTTTGAAAGAGCTACAAATTATTGCTTATTGTTCATAGCTACCACTTTTAGTTTTTTAGCATTACAAACTTGTAAAATGAAAAATTTTTAATCTTCTTCAACTTGACAAGACGATTACTCGAAAACTAAGTCAGTAAAGTTCAATAAATTAGCTTTTTTCTTTCAAAAATTAGATTCAGAAACTAAATTTGGTAATACATATTTTTGTCGCTTACTATTTATATCTATCTTTTGAAGTTTGAGTGAAAGTAAGAAAAATTAAAATGTCACTCGCTCGGATAGGTGCTTTAGTGTTTTCTAAAAAAGTTCCAAAGTATTAAAATTATTTTATATATTTATACTCTGGACCCACAGAACAAGAAAAAAATATGTACATATTTATCTATCAGGTTAGGAAAAATTGGCGTCCAAAATGTTTGCATTTTTCGTAATGCTCCGATTTCCACCACAGATACCCTAAACGAGATGTAATTCACATAATAATATTAATAATAATAATAATAAACCTTCTAGAAAAGTGTATCAAGTTTACACCTCGAGTTTCAGCCGTCACAAAATATTTATTGTTTCTTAAATAGAGCGCCATCACAGTAAAATCGATCTTAGACAAATTGTATGATTTCCCTTCAAAAACTAGGATCAAAACCAGGATCCATGTTTTTAATAAAATAAAATAATCAGCAAATGATCTATATTCAAACAGACTAAGTACAAAAGTAAAATTTCAATTGTACTCAAAATTAAACCCCTACTTCCCTGCAAATATCTCAAGGCAAAACGCGATAGAATGTTGCATCACAGGTCGGACAGGCCATGTGACGTCACAACCAATCACAGGCCGTTTTGTGTTTGAGTAGATTTTGCGGTTATTCATTTCTTGATATTTAAATAAATAATTATTTTAAGAGATTTTCGCTTGGATATTTGAAATCAGAAAAAAATTCTCTATAAATATCAATTGGTTTTAAGAGCTTTTTTAAAAATAAAATCGGAATTGTCCATTGGGGGTGCCATGCATTGGAGGGCTCACAGTTGGGGCTGCTATGCATTGGGGGGAATTCACAGTTGGGGGGTGCTCATGCGAAGCATGTATAGTTTAAAAATAACAAATAGTTTACTTGTGGAACTTTAATTCATTATATTTTGTCTACCGATTTCTGCATGATATAGCCGTAAATTTTAAAAACTATGAACTCACTAGTATAGACGCCAATGGAATATTGACAATGTTCTGCCAAACTCGATACGAAACTAACCGTCTCTATATCCTTGCGCGAGTTCACCACATATTTCTTTATTGAAGCCTTGCGCATGTGCAGTCTTTTGGAACTGGATCTAGCCAGAAACCCTAAAAATATCTGATCTCAGATTTATAAACCCGTAAAAAATAAATAAAATAACGACTTTAAAAAAGAGAGAGAGAAACTTAAAATTGTAGGAATAAGGGGCAATTGTTAAGTAAAAAGGACTGTTTGCGTAATTTGTAATGAGGGTGCTGAAGCACCCCTAGCACTATCCTGGCGCCAGCTATACAAATAATGTTAAGTAAAAACATCATTCTCTAAAGTGGAGCTAATTTTTTCAAAAATGCACTTTTTAAGCACTATGGATTGGTGAATGGATTGAAGTTTTTGCACACGTTATGTAAAATAAATTATTTATAAAGTATTATCACTAAAATATCATAAAAATTGCTATATTTATTTATTTTAATTTAATTATATACAAATATGGGACGTTGAATGTGATGTGTGTATATGTGAGGGGGGAGGGGGAGACTCACACCTGCTCCTGTTTACTGTAACATTCCAAACATGGAGTACCAGACCGTCTAAAGCCTTTATAATTGTAAAATTAATCTTCAATAAAATACTTCGTTCATTCGTTAATAACAGCAAAAAGATAATTAAAAGCATCAATAGGTTTCGAAAACAAAAAGTAGCCTCCTTTTGCAGTATAGAGGCACAGAGCAGCCGCACCAGTAAAGGCAAGAACGCGCCTGATCAGCGTTTAAGCAGACGCATTCTTATATTTTTTTCTATTCTTATGGTCTTTGCTGATGCGGTTGATATCTGTCTATCCTGACAAAAAGGCACTTTTTACCTTTAAAATCAGCTGTTATTTTTTATCAATTTTTATGCTGTTCATGTCAGAAACTGGGCTGAAGAGAATTGATGATTAATAATGTCGAGCTATCAGAGCATGGGTCTCTATAGCAGTATGGTTCAACTTTTTTTAATGGCAATTTTCGCTAGTTGTATTTAAATATTTTATAAAACATGTTTTTACGTATTGCATACAATTTGTTCTAGGGCTAACTTGAACAGAAGGACAAAATATTTTTAGAATGTTATGCACTCGTCCAGTTCTTTTTACTTTCCTTACCTTGCATAGCGGAAGTATTATGATACGGTAAAAAATCCAATGGACAATTCCGGCCTCTTTTTTTTTATTTTTTTATTCAATTCGAAATGTTAAAAAACGGACAAAAGTATAAAAAATTTTATTCTCCGAGCTGTATTTCATGTTTTATTAGCAATCAAAGTTCGCCTTTCTTACTGTGGCGGGAAAACGGCCCATTTTGGCTCGCAAGGAATGTGTCGTCACAAGGTTCGTCCGCGGCTTGCGTCTTTGAGAATTGGTGCATAAGTTTGGTTACATTCGGAAAGTTCCGATAATTATAATTGTTTTTTCCGTCCCAGCCTGCCGAATAGTTATAAGTATTGTATCGCTCCAATGTGCCCAACTACTAGTTTTACATCATCAGATAAAATATTTATATCTGTGCCAAAAAATGATGTTTTTCGTAAAAAATAGTGTTAAGCGCAGGAAGCCAGATTGTAAACAAAATTCACCACTGTCATTAAAGAGGGTTCATTACGTATGTTATACTAATAAATCAGTGACTGTATAAACCAATTTTCAAAGCCTTTTTATGAGAAGTTATTTCTTTATGATTTAATAAACTTTGAAAATTCTTATGGGTGTCCACTACTGGTTCGGCACTCTATTTTCAGTTTTGCTATTACGGGTGAATTAAAGCCAGATTCAAAGGGGATTATTGACTTTTGTACCAGGTTTAGTGTGTGCTGTTTGTTCACAGTTAATTTAGAGAATATAAAAAATTTTGTGCATAATTTTTTTTTATACCAGTATACTGCAGTGAGCTGTTGCAATTTAGTATTTTCATTAAGTACATGTGCTTTTGAAAAGTTATAAAATATATTTTATCTAAAAAAATAAATCGCAAATTTGAAACATTGTACAAAAGGAATAGAAATTAAATGGAAAATAATTTAAAATTGCTTCACCTATTCAGAATCATAAATGATGTACTGTTTATTATAGGTTTTAAAATATAATATTATAAGAAACAATTTAAAACTGCCTTTAATTTAAAAATAAATTATGAGATATTATATTTAGAATCCTCACAAATCATACAAATATAATAAAAAATATATGCATATCAATATATATACATATAAACATAAATATTATTTTTAATTCCCAGAAAATATACACCGCTCAATCTCTGTATAACAAACTTAACTGTAAAAATCTATTTGCACTCAAAAAATTTTAGAGCGCATTACAAAAAAAAGAAAAAGAAAATCAGAGATGGGTCATGCAGTCCGATGGAGCCGAAATAGTTTAACGTAAATAATATTTTATAAAATCAAACTTCATTAAGGTTCAATTTGTTCGATTTCTTTTCAGACTCATTTGTTTTATTTACAGGCTTTCAAAGTGCTATAAATTACTTGCTAACTATTTATAGTTAGCTATCACTTTTACTTTTCGTCCTGATTTCAACTAGATATTCCGACTCTAGATATGCAATTTTCTCAAAATATGAAATTTTTTTATTAACTTGCTTTGCTATATATATATTAAACTTAACAATATATCTGACGAGATTTTACATTCAAATTAATTTATATTGTCTGGCGGCACATAATTACGTACTTGATTATGTATATTTCCATGTTTTATGTTCAAACTTCACCAATCATTAAACGTCTTTGGAATCCCCAAGTTATTTAACCTTCTAATTTATTTAAACAAAATAAAATATCTGGTTTTTGTGCACCCATATTTCACCAAGCAGTAAATAAAGATACTGAGCTACAACAATCGTGATATTTTAAATATTTCAGCTTTCCCAGTTATTGGAAAATCCATATTAAAAACTAATCTATCGAAATTATAACCACTCGATCCAAAACCCAATTATATACACTTGCAAGACTATGAAAGAGCTACAAATTATTGCTTATTGTTCATAGCTAGCACTTTTAGTTTTTATAAGCATTACAAACTTGTAAAACGAAAATTTTTTAATCTTCTTCAACTTGAGAAGACGATTACTCGAAAACTAAGTGAGTAAGGTTCAATAGATTAGCTTTTTTTTTTTTTATATTAGATTCAGAAACCAAATTTGCTAATACATATTTTTGTCGCTTACTATTTATATCTATCTTTTGAAGTTTGAGTGAAAGTAAGAAAAATTAAAAAGTCACTCGCTTGGATAGATGCTTTAAGTGTTTCTAAAAAAGTTCCAAAGTATTAAAATTATTTTATATATTCATAATCTGGGACAACAGAACAAGGAAAAAATATATCTATCAGGTTTGGAGAAATTGGCGTCCAAAATGTTTGCATTTTTTGTAATGCTCCGATTTCCACCACAGATATCCTAAACGTGGATGTAATTCACATGATAATAATAATAATAATAATAGTATTAATAATAATAAATATTCAAGAAAATGGTATTAAGTTTACACCTCGAGTTTCAGCCGTCACAAAATATTTATTGTTTCTGAAATAGAGCGCCATCACAGTAAAATCGCTCTTTGGCAAATTGTATGATTCCCCTTTGGAAACTAGGATCAAAACCAGGATCCATAAAATAAAATAATCAGCAAATGATCTAAATTCAAACAGACCAAGTACAAAAGTAAAATTTCAATTGTACACAAAATTAAACCCCTACTACCCTGTAAATATCTCAAAGCAAAAGGCGATAAAATGTTCCATCACAGGTCGAACAGGTCATTTGACGTCATAGCCAATCACGGGCCATTTTGTGTTTAAGTAGATTTTGCAGTTTCTCATTTCTTGATATTTAAATAAATAATTATTTTAAGAGTTTCGCTTTGATATTTGAAATCAGAAAAAAAATCTCTAAAGTGGGTTGTTTTTCTCTCAAGCTATGTGGTGGCCCAGTCGGTAGAGAAATGTCGTCAATGAACTATCCAACTTCACAGTTCAGAAAACAGGTGGGAATTGTTTAGGCTGAAACAAACATTACGTACCCTACCCAACCCCTCTTTGACTTTAAATCCTGTGTGTTTAGCCCATGAAGAGATGCTGGTGAGGCAGTGTACGAAGTGCAGTGCATCTTGAATCCTCAAGGACGGAGTTCAGCTAAGTGCCCAGGAGGGGACCCCCCCCCCTTAAACTTCGAGTGAAAAGGAATAGAGAAGATGGGTTTCATACATAGCGTTTACATCGAGAATGTGCTCGGGTGGGGGGCGACCAGATCCGTGCCCTTCTCCGAATCTTCAGAAAGGGAAGGAACTAGGGTCCAAGCAGGCACCTAGTGAGGAGGTTAAGAGGGGTAGTGGGTCGCAGGACTTTGAGCTTGAGACGTAGAAATAGTTGGGATGGCTATCAGGGGTAAGAGGTTCGCCGCAGAGTCACGAGTTCCCAAATGTCAGGGAGGGGTACGGAATTAGCTAGAAGTCCTTTAACTATAAAGGGTAGAGCAGTTATAAAACAAAGTTGGACGAGTCAAGCTCGCTTGGGGCGGAAGTGCGTATCCTTTGTAAGGCGCCTTGGGGTTACAAGGGTAGTACCACGGAATACTATCAAGCGTGGGATTATTTACGCCACTGAGATCTCCGAAAAAGTTTTGGCACGTTTTTGAATATGTTCTAAAAATGGTCTAATATTTAGGTCTCTGTGCAGGACTTCTAGCCGGATGTAACTCGGAAATCTGATAAAAGAGCGTAATGCTTTATTTTGCATAACTTGAAGCTTTCTGAGGTGAGTCTCCGCTGCAGTTCCCCAGATTGCGGATCCGTACGTCATAATTTGGCATATACAGGACTTGTACAGCAATGGCTTATTTCTCATTGGCAGGTGGCTGTCTCCAGCCAAGAGGGCGCGCATTTGGGCGAGTGTAGACTTCACTTTCCGACATTTTCTCCACATGAGATTGGAATCCCAAGTACACACCAAGGTACTTGTAGCTAGATTGCCAAGGAATAGGGTTGTTGTTAAGCATTAAATTAGTGTCTGGACTATGCCGGTTAGGGGGGAAGGTAACCGCAGCATATTTGCTGACGTTGACTTTAATTCTCCAGTTGGTTAACCATTGCGTCAGGGAGTCAAGGTATGATTGTAGCGTGCTGTGCACGACAGGTGTTTGTTTGTGTTGTGCGATCAGGGCTGTGTCGTCGACGTACACACCAAGGGTGACACCGGGGGAGCGTGAAAGATCGTTTGTATAATTTGAACAATTTTTTTTTCGACAAGTGAACCTTGAGGGACACCGCTGAGAATATTCTTGGTAGAAGAAAGAACATTAGAGACTCTTACCGAGAAGCTGCGCTTCTTTAGGTAAGAGTGAAGAATTTTAATTAGTCGAGTAGGACAGTGGTGAGCGATAAGTTTAAACAGAAGACCGTTCAACCACTTTTTGTCGAACGCCTTCTGGATATCGAGAAAGGCAATAGAGGTGATGAGATGCCTGGAACGAGCGACATGGATCAGCTCCACAACCCTTAACAACTGGTGCTACGTAGAATGTCGTCTCCTGAATTCCTATTGCTCAGAGATCAATATGTTATTAAGATTGTAGAACTCATCCAGCCGCTGTACCAGGACATACTCGTAGAGCTTAGAGAAATAGGAGAGGAGAGATTAGGACGATAGTTGGAAGGTTCAGAGAGGTCAAGTCCGGGCTTGGGGAGAGAGGCCACAATGGTTACCTTCCAAGCCCGAGAAAAATAGTTTAAGATGGTTAAAAATAGGAGATATAGACATTAGGTAGTTTTTTAATCGTGTTAGTAGAAATTTGATCTTTCCCAGGAGTTTCATTCTTTTTTGAGATTTCGAATATAGGGGGGGGGGGCGGGATGCAGAGTGTTTGACCACTCTGATCGTGTTTGCAGAAGGTGTAGAGATTAATTGTTCAACCATGGGATCCAAAACCGCAACCGTGCATCCTGAATATATGACCTGCCTTACTTTAGTTGTAAATTTGTTAGGATTAGAAATATACATAAAATGTAAAATAATGTTGCAAGTTTGTTATTAATATATATTGTAGTTAAGCAATAAATGGAAAAATTAGCGTATTTGGCGAAAGAAACAATGTCTAGCCACAAAATTTGCATACATGACAAGCGCACGCACGCGGAAACTAGCCCTCAGAAAAGATTTTGCATACCAACATTTTTTAACAAGAAAACGTATAAGGTATAAAAACGGTCTATTTTGTGTGGAGTTTGTATCTCCGCGTTACGAATTCCAGAAGGAAAATCGAAATAGACAAATTTTGAAAAATTAGTGGACGATATCATCTGAGTGATGCCAGGCGATGGTGCTGTACCTTTTTCGACATCCGCATAAAAATAAAAGAAAAACAAAGAAATATAATAATAAAGATAAACAAAAGAAAGAATTAAAACGTACTTTTAATTAAATAAGACCGAAATCCAAGAAAAGGAGTAAACTAAACTTTTTGTAATAGAGAAAGATTAATTAACTAATAAATTACTCAGAGACATACATGGTTATTAAAATTCAAATGAAAACAAGATTTAGAAATAAAAAGGTTTATTTAAAACATATTAAAACTTAATAAACAAAAGTAAAAAAAAAAAAATCACCCAGGATTTAAAAAAAATAATAATAATAATAAATAAATAAATAACAAGAAAGATCAATCATGCATAAAGAATTGATTATGAAACACTTTCCAACTTCAATGCAATTTTATATAAACATCTCTAAAATGCGATACATTCCTCGGTAATATTTTTTAAATTATCACAATACTTACATTAATTTATTATATTTGAAAACTTAAAACTTCATCGAAAAAAATTAATTCAAATGACGGCATTGAAATATAAATCGCCTGGTTTAAACATCTCTAAATGCGATACATTCCTCGGTAATATTTTTAAATTTATCATAATATTTTTAAATTTATTATATTTGAAAACTTCATCGAAAACAAATTAACTTTATTCAAATGACGTCATCGAAATATAAATCACCTCTATATAAAAGCATCATTTCATTCATAAACATTTTTCCATTCCTTTTATGCATCCCAATACTATAATAATTTATTTTATTTAAAAACTTAAAACCATGGAGATACAAGAAATTTAAATTGCTTAAAACTTCATCGAAAAAATCGTCTGGTTCTATGTGTAAAATCAATGAATGTTCATTCATATCAGCTATATTGCAGACTTCATGAGCTAAATAATTTTGCATTAAAGAAATGCAGCAATTCTTATACAACACATTCTACATCTTTTGGTATTTACATTCTCCATAAGTGAAAATCAGGCTTCGTTGTAGAAATAATAAAAGTTTGATGATCATTTAAACTCAAATATATTGTAATTGCGTTGTTTCAGTAATGTCGATGCACAAAATTTAAGCAAAAATAAAGCGGTTTTAGAACGAATACAGCACTGAATATGAATTAAAAAGAACTTCACTATTTTGACACAAGATGGATGCCATATTTTGTTTTGAAGTGGATCACGTGGTCTCTTCATATAAAGGGTATAATTATTAATTTTTATTTAAAAACTACTGAATATGTTTTGCTGAATTTTTTTTTATACATTTTATGGGATAATTTGAATATTTCCTAAAACTTTTGAAGCAATTTGTGAATTTTAAATTCGCTTAAAAAATGTTTGAAAAATTAGGTGGGGTTCAATGTATTTCATTTTTTCAACCCGGGTTCAATTCAAAACTAATTGAGTGATATTATTCATTTATATTCCCATAGGTCCCACAGACCGTCTGAACAACATACTAAAATTTCATTTTGATAAAGTCATTTTTACGGCAGTTATCGTGCTAACGGACAGACAGACAGAATGAACAAAGTCATAAACACTTTTCAACTGTTTTATAAAGTGTTGAAAAGGGAAATTGACAGCGCTGTCTGGATACATCAGTATGTGGTTATTCATATTGGGTATGAATAAAAAAAGATATACAGTACTTTAAAGGAAAAAAACCGTGAGTAACTTTGGGTGCGAAAAATCTATCTATATATACTAACTAGCAGCATACCCGTTCTTCGTACAGACTATATAATATAAAGAAACTTATAATTCACAATCATGTGCAAATTATGTTAAAATATTATATTCATTGCTCCTAAAGAGGAGTTTAAGAATATCTGTTCTCACTATGCAAAATTATCTTCACGGGCAGATTTGAAGAATAAAACATCCTGGCCCCCTTTTGAAAGCAAATATACAAAAAATATGAAATTGAATCAATATATACAAAATAAAAGCGCTAAATTTGTATGGGACCCGTACTACTTATATACGCGAATATTAGAAGATATAACCTGAATTAGTAGATTACATGTATAAATTGAAAATATCAATAAACCCGTAATGGATTCTAATATATGCCAAAATGAAAGCACTAAAATTATATGGGAATATATATATATATATATATATATATATATATATATATATATATCCCCGTGCTACTTATATTGTCGCAGATAAGAAAATATGTCTGTGTGTTAGTAGAAGATTACCCGTATTTACAATATGAGTCTCAAAAATCTTTGCTAAAATAAAACAGATGACGTAATAAATTGAAAATATTGATAATCCCCTTAATCTTTATACCAGAAGGTCGTAATTGATTCCAATATTTACCAGTATATGTCAAAATATATGCCAATATACCTGTACTACTTATATTCTCGTAGATTGGAGGATATACCCGTGCATTTGTAGAAGATTACTCGTACGACGTACATCGCAGATTAGAAAATATGCCGCAGATTAGACGTTGTCGCAGATTAGAAAATATGCCGCAGATTAGACGTTGTCGCAGATTAGAAAATATGCCAGTGCGTTAGTAGAAGATTACCCGTATTACAATATGAGTCTCAGAAATATTTACCAAAATAAAAGAGATGACGTAATAAATTGAAAATATCAATAATCTCCGTACTCTTTATACCAGAAGGTCGCAATTTTGATTCCAATATATGCCAATATATATCAAAATATATGCCAATATACCTATACTACTTATATTCTCGTAGAAGATATACCCGTGAATTTGTAGAAGATTACTCGTACAGCGTATAATATATGAGTTAAAACAATTTTTGTTATAATAAAACAATGGCATATTAACTTGAAAATATCAATAATCCCTGAATCAATAATTCCCGAAAATATCAATAATAATAATGTGTAACCTGAAGACCGTAATTGATATTATCCAGTCAAAAATGCAATATCAATGAAATTTATTTTATATACATATCTTTATTATTCAAATCGGAAAAGATTTAATAAAAATCATATGCCGCATAACACATTGGGTTTACATCCACTGCTAAACGATATGATATCATTTGCTTCAAATAAATTGATGGAAATCATATCGTCTTAATAATGCTATCTCCATGGAAGGTTTGGCGACATTTTCGTCAATTTAGCGATAATTTTAAAAATCGCCAAATTTATCGCCAAGTAGGACTGTAGAACTGATAGTCCCATTTTGCGACAAATTGACGAAACATCATCACAACACAATTAATTTCATTTATTAAGCGCAATTTTATCAATTTGGTGATATTTTAAAAATTCGCTAAATGTGTTACTAAGTAGGATGGATGGATTGACCGACAAATGCTACCGACACATCATTTCATCATCTCTTCTAAAAAAAACGAATTTAATTTAATTGATTTGCGTCGTTTTATCAATTTGGTGACATCCGTCAATTTGACCAAGTTTAAGAAAAGTTGTCAAGTTAGCCATATTCCGCCAAATTCGTTGCTCTGAATTTGCAGATCTGAAGAATAAAACATTCTGATCCCATTTGTATATAATAAATGAAAACACTAAAATTGTATTAGAAGATATAACCTTTCTACTCTTTTTCTGTTCAACAATCGGATAAATGAATTTATTGGGTAAACACAATATATGAGTTTATTAGCTAAATACAATATAAAAGCTTAAAAACTCTTTGTCAAAATAAATGAAAGTGATGTACGCAGTCCGCAATTAATATAATTAAAAGAAAAATCAAACCGTTTTTTTCTAAAATATATTTTTATATCTATTTATTTTTATATCAGTTTATGACTTTGTTCATTCTGTCTATCTGTCTGTCTGTCTGTCTGTCCGTTAGCACGATAACTGCTGTAAAAATGACTTAATCAAAATGAAATTTTAGTATGTTGTTCAGACGGTCTGTAGGACCTATGGGAATATAAATGAATAATATCATCCAATTAGTTTTGGATTGAACCCGGGTTGAAAAAATGAAATACATTGAGCCCTATGGGACCTAATTTTTCAAACATTTTTTAAGCGGATTTAAAATTCACAAATTGCTTCGAAATATTTAGGTAATATTCAAATTGTTCCATAAAATATATAAAAACAAATTCAGCGAAATATATTCATTAGTTTTTTAAATAAAAATTAAAATAATAATAACACCTCTTATATGAAACGATCACGTGACCATGATATGAAAAGATCACGTGACCCACTTCAAAATGATATATGGTATCCATCTTGTCTCAAAATCGTGATTTTTAAAGTTCTTTTTAATTCATATTGAGTGTTGTATCCGTCCTAAAACCACTTTATTTTTGCTTAAATTCTGTGCATCTACATGCTGAAACAACGCAATTACAATATATTTGAGTTTTAAAGCTCATCCAAATTTGATTATTTCTAAAACGAAGCCTATTTTTCACCTATGTAAAATGTAAACAGCAAAATATGTAGAATGAGTTGTATTAGAATTGCTGTATTTCTTTAACACAAAATCATTTAGTTCATGGAGTCTGCATAGCTGATATGAATGAAATATTCATTGATTTTGCAAACAGAAAGACAATTTTTTTCGATGAAGTTTTACGCATAGAGTTTAATTACTTGTAGCTCCATGGTCTTAATTTTTAAATAAAATAAATTATTATAGTATTGTGATGAATGACATGAATGGGAAATTATTTATGAATGAAATGCTGCTGTTATAGAGAGAGCCAGGCGTGTTATTTTTTCTATGACGTCATTTGAATGAATTTCAGTTGTTTTCGACGAAGTTTTCAAATATAATAAATTATCGTAGTTTATGATAATTCTAAAATTTTTATAGAGGAATGTATCACATGTTAGAGATGTTTAAACCAGGCAATTTATATTTCAATGCCGCCATTTGAAAGAAGTTCATTTTTTTCGATGAAGGTTTAAGTTTTCAAATATAATAAATTAATGTAGTAGACATGTTTAAATAAAATTGCATTGAAGTTGGAAAGTGTTTTATAATCAATGCTTTAAGCATGATTGATCTCTCTTGTTTATTATTCAAATCGAAAAGATAATACATAAAATTAACAGATAGATTTAATTTAATTGCGTTTCTGAGCAACCTGATATAAGATAGAATCTTCCTCATAAAATGCATTAAATAACCATTTTGATTTCTTTATACTTTTCATTTTTGAGTAAATGCTTGTGAAATATAAACCATGGAGATAGATTTTCCATTTAAATTCATGTTTCAAACAATTCATGCTTTCAGATAGTGACTAATTAGCGCAAAAATCCTCCATCAAACTCAGAAATAAAGTTTTAATTCACGTTGACGTTTTAAACAAACGATTTTCATCCTTTCCGTTTGTGTAAATCACGGAGTTAGAGATTAGAATTCCTAGGGAAAAGTTCTGTTTTTCAATTATATCTCGACAACCCCTGGTCTTAGAAACCCGAAACTTGGACCAAATTTATGGGGGGCTATTTCAAGGCTACCCACAAAATTTCATTAAATTCAGTTTAAGCGTTCTCTCGTGATGATGAGACAAACGAAAGTTTCGTTTTTTACTAATATCTCGAGAACCACTGGGCGTAGAAACTCAAATTATGGACTAAATTTTAAGTGGGGCTATTTCCAGGCTATCCACAAAATTTCATCAAATTCGGTTCAGCCGTTCTCCCGTGATGATGGGACTAACAGACATATTTTCAATTTTATTTATATAGACTAGCAGCATACCCGTTCTTCGTACGGAGTATATAATATAAAGAAACTTATAATTCGCAATCATGTGCAAATTCTGTTGAAATATTAAATTTATTGCTCCTAAAGAGAAGTTTAAGAATATCTGTTCTCACTATGCAAAATTATCTGCACGGGCAGATCTGAAGAATAAAACGTTCTGGCCCCCTTTGTAAGCAAATGTACAAAAAAAAAAAAAGGAATTGAATCAAATGCAATCCCGTACTACTTATATTGTCACAGAATAGAAAATATGCCAGTGTGTTAGTAGAAGATTACCCGTATTACAATATGAGTTTCAAAAATCTCTGCCAAAATAAAAGAGATGACGTAATACATTGAAAATATCAGTAATCCCGGTTCTCTTTATACCAGAAGGTCGTAATTGATTCCAATATATGCCAATATATATCAAAACATATGCCAATATACCTGTACTACTTATATTCTCTTAGATTAGAAGATATACCCGTGCATTTGTAGAAGATTACTCGTACAACGTACAATATATGAGTTTAAATAATTTTTGTCATAATAAAACAATGGCATAATAACTTGAAAATATCAATAATTCCTGTCCCCGAAAATATCAATAATAATAACGTTTAAACCTGAAGACCGTAATTGATATTATCCAGTCAAAAATGCTATAAGAAAAATCAAATCGTTCTTTTCTAAAATATATTTTTATATCCATTTATTTATTATTCAAATCGAAAAAATAATAATTAAAATTAACAGTTTAATTTAATTGCGTTTCTGAGCAACATGATATAAGATAGAATCTTCCTCATAAACTTCGAAATTAAATAACCATTTTGATTTCTTTATTCTTTTCATTTGTCAGTAAAAGCTTGTGCAAAATAAACCATGGAGATAGATTTCCCATTTAAATCATGTTTCAAAGAGTTATGTTTTCAGACAGTGACTGATTATCGCAAAAAATCTCCCATCAAACTCAGAGATAAGGTTTTAATTCACTTTCAAACGATTTTCAAGCTTTTCGTTTGGATAAACCACGGAGTTGGAGAGTAGAACTCCTAGGAAAAAATTTCGTTTTTCATTAATATCTCGACAAGCCCTGGTCTTAGATACTTGAAAGTTGGGCTAAATTTATGGGGGACTATTTCAAGGCTATCCACAAAATTTCATCAAATTCTGTTAAGCCGTTCTCCCGTGATAATGAGACAAACGAAAATTTTGTATTTTACTAATATCTCGAGAACCACTCACTGATCGTAGAAACTCCAAACAAAGACTAAATTTTAAGTGGGACTATTTCCAGGCTACCCACAAAATTTCATCAAATTCTGTTCAGCCGTTCTCCCGTGATGACGGGACAAACAGACAGACAGATTTTCAATTTTATTTATATAGACTAGTAGCATACCCGTTCTTCGTACGGAGTATATAATATAAAGAAACTTAAAATTCACACTCATGTGCAAATTCCTATAGCATATTAAATGACATTTTTAATCAAAATATTGTGCTAAAATATTTAACATAATGCTCCTAAAAAGAAGTTAAGGAATATCTGTTCTTGCAAAATTATCTTCACGGGCAGATCTGAAGAATAAAACATCCTGGCCTCATTTGTAAGCAAATTTACAAGAAATATGGAAGAATATTAGAAGATATAACCTGTATTAGTAGATTACATGTATAAATTGAAAATATCAATAAATCCGTAATCTTTAAACCAGAAGGCAGTAATTGATTCCAATATGTGTCGAAATGAAAGTACTAAAATTATATTGGAAGATATACCCGTACTACTTATAATGTCGTAGATTAGAAGATATGTCCTAGTCTTAGTAAAATATTACCCGTATTATAATATGAGTCTTAAAATCTTTGCCAAAATAAAACAGATTGATTAATAAATTAAAAATGTCAATAATCCCCGTAATCTTCATACCAGAAGGCCGTACTTGATTCCAATATATGCCAATATATGTCACAATATATGCCAATATACCTATACTATTTATATTCTCATAGATTAGAAGATATAGCCGTGCATTTGTAGAAGATTTCTCGTACAACGTACAATATATGAGTTTAAACCATTTTTGCCGCAATAAAACAATGGTATAAGAAATTGAAAATATCAATAATCTCTGAATCAATAATCCCCGAAAACATCAATAATAATAATGTTTAATAATCAATAATAATACGATGGCAATGAAATTTATTTTATATATATATATCTTCATTATTAAAGGAAAATCTATATAAATAAAAATGAAAATCTGTCTGTCTGTCTGTCTGTCTGTTTGTCCCATCATCACGGGAGAACGGCTGAACCGAATTTGATGAAATTTTGTGGATAGCCTAGAAATAGCCCCACTTAAAATTTAGTCCGTGTTTTGAGTTTCTACGACCAGTGGTTCTCGAGATATTAGTAAGAAACGAAACTTTCGTTTGTCTCATCATCACGGAAAAACGGCTAAACCGAATTTAATGAAATTTTGTGGATAGCTTTGAAATAGCCCCCCATAAATTTAGTCCAAGTTTCGAGTTTCTAAGACCAGGGATTGTAGAGATATTAATGAAAAACGGAACTTTTTCCTATGAGTTATACTCTCCAACTCCGTGGTTTATTCAAACGGAAAGGATGAAAATCGTTTGTTTAATACGGCGAAATGAAATAAAACTTTATTTCCGAGTTTGGTGCAGGATTTTTGCATTAATTAGTCACTATCGGAAAACACGAATTGTTTGAAACATGAATTTAAATGGAAAAATCTACCTCCGTGGTTATATTTCACAAGCTTTTACTCAACGATTAAAAGTATAAAGAAATCAAAATGGCTATTTAATTTCGCATATTATGAGGAAGATTCTATCTTATATCATGTTGCTCGGCAACGGAATGAAATTAAATGTGTTGTTAATATTTATTAGTATTTTTTCAATTTGAATAATAAATAAATGGATGTAAAAATATATTTTTAAATGAAAGGTTTGGTTTTTCTTTTAATTATATAAATTGCGAATTGCGTACATCATTTTCATTTATTTTAGCAAAGAGGTTTCCAGCTCATATACTGTGTTTAGCTAATAAACTCATATATTGTGTTTACCCAATAAATTCATTTAGCCGATTGTTGAAGCAGAAAAAGAGTAGAACGGCTGTATCCTATAATACAATTTTAGTGTTTTCATTTAGTATATACAAACGGGATCAGAATATTTTATTCTTCAGATCTGCAAATTTAGAGCTACGAGTTTAGCGGAATATCTCTAAATAACTTGGTAACTTTTCTTAAACTTTACCAAATTAGCGGAAATGTTTCCAAATTTATAAAAATGACGCAAATCAATGATTTGTTTTTTTAAAATAGAGTACTGAAATGATGTTTCGGTAGCATTTGTCGGACAGTCCATCTATCCTATTTAGTAATACATTTAACGAATTTTTTTAATATCACCAAATTGATAAAAATATTTGTGAGTACATAAAAATATCATAGAATTGATAAAATCGCGCTTAATAAATGAAAATAATTGTGTTTTGTTAAGGGATAGTATTGTGATGATGTTTAGTCAATTTGTCGCAAAATGGGACTATCTGTTCTACAGTCCTACTTGGCGATAAATTTGGGGATTTTTTAAGTTATCGCTAAATTGACTAAAATGTCGCCAAACCTTCCATGGTGGTCCCATTATTCAGATGATATGATTTCCATCAATTTATTTGAAGCAAATGACATCATGTCGCTTAGCAACGGATCCAATGCGGGAGCGCGAAACCGGGAAAAGCGGATGCGGCATACGATTTTATATTAAATCTTTTCCGATTTGAATAACAAAGATATGTATATAAAATAAATTTCATTGACATTGCATTTTTGACTGGATAATATCAATTACGGTCTTCAGGTTTAAACATTATTATTATTGATATTTTCGGGGACTTTTGATTCAGGGATTATTGATATTTTCAAGTTATTATGACATTGTGTTATTGTGACGAAAATTGTTGAAACTCATATACAGTACGTTGTACGAGTAATCTTCTACAAATGCATTATATCTTCTACGAGAATATAAGTAGTACAGGTATATTGGCATATATTTTGATATATATTGGCATATATTGCAATCAATTATGACCTTCTGGTAAAAGATTACGGGGATTATTGATATTTTCAATTTATTACGTCATCTCCTTTATTTTGGCAAATATTTTTGAGACTCATATTGTAATACGGGTAATCTTCTACAAACACACTGGCATATTTTCTAATCTACGACAATATAAGTAGTACGGGGTTGCATATAATGATTCAATTCCTTTTTTTTTTTTGTAAATTTGCTTACAAAAGGGATCAGGATGTTTTATTCTTCAGATCTGCCCGTGAAGATAATTTTGCGTAGTGAGAACAGATATTCTTAAACTTCTCTTTATGAGCAATAAATTTAATATTTTAACAGAATTTGCACATGATTGCGAATTATAAGTTTCTTTATATTATATACTCCGTACGAAGAACGGGTATGCTGCTAGTCTATATAAATAAAATTGAAAATCTGTCTGTCTGTCTGTCTGTCTGTTTGTCCCATCATCACGGGAGAACGGCTGAACCGAATTTGATGAAATTTTGTGGGTAGCCTGGAAATAGCCCCACTTAAAATTTAGTCCGTAGTTTGAGTTTCTACGACCAGTGGTTCTCGATATATTAGTAAAAAACGAAATTTTCGTTTGTCTCATCATCACGGGAAAACGGCTGAACGGAATTTAATGAAATTTTGTGGATAGCCTTGAAATAGCCCCCCATAAATTTTGTCCAAGTTTCGGGTTTCTAAGACCAGGGGTTGTCGAGATATTAATGAAAAACGGAACTTTTTATTAGGAGATCTACTCTCCAACTCCGTGGTTTATCCAAACGGAAAGGATGAAAATCGTTTGTTTAAAACGCTAAAATGAAATAAAACTTTATTTCCGAGTTTGGTGCAGGATTTTTGCATTAATTAGTCACTGTAGGAAAACATAAATTGTTTGAAACATGAATTTAAATGGAAAAATTTACCTCCATGTTTCATATTTCACAAGCTTTTACTCAACGATGTAAAGTATAAAGAAATCAAAATGGCTATTTAATTTCGCATTTTATGAGGAAGATTCTATCTTATATCATGTTGCTCGGCAACTGAATGAAATTAAATGTGTTGTTAATATCTATTATTATTTTTTCTATTTGTATAATAAATAAATGGATGTAAAAATATATTTTATAAATGAACGGTTTGATTGTTCTTTTAATTATATATATTGCGGACTGCGTACATCACTTTAATTTATTTTAGCAAAGAGGTTTCAAGCTCATATATAGTGTTTAGCTAATAAACTCATACATTGTGTTTACCCAATAAATTCATTTAGCCGATTGTTGAAGCAGAAAAAGAGTAGAACGGGTGTATGTATCTTCTAATACAATTTTACTGTTTTCATTTAGTATATACACACGGGATCAGGATATTTTATTCTTCAGATCTGCAAATTCAGAGCTACGAATTTAGAGGAATATCTCTAAATAACTTGGTAACTTTTCTTAAACTTTACCAAATTAGTGGAAATGTCTCCAAATTGATAAAAATGACCCAAATCAATGAAATTAAATTTGTTTTTTTAGAATAAAGTACTGAAATGATGTTTCCGTAGCATTTGTCGGTCAGTCCATCCATCCTACTTAGTAACACATTTAAGGAATTTTTTAATATCACCAAATTGGTAAAAATATTTCTAAATCCATAAAATTATCATGAAATTGATAAAATCGCGTTTAATAAATGAAATTAATTGTGTTTTGTTAGGGGATAGTACTGTGATGATGTTTCGTCAATTTGTCGCAAATTTGGACTATCAGTTCTACAGTCCCACTTGATGATAAATTTGGCGATTTTTTAAGTTATAGCTAAATTGACGAAAATGTCGCCAAACCTTCCATGGAGATTGCATTATTCATATGATATGATTTAAATCAATTTATTTAAAGCAAATGATATCATGTCGCTTAGCAACGAATCCAATATGTTATGCGGCATATGATTTTTATTAAATCTTTTCCGATTTGAATAGTCAAAATATGTATATAAAATAAATTTCATTGACATTGAATTTTTGACTGGATAATATCAATTACGGTCTTCAGGTTTAAACATTATTATTCTTGATATTTTTGGGGACTGTTGACTCAGGGATTATTGATATTTTCAAGTTATTATGCCATTGTTTTATTATGACGAAAATTGTTGAAACTCATACATAGTACGTTGTAGGAGTAATCTTCTACAAATGCACGGGTATATCTTCTAATCTACGAGAATATGAGTAGTACACGTATATTGGCATATATTTTGATATATATTAGCATATATCGGAATCAATTACGACCTTCTGGGATAAAGATTACGGTGATTATTAATATTTTCAATTTATTACGTCATCTCTTTTATTTTGGCAAATATTTTTGAGACTCATATTGTAATACGGGTAATCTTCTACTAACACACTGACATATTTTCTAATCTGCAACAATATAAGTAGTACAGCGTTGTTGTTGTTATTGAGACCCAGACCGTCCGACCTACCAGAAAGGTGTAAGGTAACTGTTTGGACGGCAGGGAAGTGCCACACAATTTTGACCGGAACCCAGTGGAGGAGGCATCCGCAGGGACCGTACCCTCCTTCCCCTGCCACCAACCTCTCGGAAGGACTTACGGACCCACGTGTTTAACGTGATCGTACTCCGCATGAACACGGTGGCAGTTCTGGCAGAGGCGAGAATCGCGCGCAAACCACTGGGCAACCGCGCCCGAAATGTGCCAACAACACGCGGTGTTCCCAGGTGGAGTAGTACGGAGTGGCATATATTGATTCAATTTCTTCTTTTTTTTTTGTAAATTTGCTCACAAAAGGGGCCAGGATGTTTTATTCTTCAGATCTGCCCGTGAAGTTAATTTTGCATAGTGAGAACAGATATTCTTAAACTTCTCTTTATGAGCAATAAATTTAATATTTTAACAGAATTTGCACATGATTGCGAATTATAAGTTTCTTTATATTATATACTCCGTACGAAGAACGGGTATGCTGCTAGTCTATATAAATAAAATTGAAAATCTGTCTGTCTGTCTGTCTGTCTGTCTGTTTGTCCCATCATCACGGGAGAACGGCTGAACCGAATTTGATGAAATTTGGTGGGTAGCCTGGAAATAGCCCCACTTAAAATTTAGTCCATGTTTTGAATTTCTACGACCAGTGGTTCTCGAGATATTTGTAAAAAACGAAATTTTCGTTTGTCTCATCATCGCGAAAAAACGGCTGAACCGAATTTAATGAAATTTTGTGGATAGCCTTGAAATAACCCCCCATAAATTTAGTCTAAGTTTCGAGTTTCTAAGACCAGGGGTTGTCGAGATATTAATGAAAAACGGAACTTTTCCCTAAGAGTTATACTCTCCAACTCCGTGGTTTATTCAAACGGAAAGGATGAAAATTGTTTGTTTAAAACGGCGAAATGAAATAAAACTTTATTTCCGAGTTTGGTGCAGGATTTTTGCATTAATTAGTCACTATCGGAAAACACGAATTGTTTGAAACATGAATTTAGATGGAAAAATCAACCTCCGTGGTTATATTTCACAAGCTTTTACTCAACGATTAAAAGTATAAAGAAATCAAAATGGCTATTTAATTTCGAATTTTATGAGGAAGATTCTATCTTATATCATGTTGCTCGGCAACGGAATGAAATTAAATGTGTTGGTAATATTTATTATTATTTTTTCTATTTGAATAATAAATAAATGGATGTAAAAAAATATTTTTAAATGAAAGGTTTGGTTGTTCTTTTAATTATATAAATTGCGAACTACGTACATCATTTTCATTTATTTTAGCAAAGAGGTTTCCAGCTCATATACTGTGTTTAGCTAATAAACTCATATATTGTGTTTACCCAATAAATTCATTTAGCCGATTGTTGAAGCAGAAAAAGAGTAGAACGGCTGTATCCTATAATACAATTTTAGTGTTTTCATTTAGTATATACAAACGGGATCAGAATATTTTATTCTTCAGATCTGCAAATTTAGAGCTACGAGTTTAGCGGAATATCTCTAAATAACTTGGTAACTTTTCTTAAACTTTACCAAATTAGCGGAAATGTTTCCAAATTTATAAAAATGACGCAAATCAATGATTTGTTTTTTTAAAATAGAGTACTGAAATGATGTTTCGGTAGCATTTGTCGGGCAGTCCATCCATCCTACTTAGTAACACATTTAACGAATTTTTTTAATATCACCAAATTGATAAAAATATTTGTGAGTCCATAAAAATATCATAGAATTGATAAAATCGCGCTTAATAAATGAAAATAATTGTGTTTTGTTAGGGGATAGTATTGTGATGATGTTTCGTCAATTTGTCGCAAAATGGGACTATCTGTTCTACAGTCCCACTTGGCGATAAATTTGGGAATTTTTTAAGTTATCGCTAAATTGACTAAAATGTCGCCAAACCTTCATGGAGGTCGCATTATTCAGATGATATGATTTCCATCAATTTATTTGAAGCAAATAATATCATGTCGCTTAGCAACGGATCCAATGTGTTATGCGGCATACGATTTTATATTAAATCTTTTCCGATTTGAATAATAAAGATATGTATATAAAAAAATTTCATTGACATTGCATTTTTGACTGGATAATATCAATTACGGTCTTCAGAGTTAAACATTATTATTATTGATATTTTCGGGGACTTTTGATTCATTGATTATTGATATTTTCAAGTTATTATGACATTGTTTTATTATGACGAAAATTGTTGAAACTCATATACAGTACGTTGTACGAGTAATCTTCTACAAATGCATTATATCTTCTAATCTACGAGAATATAAGTAGTGCAGGTATATTGGCATATATTTTGATATATATTGGCATATATTGGAATCAATTACGACCTTCTGGTAAAAGATTACGGAGATTATTGATATTTTCAATTTATTACGTCATCTCCTTTATTTTGGCAAATATTTTTGAGACTCATATTGTAATACGGGTAATCTTCTACTAACACACTGGCATATTTTCTAATCTACGACAATATAAGTAGTACGGGGTTGCATATAATGATTCAATTCCTTTTTTTTTTTGTAAATTTGCTTACAAAAGGGGTCAGGATGTTTTATTCTTCAGATCTGCCCGTGAAAATAATTTTGCATAGTGAGAACAGATATTCTTAAACTTCTCTTTATGAGCAATAAATTTAATATTTTAGCAGAATTTGCACATGATTGCGAATTATAAGTTTATTTATATTATATACTCCGTACGAAGAACGGGTATGCTGCTAGTATTTAATAAAAATCTTCTTCCTCATAAACACACTGGATTTAAACCCGTTGCTGAGAGCGACATGTTATGATTTGCTTCAAATAAATTGTTGGTCAATATATCGTCTGAATAATGGGATCTCTAATGAAGGTTTGGCGGCATTTAAAAAATCGCTAAATTTATCGCCAAATGGGACTGTAGACCTGACAGTCCTACTTGGCGATAAATTCACGAACCATCATCAACGTATTATCCCCTAAAAAAACACAATTTCATTTATTTAGCGCAATTTTATCAATTTCAAGATATTTTTATGGATTTATAAACATTTTTATCAATTTGGTGATATTTTAAAAATTCGCTAAATGTGTTACTAAGTAAGACGGTTGGACTGACAGACAAATGCTAACGAAACACCAGTTCAGTACTTCCTTCTAGCAAAACAAAATAAATTTCATTGATTTACATCGTTTTTTTCAATTTGGAGACATTTCAATCAATTTGGCAACGTTTAAGAAATTTGCCAAGTTAGCGATATCCAGCCAAATTCGTAGCTCTAAATTTGCAGATCTGAATAAAATATCGTGTTCCAGTTTGTATATAATAAATGAAAACTCTAAAATATTATTAGAAGATATACCCGTTCTACTCTTTTTCTGTTTCAACAATCAGATAAATGAATTTATTGGGTAGACAGAATATATGAGTTTATTAACTAAACACAATATATAAGCTTGAAACCTCTTTGCCAAAATAAATGAAAGTGATGTACGCAGTTCGCAATTAATATAATTAAAAGAATAATCAAACCGTTTTCTTCTAAAATATATTTTTATCCATTTATTTATTATTCAAATCGAAAAAATAATAATAATCATTAACAAACACATTTAATTTTATTGCGTTGCCGAGCAACATGATATAGGATAAAATCTTCCTCATAAAATGCGAAATTAAATAACCATTTTGATTTCTTTATACTTTTCATCGTTGAGTAAAAGCTTGTGAAAAATATAAGCCATGGAGGTAGATTTTTCCATTTAAATTCATGTTTCAAACAATTCATGTTTTCAGATAGTGACTAATTAGTGCAAAAAATCTCCACCAAACTCAGAAATAAAGTTTTATTTCTCTTTGACGTTTTAAACAAACGATTTTCATCCCTTCCGTTTGGATAAACCACGGAGTTAGAGAGTAGAACTCCTAGGGAAAAGTTCCGTTTTTCATTAATATCTCGACAACCCCTGGTCTTAGAAATCCGAAACTTGGACAAAATTTATGGTGGGCTATTTTAAGGCTACCCACAAAATTTCATTAAATTCGGTTCAGCCGTTCTTTCGTGATGATGAGACAAACGAAAGTTTCGTTTTTTACTAATATCTCGAGAACCACAGGTCGTAGAAACTCCAAACATAGACTAAATTTTAAGTGGGGCTATTTCCAGGCTACCCACAAAATTCCATCAAATTCGGTTCAGCCGTTCTCTCGTGATGATGGGACAAACAGACAGACAGATTTTCAATTTTATACATATAGATTGTCAAGTGTCTGTCTGTCTGTCTGTCATGCTTTTTAGACACTTCCTGAATAGATAGAGACTTGCAGTTTGGTACACTGCTCGGTCGTTCGATAAAAACCCCTAGAAAAATCGAATTATTCGAAAACGTTCTGTAGAGGGGGTGCTCCACACCAAAACGTTCGAAAAGTGAATTGATAGGAAAGCATGCTTTGCGATAAGATAGAGACGTCAAATTTGGTGCATGGGTAAACCGTTCAAAAGGAAGAAAGTGTGCAATTTCAGATTTCCAATATTTTCTACTTAAGGGGGTGCCGCACACCAAAATGTTCAATTTTCGAAATAAAAGAGAAACGCCAATTTTAAAACCTGATGGAGGCTTGATATTTGGTATATAGGCGAATCATTTGCTGAAAACACCCAAGACAAAATAATTTTTCAAAAATATTCGTTTAAGAGGGTGCTCCAGAAAAAAACGTTCGAAAGGTGAAATGACGAAAAACTATGCTTCGGGATAGGATAGAGACTTCAAATTTGGTGTACAGGTAGATAGTTCGAAAGGAAGAGTATGTGCAATTTGAGTTTTCTAATATTTTCTAATTTAGGGGGTGCCGCAAACCCAACTGTTCGATTTTCCGAATAAATGAGAAATTCTTCCTTTAAATTTTGAGAGGCTTGAAATTTAGTATATGGGGTAATCATTTAATGAAAAATTTATTATATGGGGTAATCATTTAATGAAAACACCCAAGACGAATAGAGTTTCTCAGAAATGTTCAATTAAGGGGGTGCTCCAGAGGAAAACGTTCGAAATATGAAATGATAAAAAACATGCTTCGGGATGAGATAGAGTTTTCAAATTTGGTATACGGGTAGATAATTTGGAAAGAAGAAAGTGTACAATTTCAGTTTTCCAATATTCTCTACTTTAGAAGGTGCCGCACACCAAAATGTTCGATTTTCGGATTAAAGGAGAAACGCCCCTTTTAAAACGTGATAGAGGTTTGCTATTCCATATATGGGCGAATCATCTGATAGAAAACCCAAGAATAATGGAGATTTTCAAAACTGCTCATTTAAGGGGGTGAGTTCTCCACACAAAAACATTCGAAAGGTGAAATGATAGAAAAAACATGCTTCACGATGAGATAGAGACTTTAAATTTGGTGTACGGGTAGATTGTTGCATTGGAAAAAAGTGTGCAATTTCAGTGTTCCAACCTTTGCCATTGTAGGGAGTGCCACTCAATAAAATATTCGATTTGACGAACAAATAAAAAACACCTTCTTTACAATGTGATAGCGGCTTGAAATTTGGTATATGGGCTAATCATTTGATAAATACATCTGATGAATAAAGTTTTTAAAAAATGTTCATTTAAGGGGATACTACACAGAAAACCGTTCGAAAAGTGAAATGATAGTAAAAGCATACTTCGCGATAGGATAATGACTTCAAATTTGATGTACGGGTAGATAGTTTGAAAGGAAGAAAGTATGCAATTTCAGATTTCCAATATTTGCTACTTTAGGGGGTGCTAAATGTTCGATTTTTCGAATAAGTTATACACATTTCCTTTTAAATGTGATAGAGGCTTGATATTTGGTATATGGGTCAATCATCTGATAAAAAACACCAAGACGAATAGAGTTTTTCTTAAATGGCCATTTATGGTTGTGCTGCACAGAAAGACGTTCGAATGGGGAAATGATAAAATCGCATGCTTCGGGATGAGAGAGACTTTAATTTTGTGTATGGATAGATAGTTCGAAAGGAAGAAATGTGCAATTTAAGTTTTCCAATATTTTCTTCTTTAAGGGGTTTTGTACACCGAAATATTCGATTTGCCGATTAAATATGAAACGCGAATTATTCAAAAATTTACATCATTCGGGGGGTTGCTTATTACGAAACCGTTGATTTTCAACGGGTATTCGACTAGTATATACTAATTGCCAAGTGTCCGTCTGTCCGTCACGCTTTTTAGGCACTTCCCGAAGAGACTTGCAATTTGGTACACGGTTCGGTCATTCGATAAAAAAACCCTGGAAAAATCTAATTTTTCGAAAACGTTCTCTAGCGAGGGTGCTCCACACCAAAATGTTCGAAAAGTGAAATGGTAGGAAAACATACTTTGCGATGAGATGGAGACTTTAAATTTAGTGTATGGGTAAACCGTTCGAAAGGAAGAAAGTGTGCAATATCAGATTTTCAATATTTGTTAGTCTAGGGGCTGCCTCGAACTGAAATGTTCGATTTGCCGAACAAATGAGAAACGCCTGTTTTAAAATTTGATAGAGGCTTGACATTTGGTATATGGGCTAATCATTTAATGAAAACACCCAAGACAAAATAATTTTTTTAAATGTTCGTTTAAAGGGTGCTCCAGAGAAAAACGTTCGAAAGGTCATATGACGAAAAAACATGCTTCGAGATGCGATAGAGACTTCAAATTTGGTGTACGGGTAGATAGTTCGATAGGAAGACCATGTGCAATTTCAGTTTTCCTATATTTTCTACTTTAGGGGTTCCGGAAACCCAAATGTTCGATTTTCCAAATAAATGAGAAACGCCTCCTTTAAAAATGTAATAGAGGCTTGATATTTGGTATATGGGAAAATCATCTGATAAAAACAAAAGAATAGAGTTTTTCAAAATTGTTCATTTTAGAGGGTGGCTACTGCACACAAAAACGTTCGAAAAGTAAAATGATACTAAAAATATACTTCCCAATGGAATAGAAACTTATAGGTAGATAGTTCAAAAGAAAGAAAGTGTGCAATAGAAAATTTCAGATATTTGTAATTTTGGGGGGTTCCGCACACTAAAACGTTCGAAAAGTGAAATGATAGAAAAACATGCTTTGCGACGAAATAGAGACTTCCATATTTGTGTATGACGATATTGTTCGAAAGGAAGAAAGTGTGCAATTTCAGATTTCCAATATTTTCTACTTTAGGGAGTGTCACACACCAAAATGTTCGATTTGTTTAATAAATGAGAAATACCTAATTTAAAATTTGATAGAGGCTTTAAATTTGGTATATAGGCTAATCATTTGATAAGAAATCCAAAACTAATAGAGTTTTTCATAAATGTTCATTTAAGTGGGTGCTCCACATTAAAACGTTCGAAAGATGAAATGATTAAATTGTATGCTTCAGTATGAGATAGAAACTTCAAATTTGGTGTGCTGGTAGATAGTTCGAAAGGAAGAAAGTGAGCAATTTCAGTTTTCTAATATTTTCTTCTTTAGGGGGTTCCGCACACCAAAATTTTCGATTTTAAGAAAAAATGTGAAACGTGAATTGTTCAAAAATTTATGCTATTCAGGGGTTGCTTATTGTGAAACCGTTGATTTTCAACGGATATTCGGCTAGTGATTTTTCTATTGTCGAGGAGAAAAAAATGTTCTCCTTATTTAAAAATCTTCGCCAACATGGCCACTAAAATGAAGGATAACACATTTAAGCCCGAGGGCTGGTGATAATAAAAAAAAAACTTCTTTGCCAACATGGCCACACACATTTGCACAAGAATCTTCACCTCACCTATGAGGCCACTAGCGCTGAGGCAAGGCCATCTTATTCTAGGTGGCCTTGGCTGAGGTCGGCCGAAAGGCCCTGTTGGTGCCTGCCGGGGACTTGCTTTGGGAGGAGAGGGCGATCCGGTGATGACGTCCCAGGTGGTGTGGGAGCAGGGACACTCTGAGAACGGCGCGTCGGCCGGGTTGGTTTCTTTAGGTGTAGTCAGACTTATAAAGGAAATGCTTATTCTTGCCAGGACCTAAAATTTGTGAAGTGGTGGGCCTTGCCCTTAAAAATGAAGATCGTTGAAGTCCATATTAATGCGTGTAAAGTGAGGGCGGCTTGTTCTTTTAAAAATGAAAATATGCAAAAAAAGCTTATAGAGTCGTGAGCAACCGTAACATATCATCACAGTGGTTTTCACCCCGACTGAGAAGCTTTCTCTTGCTTGTCGCGAGGTTCCGGATCAGCAACATCTTTTGACGAGATAAAATTCGAACTTAAGGGTGAGCGTCAGTAAATCTTCTGCCCTATCCGCGCTTTGTTCACTTTCCCAGATCACGTTTTTCGCCGAAATTCTGCTCAAATAGTTGCAAAATATTTTCTGAAAGGTAAAAGGACTTAGACTATATTAAAACTAAATTTCATACTCAATAAAATATAGAATATATTTTTTATTTTAATCCAAAATATTTTTGGTGCTACCATCTGTTGTAATTTAATTCATACCGACTATTTTTATTTTTAATGAACATTTTTAAATATCTATTCCTTCTAATACGCTATTAAATACAACAACAGATCACATATAATAATGCCACAATCACACGGAAAGGTACTTGGACTTGAAGACAAAGCTGCAGTCCTCAGTGATGTACATTCAGATCCCCTTATCAAATTTATAGAATAAGAAATCACTTTTCCGTGATTGTGTAGATAACTCCGCCCTGGCTGATAAGCTAGAACTATAAGCTAGCTTACAGGAAAGCGTGGCTATTTCTTTCCCGATTTTCAACCCTTTATAAACAACGCAATGATAGACAATGATTGGATATGGGGCGTGGCTTTTCATGGAAGAAAATTTCTTGGGCAAGTCGATTGGATCCGCCATTTTGGGTCAAACATGGTTCTATTAAGTAATCTTTACAGAAAAAAAGTCATATATAATACTAAAAAATATGAATCATTTTCCACGAATAACATAACATTCGCCCAAATTTAAACAATATCAAGACAGGGAAACGCACCAATAATTACTACCATTAAACTTAAGTAGTTTGTGAAGTAGACTTAGTCACAGCAACAATATGGCGAAGCATCCATTTGCGTATTTGTGAGTTTTAGAAAGATTAAATCTGATTTCCCTTTAAAAATCACGTTACAGGAGAATCTCAATTAAACAAAAGCCATTGATAATTTCCTAGCCGATTTTCAGCATATTGTGGTGAAAATATTTTTAAGATTTTATTTTTAAATTATAGTATTTGTAAATAATTAATATACAAAATTGTTTAAGTACATTGTTGACTACAGTGTTCTCACCCATTTTCAGTGCACTCCTTTGAATTGCTTTATTTCGTTAGTTCTAGCTGTTTATATTTACAAAACTGATATATTTTTCCCATCAATTGCTAATAATATTCTAATATATTTCTACTTCATACATAGACGCCTGCAAAATTTTTTCCAGGGGAAGGGGGGGGGGGATAAACTCAAGCACATTATGTACAACATCGACAGGCCTGATGCTCGCCTTTGTTATATTAATGTCCAAGGTGGAGTGTGACCCATCCCCCTTTACATCCCCTATGGTCGACCATGACTTCATATTTAATAAAATGATTACAAAAGTTCATCTAATTTAGAAATAAGAAAACATTTAAAATGTTATATCTTGTATTCATCTTACATAAGTAACATTTTTAAAATCTCGTTCATTTCATCCTCCACTCTTTGCATTTTTATTTAAAATTATTTTATTTTATTCACCAATAAAAAAAACTTCTTGAAATAAAACTTATGAAAATGCGAATTCCAATATAAATTTCACTTGTAATACCAATTTTTTTGCCAAATTTTCAGCCTCCCCAGTCAAAAATCTCACGCTACTCTACTGCCAAGATCTGTGAAAGTTTCAACGAATTCGAATAAATACTTTTCTTTTTATCCGCTTTTTTTAATTTGTTGTTTAAATTTTAGACATAAGTGTATGTAAGATTAGGAAAACTGATCACACTTTTTATGAAAACGTCATTAATAACAACACTGGAGCATTCAAAATACCACATTTAAAATTATTAGATAATAAAATGAACATTAGTTTATCCATACTGTAAGCGAAATTCACAGTTTTTATTTATGTGATTAACTTAAATTTAAAAACAATTATTGTGAAGAACTATGACAGTAATCATTGTTCTAGCAATCCATATTTTTATTAATTTAGTTGTTCAATAATTTCTCTGATTAACAAAAAATAATTCTTTTTATCATAAAAAATTTATTAAATTATTAAAAAATTATTCGTATTAAAAACGATAGAAATATTAATTTTAGTATCTCTTGTGTTTTCTAAACGAACTTATACAAATATTTCTATGTACCATTTGTGATTACAAAAATGTTTAATCGTTTATATTTTACAAATTTTGTCCTTATCTTTCTTGAAGAAAAATTCATTCAGTCGTTATTTAACACTAGAACGACGGAAGCGGTCATTTTGACCGCATAACTACTTTGAGAAACGATTCCTCCAAAACGGCTAATCCCAACCCATTGAAATTTTATGACATTTCTTATTTTCTTAAAGTTATTGAAAACACAGAAGAAAATTATTCTAGGTTATAAGAGAACAAATAGTATATAAGAGAACAAATTAAGGATCTATTTTTTTATGGCGATCAACGATTTTTCTATGACGGTCAGATTGACTGCTGCCCGTCGTTCTAGGTATTTCAAAATATCAGTCGTTCTAGTGATATTCACGTTTTATAGAGCATTGGCACGAGTGTAAATAAACAACCTGCGTGGAAACGTAAGAGCGAAAGGGCATTATTTTCACTAAGCGTGTAATGGTAAACGGACGATGGTGGCAATAAAAATTGAAACTGAACCCATTAAACATCGAAATGTATCTTTGTAATGAAGATAATTTTATTTAGAATACTTGAATAACAATATATATTTAAAGATTTCATTTGCTAAAGTGTACTTTAAGGGATTTTAATTGGATGCACACTACTACTCATTTTTACTGTAGTCACTAACTATCGTTCTAAAGATGTATACATTTACTTTCAAATTCTGCAATGTATATGCGAGCGTGAAGGGAAAGATATGTAACGATTTTTCTTAAAAAAAAAAAAAAAACTCGTGTATATATTTTAATTAAAATGAATATTTTATTTTCCGGTTAATTAAAAATATCCATCAAACAAGATAAATTTAGTAAAATAAGAGGCTAAACGATTGTAAGTTTCTAAAGTAACCTTTTTTAATACAGAAATAATGAAAATTTGCATATTGCTAAGCAAACGAGTATTTTATTTTGGAAACGTAAGGGCAAAATTGTCCGTGTGAGGTCACGTGCCCATATATTATACATCAAGTATAACTAAGGCTCCTCTAAGTATAACGAATTCAACTACCATAGCGATGTGGACTTGCACCTTCGTCTGTCCTTCTGGATGACGTCAGACAAACGACGTTCACAAACTGCACTGTATCCTTTTCCTCCAAGTGTTTTCCAGAGTACTTGACTGTTTGGCAACACTTGTCAGGAAACGTGATTTTTGTGTAAATAACCAAATGAAGGGATACTGTGGAAAGATTTTAAATGAATAAATATTCTTGCTTGTTTGCGAAAATATTTATATATTTATGGATGTATATGTTTTATTTAAATTATTTTGATGAGATTTCGCTGTAAGATTGATAGCTGGGATCGTTTAATGATATTTGATGTAATTTGTTAGTGGTTTAAAAGTAAGTTTCGTAGTTATATTTCTTTGGAATAAAGACCAGAATTAAAAAATTCTTAAATGTTTTTAAAACGCTAAGAGTAAAAATTTTCTAACTTATATCAGTAAAACCCAGCTTCATTTACAAGTTTTAAATGACCTAAAATTCTTCTATTTATATTTAAAATCAACGGTTTTTAATTTTTATGGAAGTTTATGTTTAACTAATTTGTGAATTTAGATAATAGTTGGAGGTAGTTCTGGAGTCATATTTTTGTATTTATACAAAAGGGACAGAGGCAAGAAAATAGCTTTAATATAAGAATTGAAAAAAACTTCCCATTGTAACCTAATGTTCTATGAATTACTGATATTAATAATGCAGTCCTTTTTATTTCCAATACAAATCTCTCTATATAAATGAATCCTTTAGAATGGATGTCTGTCCTGTATACAAATCCACAAATTTTTACCCAATTTTTTAAAAATGCTGTATTTAAAATACTAATAAAACCCCACATTTTTAACGGATTCATAGAAAAAGCATTGACCAGACAATCATTTCTGAAACTATTTGAAGGATATTGTATTGCATGGCACATAGTTAAATTGTTTTCGCTTTATAAATGTATATTTGTTATTCAAGTGTGTAGGCAGATACAGTACTAATGTTTTAATCTGATCTAAATAATAAAAAAAGTTGATAGAAAAATAAATTTAATATATGATATTATATTTTGAATTGTGTTTTATCGGTTGTATCTGCAGGATGCAGTTATATTACAGGAATTATTCATATTTTCAATTTCTTAAGTCATCTACTTTATTTTAACAAATATTTTTCAAATTCATATATTTCCAATTGTGTTTAATTGATTGTTGCAATGGGAGTAAAAAATTGTACAGGGATATATTTTGCTACTATTTTAACATCTTCATTTCAGCATTGACCAAACTTCATATTTTTTGTAAATTGATTGATATAGAGGACTAGGATACTGTTTAATAGCTGCTAAGTGCTCCTGTTTTCTCATATTTGTTCAGTTTTTTTTTTTTTTTTTTTTTTTTTTTAAATTATTTTTTTTTTTATTTTTTTTTTTATTTTAAGTCTTGTTCAGGTAATCCAAATTTTCATCATCTTAACATTTGTATTTTCTTTTTATATATAAGTATACGAATCTGTATTTTTTCATCTGTATAAGAGTACTGTCCTACCGCCACGAGAAAGTCCCCAGACAGCAGACGTTTTGGTGGCGGTCGCTATGAAAACAGGTTATTCCACTGCATTTTAGGTGTGGCGGAAAGCGCTTTTTTCGATTTGGCGCAGATAGAACCGACAAAAGTCGCATTTCACTTTGTACTGGGGTCAATGCTAGGCGCTCGAATTCTGTGATTTTTAAAGCTGTGAAGTAACTTGTACTGTGTTGCACACTTTGTGGATTTTGTCTAGTTGAAAAATGACTACATTTAAAAGTGGAAAGACTTTGCATTCGCAAGCACGTGCAATAGTCCACAATGTTACGGCATTTTATGAAGAGGAAAAACCGCAAATTCTCTAAAAATACCAATTTCAAATGCAATGAAGATAACTGCGGAAGCGACAGAGGTTTCAGCGTCATCAGTTAAAAAGATAAAACGGGAGGGGAAATCGCTTAATGACACTGAGATAAGTATTTTATCTATTTGAACAATTTACAATTATTGATTAAAGAAGCTATTTTAAAAGTAACACAAAATGAATGGAAAACACACTGTGAACACATTGAAAAAATAGGGAATATTTATCGGAAGAAAGATGGACTGATAGAAGATATTGTGAAGAAATTAGTGATAAATCTGTCGGATAGCGATTCAGACTCTTCAAGTAAAACCATTTCAAGTGATTCAGACATAGTAGATAATAGTTATTCCAATGAATGTGAATGAATATTTTGCAATTGACTGAAAAATATGAAAAGAATGAATATTTTAAAGTCATAATTTTGCTTATTTATCATTTATTTTTTCCTTTTTGCTGGCTAATAATTGTGTAGCTTGCTGATTGGAAACTGTAATAATTTTCATTTAATTCAAATTTAGGTTTAAACAAAATGATATAAATTCTAGTTTTTAATTGTAAGCTTTTCTCTCCTAAAATCGCCCAAACCTAAAAGAAAATATCTAAAACTACTTTGTTCTAATAGATTGACGGCTTCCCGTAGCCGCTGTCGCCTATAATAACAAATTATTTTCTGAGTTTAAATGACGAGAAATTTTTAAGTTAATTTATAATTTAATGTCATTTAATACGAAAATTTTGTTGGCTAATCCGGAGATTAGGTCACCTTGGTTAAATCGGAGAAGACGCCACGCACTTTGTGAGGTTAAATCGGAGAAGACGCCACGCACTTTGTGAGCGCTTTATGTTGCAATCTGGTAACCTCTTGTATCGGATGTTTTCGGCGGAAATTGTGTAACATCCAATAAGAATACGTTTTTGTGTTTGCTACAGTTTTTTGATGTAAAAGAACATTTCTATCAATATTTTTGGCCATTGTTGTGCGTGTTTGCTTGTTCTTTCGTTATATGATTCATTTTGGAAAAAGTGATTTTGCTACGTGCGATATGCACAGATAAAATTGTAGCATATTCTGTGTCTGGGCGCCGCAGGCGACCGTTCCTAATAAACCGGAGATCACTGGGGGCCCCGTTCCGGTGTAGAACGACCTTTAGGTCGAACCCCTGCCCTTGTACGGACCACTGGTACATACGGACCACCGATACATCCATTCCACAATTTTCGATCTTTAGATCGAATCCCTGCCCTTACACGGACCTGTAGGTCGAACCCCTTCCTTTATATGGATCCTCAGTTAGATGGAGAAAGCGATCTTGATACGTGCGATATGCACAGATAAAATTGTAGCATAAAAATATTAAATTTTACAAAAATCTGATTTTGGAACGTTTATATGACTAGTATTAATTTTTTTATTCTGCAGTTTTATAAAGTTATTTAATTTTCTTAAAATACACAAAAATCTGATTTTGTAACGTTTTTTTTTAGTATTATTCACTGTTATTTAAGTTAAATTAAACTATCATTTATATTAGAAAATCTTGTTTAGAACAAACACAATAGTCTGTCTTTAGAAATAGGGTTCTTCTACCAAAACATCATTTTGGTAGGAGGAGCCTATTTCTAATGACGGTAAATGACATCACTGAGGATGGGTGGAGCCAATTTCAAAACACGGAAGAAAGCGCCAACCACAGGCCAACTTGGCCCGATTTTGTACTTAGAAAAAAATTTGCGGTGACCTGATCTCCGGATTTACAATTTTGTTTAACTGTCGGATAAAAAACATCTACTATTTTTAGTACATCATGATAAACGAAACGGATTCTTCGCTTAATGAAGTGCGCTTGATTTGCCAAATGTTGCAGTCGATTTTAAACCTTTCTCCCTTCTTTCTTCGACTCGTCTACTTGCGGCAACCCTGTTCAGAAACTTTCTTGTGGCGTTAGGACAGTATTTACAGGTCACTAATATTCCAAAAATGTCATGAAATGAGGAACAAAATCACAAATTTTGAGATGAAAGTTTTCCCTTTCCTTAACGTAAAAATTTGTTTCTCTGCGATCGCGTAATCAGGGCTCGCAAACGGTGATTATTTCCACATCGTCACGAGAGAGAGATGACATTATCCAATTGATGTGGGTGATATACATTTGCATCAAATAAAATGTTTATTATCTCATGTTATATGCTAGAAAAGTATTTTTCAAATGTATTATTAATGAAATAAAAAACTGTATTGCACCAATTACCATGAAATACGGAATTTGTGCTCAATTCTCTATATATTTCGTTTTAATATGAGAGTACCTCTTCACTTTTGCTGTTTGTTTGAATTGTTTAAAATTTTTGTAATGATTTCATATTTTATACAGAAAACAATTTTTCAAGTGTATTATTAATCAAATGAAAGGGTATTTTGCAGCAGTATTACGAAATACAGCATTTGTGTCTGACCCTCCATATATTTTGGTGAAAATAATTTCCATTTTTGCAATATGTCTGTATCATCTAAAATTGTGATTATTGCGTGTTTTATACAGAAAAACTGTTTTTCAAACATATTATTAATGAAATGAAGTTTTCTGAATAACAGTATTAAAATAATAATTTGGGTACATAGGAAATGCAACCATTTCAAAAGCATAAATTAAATTTGATGCATTTGCATTTATATATCTTTCTTTAGAATTTTAATTAAAAATTAATATTTATTTCATCCTTTACTTTAAATGAGTTTTTGAGAATAATTAAAATTTAAAAAAAATAGGGGTTCAGAATTATTAGAGCATACTGAAAAAAGCTAAATCAGCTACAATTTTAGCACTTAATAAAAATAATTAGATAAATTATTCTATATCGAGTATGTGCTAAAAATGATTAATACATGTAAATATCAGTTGCTTTACAATATAAGGTTTAAATGCATTAATGTGCCATGTTAGTGTGGTTAAAAGTTATAATTTTTTTCCCCATGCAATGTGTTATTTTTCTTTCTGGTATGCTGACAGCTATGCTGTTTTTCTTTTGATTTGTCTGAAGATAATTTTGTATAGTGAAAACCAGTGTTAGAAATTAAAAATTTGAACTAGGCGTCATTTGACGCCTATAGGTTCTGACTCTAGGTGCCAAATAACGGCTATTTGCCATTTTTACATCTCTAACAATAACAACTATTTTTTAAATGCCCATTTTTGTTAAAGATATAAAAAAAGAATAATTCAGATTTTTGTATTAAAAATTGTTTTAAATTTTCTTAAAATTTAAAATGAACTGAAAAAGAAACTCAAGAAAAAATAAATAGAAAAATTGCTAATTTGTTTTTACTTGGCAAAAAGGGCATAAAAAAACAACAAATTAAAAAAAACACTTCTATTTAACAATTTTCAATTATGGTCATCTTATCTTGTACTGTCATTGCCCCAATACCCCTTCATTTCATGCTTGAAAATTATTTTTCCTGATTTAAAACAGCAATTAATATAAAAGTTTGTTAATGAAAACAAATTGCGAGAATGGAAAATACATGATAATGAAACGGGATAAACCGATAATCACGTATAAATGCACATTTTAGTGACATTTCCATATAATATTTCTCATATTACTTACAAATATAAGAATGAAACACATTTAAAATTAAAATATTATAAGGTAATCTTGAGCGAAATTTAGTCACTTTTTGTGGCCAATTTTGCCAAAGTATTGAATTTCATTTTAAAATCTGTTTACTATATTCATCTTAAAAGTTTAAAAAAAAAGGGGGGGGGGCGAAATTTGCATATTTCTCCGGAAATCAGCAGTCAATACAAATATCGAAGCTTCACGAAGAAATGCAGAGTTGGCAGCTAGGGTTCAGTATTTGCAAGTCAATAATAAGTTTTAGTTTTATAGTTGCTACTCTTTTTCTTGTCGCTTTGACAAAATATAAATTATACCCTTGAAACTCATCTACACCCTTTGGGTGAGCTAGACAGCCTGGGTAATAATAAAAAAAAGTATGAATCACATTAATTTTAGGGATTGATATAAAAAATGCATAGATGCCAACCTACCAGAAAAAAAGATAGGAACATATTGCATGAGGAAAAATCATGCACTAATACCGTTTTTCCCCATACTGCTGCAAAATAGCCTTCTATTTCGTTAATAATACGTTTGAAAAATAGTGTTTCTATTATATAGAAAAACTATTTTTATGTTTGTAATTATTTTCTACATTATATATACAAAATAATTACAAACATTTTAAACGATGCAAACAAATTGTAACAGTGGAAAAATACTTTCAAAATAAAACGAAATATAGAAGATCGCGCACAAATGCCATTTATCGCGATATTGCTACAAAATAGCCTTTCATGTCATTAAAAATACGCTTGAAAAAAGTTTTTCTGTATAATATAGTATATACGAAATAATTACAAACGTTTTAGACGATGCAAACAGATTGCAGAAGTGGAAAAGTATTTTCACAATAAAAGCGAAATATAAAGAAGATCGCGGACAAATGCCATTTATCGCGGTACCCGGTACTCGTGCAATATAGCTTTTCATTTCTTTAATAATACGTCTGAAAAATAGTTTTCTTGGGTATAACAAGAAATAATCATAAAAATTTTAGTCGATGCAAATGTGTTTCTCCCACATTAATTAGAAACAGACGCAATTACGTGGAAATGGATTTTTAGATGAAACAACGGGAAAACCTCCATCTTAAAATTTCAGACTTTGTTTCTCATTTCGTGACCTACTTTCGATTTCATGACTTGTATATACTCTTATGCAGATCTGCGTATAATAAGATATAAATGTTATGGAAAAGAAAATCAGACTACTGTGGATCCAAATCAGATTCCCGGAACAAAACTGAAAAAACGGAACAAGTACATAAAAACTGAACACTTGGAAGCTATGAAAACGTCATTTTCAATGTCTGATAACAAAATATTAGCTAACCAAATTTACAAGCTGGAACGATTCAATCTGGAATGCAATGTGTTCTATAATAGTAAGCAATTAGATAGTAAAGATTGCAGGATCACCCCCCTTTTCTTTCAAGTGCGATATGTGGATCTATGAAGGAATAAAGGGGAGGGGAGCAATAGAAACTCGTGAAATACCCGGAGTCTCGGGCATCGGAATGTCTAAGGATAAAGCAAACACATAAATTCTTCTGAAGTGCAATTTCAGGTCTTGAAGGGTGGGGGTGAGTTCAAGTACAATAAAGCTTCCAATGTGTCCTTCTCTGAATAGACAGAGGGGGATTTTACTGTCTGTGTACCACCTGTAGATTTATCAATGTGAGCGTGTATAAAATGCTGCTTTTTTCTCGACAGCTATCCAGTCTTCTACTAGGGATCATAATTTAGTCAAAGGAAAAGGGAAGACTGATATTGGTACTTACGTATTATCGCAACCATGACAAAACGTAATTGATGTATCGTCCAATAAAGGTCCCGATCGATTCCAAGGACAACATGCAACAAAGTGATCTGTATGAGGACCCACGTTCGAGCGGGCTCGAACTGGTTGGGGGACGTACGCACCGCTGGGACTGTGTCGTCAGACAGGCCGGCTTCGCCGGACCAAGTCACAGAGCATACTAGACTCGCTTCTGGGACCGTCGCACGGCGCAAGGACCGTGACAACATGCAGCCAAGTGATCTGTATGAGGACCCACGTCGAACTGCTTGAGAAAAACCCAGAAGCGAGTCCCAGAAGCGAGTCTAGTATGCTCTGTGACTTGGTCCAGCGAAGCCGGCCTGTCTGACGACACAGTCCCAGCGGTGCGTACGTCCCCCAACCAGTTCGAGCCCGCTCGAACGTGGGTCCTCATACAGATCACTTTGTTGCATGTTGTCCTTGGAATCGATCGGGACCTTTATTGGACGATACATCAATTACGTTTTGTCATGGTTGCGATAATACGTAAGTACCCTGATATTTAACAATAGCATTGTTAGGTGTCAAATTTGACGACCAAATTGAAGAATCTAGTCGTCAAATTGAAATTTCTAGTCGCAAATTACGACTAACGACAGCTAATTTCGAACACTGGTGAAAACAGATATATATATATATATATATATATATATATATATATATATATATATATATATATATATATATATATATATATATATGTTACCAGAAAAAGGGCACTTCTTAGAAAAAAAGGGCACATATTTTTTATGTTTGAATAACATTTATGCTTGGGATTTTTATGACGAAAATCAGAGCATTGCAAAAAAAATGTAAACACTTTTGTCGCGTATACCTCCAAGTCTAATAGATAAAAATGCATATATATTTTCTTGTTTTGTAGGAAATAGGGTCAAGATTGTGAATATATAAAATTAATTTCAATTTTTTAATATTTTGAACTTGTTTTTTGAAAAACTTAAAAAAGTATCTGTCCGAGCAAGTGTTTTTTTTTTTTTTTTTTTTTTTTTCATTTTGCTTATTTTCACTCGAAATATCTTTGAAACCATAAGAAACAGATATAAATAGTAAGGGATAAAAATATGTATTAGGAAATTTAGTTGCTAAATCTATATTTATATTTTTAAAATGTGCTTATAGTTTTCGAGTAATCATTTTGTCGAGTTGAAGAAGAGTGAAAATTGCCCCTTTTTCAAGTTCGTAATGCTATCTCAAAAACTAAACTGGTAAACAATTATGCAAGAATATAGCTCTTTAAATCCCTACAAGTGTATATAATTGGATTTTGGATGAGCTCTTTGTTTGCAAAGTATAGTGGTTATAATTTCGATATTTTAGTATTTTAACCTGGGTTTTCCAATGTGTGGGAAAGCTTTAATTTACTTAAAGTGTTACTATTGTTTCAGCTGAATTTGTTACTTACTCCTTGGTGAAATATTTGTGCATAAGTTTGAGATAATCTTATTTTGTTTAAAAAATTAGGGCATTAAATGAACTTGGAGATTCTAAAAATGTGTAATGATTGGTTAGGTTTGAACAAAAGGAATTAAACACATACATTATTGTACATATTTATGTGCCGCCAGGCAAGTTTATAGATTATAGGTCAGATAAGTTTAATTTATATACTGAAAAACTAGTTCGTAAAATAATTCTATATTTTAACCTGAAATCTTTGGTTGAAGCATCCTGATAAAATCGTTCTGAAAACTAAAGTACTAACTAGCTATAAACAGTTAGCGTGTCATTTGTAGCACTTTAAAATCCTGTAAACAATATAAATGAATCTGAAAAAATCGAATAGCTTTATTGAACTTTTCTAAAGTTTTATTTTACAAAATGTTATTCATTCAAAACCATTTTGGCTTCATCGGACTGGAGCCACCACCACTAAGCTATGAAAATGTTTCTTTTGTTGAGAACAAATTTATCATTGAATAAATGCTATTTTTACATCAAATGCAATTATAGTCTTGAGCAATTAGGTTTATTAGCAATTACAATTATTGAATTTACATAAATTTAGAGTTTTTAAAAAGGAGAATATTAAATTTTGATTTTTAGTAATTTCTCATTAGTCAATGAGGTTTGATGATTTTAAGAGATAAGGTATATTTAAACGTTGCAAATATTTGTTAATTGTTTGTTGTTATATATTGATTACAAAAAAAAAAGAAAAAAACCCTGATTTAAATAACTAAATAAAATTCCAGAATGCTCCATAAAATCACCGTATAAAGTTTTGAACTATGGATTAGAAAAAGTGTAGCTGCTAAGTTAATCATTATTCCATGGAGTAGAGTTATTAACCCTTTCGCGACGAGTGGCACGCCCACGCGCCAGCTGCGAAGTTGCATTCAAGGACGAACGGCACGCCCGCGGGCCGGAGGAAATTTTACCCTAAAGGACGACTGGCACGTATTGGTGTTTCTACGTGGAACGTTTTAGTTTGAATGTATTTGTCTCCTAGATGGCGCTAAATGCCCGTGGAAGCAACTTAAATGTATTTTGTAGATGTTTGACTTTGGCACAAGGAGAATCCAATGAATTATTTCTCCATTTGGAGCGGTGAAACACATGGTTCTGTAAAGTAAACATAGCACTTCTCGTAGCATCAACAATTTTATAATTGAGTTCCGGGTCTCGTTCTGATTTTGTCTTTTATTGATTTGGTTGTTGAATTAGAGGAATATAAGAGAGTTTTTTTTTGAGTGGGTGGGGGAGGGGGGGGGGTAAAGGAATGTGCGGCAATGAAATGATTAGATTATTTATGTTCTCATGGAAAGGAAGGCTGGGATTTCGTTAATATATCCCATCGAAAAGGTCCAGATATGAAATAAAAATATATAAATCGTCAGAATCGGAATGAGGCCATAAATGGAATTTCCTTGTGTATACTGGAAAGGACACGGGATTATCAAGCTCTGATGGTGGGTATGGAGAACGCGTTGTGAAGCCACTTCTAAGTGAACTTTCAGGAAAAGGATATACTTTGTATTTGGATAAATTTTTTACCTCTCCTGTACTTGCAAAGTATTTGTTGTCTAAGAATATGCATATATGTGGTACAGTTTTAAAAAATCGGAAGGACATGCCAAAGAATTATCCATCTGTACCTAAAACATATATACACTAAAATTTTTAATATTTTGATAAAAGAAAATTTGTATAAAAAAATATACATCAAATAGAAAATAAGTATTTCCTTTCTTCCTGAAAATAGTAGAATGCTGTGTTGAACGGGTGATTTTTAGTGAATTTTTTTCGAGAGTTAGGCTTAGCGCAAAAAAATAGCCGTCTTTTACGCACATTTCAGAAACGAAGCGCTTCGTCCTTTGGGCCACGGTAGTTTCGGAATGCCGCCGTCCCGAAAGGGTTAATAGTGCAAGCAATGTACATTCATGTGTCTGCGCATCATCCGTATCTTTAGCCGTAAACTCGCATAGCAGGCGAATACGCGAACGACAACTACTGCATACGTCCCTAAAGCGGGCACATCGTTATTAAATGAGCTTGATTATTATTATTATTGCATGCATCCATCAAGCGGGCCAAAGACGAGTCCGCTAATATGAGGGGGCGTTATTTTGTGTTTCAAATCTGCTATGTGGATGTCGTGCAACGGGCTAATCTTTTAATCCATAAGCCCGCATAGTGGGTGTATTCATAACACAATGTCACACGATTTGCACGCGTCTGCACAAAGTATATATCGTTATTGCATGCGGATTACATATACTCGTTAAATGAAGGCGCTTAATTTTGTAAATCCGCTACGCGAATTAAATATGTCGAATCGCTATTGCATGGAGCGGAGTTATCGTTAAATTATATATAACGCGTATTGCATCCGTCTGCTTAGTAGTCGGGTCAGGACCTCTCATACAAATTTCTGGGTTACCCTTCATATTTCGTTTTCCTCTTTAGTACATTCTTCATGTCTTTTCCCTCGTCAAAAAATTATTGGGGGCCCCATCACTTCAGTGGTGTCCACCCTACTTATGGGCAGCCGTGGTCAGATACACAGCCAATAGCTATTGCATGACCTGTATTGGGAGTAAATCCGCTACGCGAATTAAATATGTCCACGTATCATTATTGCATGGAGCGGAGTTTTCATTATATTATATATAACGCATAGTGGTCAGATCAGGGCCGCCCATACAAATTTGTGGATTCCCCTTCATATTTCATTTTCCTCTTTTGTGCATTTTTCATGTCTTCTCCTCCCTCAAAAATTGTTGGTGAGTCCGGGTCCCACCACTTAAGTGGTGTCCGATCCTCTCTAAGGGCAGCGGTGGACAGTTAATAGCTATTACACAGTCAATAGCTTAGCCGAGACTTTCGAACGTAGCGGAGATACGCAGTCTACAGCAAGAAAGTATATTAAGAGAATTTTCAAAAAGCGACTAGGCTGGTAGCTAAAGGCAATTAGTGAACAATATAACGAAAATAAGCTCTCCCATATTTCATACAAGCCAGTTAAAATCACTGCGCTAATCTAACAACTTTTCTCCCCACCCTTTCTATCATCCTCCGGTTTTGACTGAATCGGTGAAATCAACGTAAACATCTTCCCGCAAATGGCGCAAAGAACTCTAGTTCCGGAAATCTATATTTTTAAATATTTGTTTTAGAGCAAATATGCTTACAGGGTTTTCATTTATAGAACTTTATAACTCAAATGCATATCAAACATGAAATAATTTAACAAAAATTTAAGTTGAAAAAGAAAACTGTTTTGAAAGTTTTCATCAGATGGAAGAAAGAATGTACGTGCTTAATATTCCCCTTTCCGTCTTGTTTCTTTTAGTGGAGGAAGGAAGTGATATGGGGATGTCAATCTTCTTTTTATTGGCACTAGATCACCCTTTTTCTTTCTTTGAAGGAGGAGGGAGCAGGGGGGGGGGGGGAGAGAGACATGATCAAAATTTATGGTAATGAACGCAGAGAAAGGGCTCTGGGACTTATCTGAGGTCATACAAGAACTTGTTGATTTTCGTTTGAGGACAGATATTGCTCTCTTAACAAAAGGCTAAGCAGGGGATCTGATCTGCTAACATAAGGGCAGGGAGGGCACTCTTCTTGTACAAAGGGCAAGGAGGGTGCTGTTCTGGTAACAAAAGGGCAAGCAGGGTGCTGCGCCCTTTCAAAAGTGCCTGTGGGGAAACTCTGTATATACTGTTGGACAATTGCTAAAGACGGATCACAAATTGTAATGTGGCACAACATTAAGTGGGGGTGGAGGCCCAGCAGGATAAAATATTGTTGCCACACTGTTCGGACATTAGAATAAAGATCATTTATTGTTCTGAAAATACAGAACGTTTTGAAACATCTGAAAGGGAAAAGGTGTTCATTTGATGCTGTGTACGGAGAAATGGAAAAATGCATATGAACGACAGTAGGCACCTTTGAGAAAGGTGTCAGTACAGGATATGTCCACCTTAGAGTGTGATGCAACATTCCACACGTCGTGTCATGCTTTGCAACATTATCCAGCAGCTGTTGAAATTGTCCCACTCCTCTGTCAGTGCACGGATGAGGGTGTTCTTGTTTGTTGAAGGATATTTTCGACCAGCAAGTCGCCTTCCCAAAGCATCCCAAACATTTTCAATGGGGTTTAGATTTGGAGAACGTACCAGCCATACGAGGCATTGATACCCTCGCTGACTAGATAATCATGAACAGGAAGTGTTCGATGACATGGTGCGTTGTTGTCCATAAAAACAAATTTATCACCGGCAGCACCATGGAAAAGGCGAACATGAGGCAGTAGAACTTCATCAATGTGTCGTTGGCCGGTCATAGTCCCAGTTGCAACCACGTGTAGGGATATGCGCCATTCATCATGATGCCGGCCCATACTATGGTACTGCATGTTGGATATCGGTCCCTTTCCTGGATATTTTCTGGATGATAAGCAGTACCACTCTCATGCCAGATCAATTGACGTGTAAAATCTGATGACAGACTGAACCTACTCTCATCTGAGAATAGTATTCAAACCCAGTCCTGTTCGGTCCAATTGCGATGCTCACAACACCATTGCAAATGGATGGTATAGTGCAGTCTGGACAATGGGACACACAACAGGTCTGCAGGCGTATAAACTCCCTTCTCCCAAACGTCTGGCAACAATTTTTCGGGAGGTCCGCTGTCCTGTGGTAGCAAGAAACTGATTTGCCACCTGCTGAGCTGTGGTGCGCCGGTCCCTTTTTGCAGGTAGAACATTGTACTTGTCTCCTGCAGGCGTCATACTTCTAACACAATCTTCCCCGTGACTCTTGCTACACATTCCAGTTGTTTTAAATTCTTGCCACAGCCTTGAAACAACGCTTTGCCGGCAATGTCGAACTCCCTGGCAATATCTGTTATTTTTTGCCCTTCTTCGATCTTTCCAATAATATGGCCACATGTAAAATCATCTAAGTCATATCGGGAAGACATACCGAAAATTTCAAGTTTGTCAATTAAATCTTTCCTGTAAAACCTTCACTGGGAACAACAATTGTCCACACTCGTCAAATCCTTTAAATCTCTTATCAGCGATATCACTTGATGAACAGGTGTGGAAATGAAAAATTTGCGTATTCACACCTCTTACTGAATTCCACACTTATTCTAATTTTCCACATTTTGCTTCCTTTCATTTTGTGGTTGCTAAGGGTGATAGTGTCATCCGTCCTTAGCAATTGTCCAGCTGTGTATATATAAAAATATACATATAAAAATAAGTATATCACGAAAGGAACTCCTATTTAAGTAAAGGAGAAAATAGAAACCTTACAGAGGATGTGGCACTTAGCAGCTCTGCATCCAGAGTGGCATATAAGGATATAAACAAGAAAAAAAAACAAGCGAGAACAGGGGTGACCATATGATTTGCATAGAATGGCAGGGGATTGTGACACCCCTTTCCCGCTTAAAGCAGCTTTTACGACCCGGGCAACGCTCACGGCACCAATGTAACTCAATGGTCAATCTCCCACATGTGCAAAGACAGAAGCACCCGAACGGACACAAAAGCAAAGATGGAACCAAGCAAGGGAGAGATACACCCTACAATCCAACATGAAAACACAATATTTTATAAGGGAAAGTCGCGCATGCGCGAAAAGACTTCATGATGATAGGATCGTAGATATGAATATATATATGATTAAGAATGCTCATTTAGATTCAAACAAAGCACAATTTCTTTCTTCGAAAAAGGAATAGTAATAATGTTGTAAAAAATATCTAGGGTAATTTCTTTTCAATGCATCATTTATTATTTTATTACATTCATAAATGCAGTCTTTTTTAAAAGTACTGTAGTTTCTGTTTCTTCTGAAGTATCCGATAATAATATTTCTGAATATATTTTTAGTGAGGTTTGAATTCCAATCAATAATATTATTAATTTTGATATTGCATGAATTTCTCTTGTCGTGTATTTAAGAAAAATCAATACTTAAGAGAACCATTTTAAAAACACAGGAAATACAAAAGACAATTTCAAAACACGGAACGAATAAATAAAAGAACTAACCTTTATGTAACGGAACACGTTTCACACTGCAGTCCAAAAATATTTACTGATAATATCCATATTTTTAATTACATCCACACCCGGACACGTTTTCTTGAACATGCATGCACATTCAACACCGGAACATGTTTCACACTCCAATCCAATTAAATCTACAAAATTCTACATATTTACTGAAAATTTGCGTAAAATGTTAATGTACATGAATTACGGGGAATTGTTTTAAATATTTATTCCATAAAGTGTATGTGTCCAAATCTTTGTAAAATCGATCGAGAAAGATCTCTTAACAAGAATCAACGAATTTGATCGAAAAAGGTCTGATGAAATACACGGAAGACTATTGAAATACTTCCTGCCTATTAAAATGCAGATTCCCAAACAGTCGTGCACTGATTGGAGGCTCTGGATGTCTATTGGTTACCAGAAGTCATGAGCTACCAGATTGGCAAAGTATACCGAATGAAATTTCAACACGAAGAATCGTGCCAATTTGGTGCGAGATCATACTTTGAAAAATGAGTGGGGGTTTATTTTCAGGATCAACCAAATTACATTTTATCATTTCGTTTAAATATTTGAATTAACATTTGTTATTTCATTAATTTTGGTTTATGGGAAAGCAGTTTTCTTTATCCTGTATATGGACATTATTTCTGCTCGATTATAAAGTTTCTTTGTTCAAGACCTTTAATTGCATGATCGATTATTTGCATAAGATTATCAATGGGTATTTTTTCTTCTCCACATTTATAGTCGCTACTTTGATCTTTTTTTATTTAATATCATATCGCGAATTTCGCAATCACTCAATTTATTTACGATTGGCGCGCCATCATCACAGTGCCGAACTTCCGTTATATCGGCTTTGTCGAGATTTAATGACGTACCCAGGTTTAATAAAGATTGAGGATTAGCACTTTTGACAATATATTTAAAGGTGTAAATGTGTTTAAACCGTTTTCGCTATTAACGAACGAAAAACACTAAAGAACTTAAAAGTTTTATTTTTATTTTCTAGCATCTATATAAGTTATGTTTAAAAAGGTTGATGACTCTGAAAAAAGTAAAAACTTTATTAGTAATAGTCAAATATGTAAAAAATATCGCAGTAGATAAAATAAATATATTTTCCAAAAAAGAAAAATATCTCTCCTCTCAATGATTTTTCTAAATTACGATGAGTCATTTCTAGACTGCAGCAGCACTGGGACGTACGTGGTGGGGCAGGGAAAGCGAAGAAAGGAATTTGCTTACTTCCTAATCGTAAACTCAGCCGACCCCTTTGAGAGGTCTGTGTGTTAATGACCTTGTTGCTCGGTTCTGTGCAATTATTTTGTTATTTATTTGCTATCTATAGTGTGTATGGCTTTCTAAGCAAAAACGGCAAAATATACAGTCGATTTCAAGCTGGCACGTTCGACGAGAAAAAATCGTCAGATATCGGGAGGGGGAGGAGATTCTGAAGACAAAACAGAAAATACATTGAGGAATGGAATTTGTACTGCGAAGTGAACAAAATAAATTTCCGTGAGCGTTAATATGAATTCTCGGGATTTTAGATTTAATTGAACAATCTGTGATAAAATGTTACGATAACATTTTAAAGTGTTTAATATTAAAAATTACATTGTTTCAGAAAATGTCTTTTTCAATAATGAGATAAGGAAATTTTGATAATAAAAATTCCGTATTTAAATAACAATGTATATTTTACGTGAAATATTTCCTCAGGAGTTGTGACTTGAATAAGGGGGAGGAGGAATTACATCTAACTACGAGCCGATCTATGGCCGTGCATCTAAACTTTCGTTTCATTTAGAAAGTCGACTGGAAAATACAGTATTTGTTATAAAATATAATTCCATATAAATAATCTTACCCTGTTTTTTTTAAATCCGCAACTTCATCAGTCTGGGCAAAAAAAAAAACAAAAAAAAACCCTGAAAATTTGGAAAACATCCGGATTTTCGAGGTTGTACTATATATATATATATATATATACAGTATGGATCTATTATCCAGAATGCTTGGACTTTCTACTGGATTCTTCTGTAATTTGGAACACTTTTTTAAAATCTATTAGAATGTTCTACAATGTTGTAGAAAATTATAATTCAATTTTTAGTCTTTAATGTATTACATACAGCTTTGTTTTGTAATGGAAAGTATACTTAATTAAATAAAATTATATATTATTAAAAATATATATGTAATTAAATTAGAAACAAATCTGGTTGTTAAAAAAAATATGAAAAAGGGTCAAAACATGATAGAAGTTTATTATTGAGGCTTGATAGAACACAAGTTTACACTAAATATAATAACATTTATTTAATTTTGATAAAATTATAACCCCATATTCATGGGAATGCATTAAATTTTAATATATCCTATCAAAATGGCTGTATTTCAAATACCTAAATTATTGTTTTAATATTTTCTAGAAAAGAACTCTTCATTTTATTAACTACATGTTTGAAAAGTAATTTTCCCCCATAAAACATAAAATTAATAAAATCTTAGGTCAATGCAAACAGATTGCAAAAATTGAAAATGCCTTTTCAGTAAATCGAAATATAACGAGGATGATATACAAATGCTGATTTTTATGATATTGTCAGAGAATCTTTTGAAAATTGCCAACAAATAAATAAAACATTAAAAACCTATCAAAATATGAATTTAAAATTTTGGCCAAATGTAAGCCATGCTTGCTGAGTGAGCTATTTTTTCATTAAAGAACGGTGAGGGAGGAAAATTCTAATTAAACACCAAGAAATTTGTATATTTGCGTGAAAATTGGCACAAAATGTACAAATCGGGGTCTCATGAGAAAATGGCACTGAAGAAGTCAAAAGATCAGTTTTAAATTATGTTTCTCAGCATTTTGGACAACGATGACCCAAATTAATTTCAGAAATCGGGATTTTAGAATGCTTTTTTAAAAGTTCTATAAAAGAAGAAATATCGGACCAAAATTGCATTGCATAAACGTGAGAGTGATATACTTAGAAATCTGCATAAATTATGCACTGTGGCATGAAGTTTGTTGTAATAAATTTTTGAAAAATAATTTTTTGGAATTTTCTTTTGGCGAAAAAAAAATTGGACACATCTCTCAGATCTAATCAGAAAAGAGATATTTAAGAGGTGCTATACAGAGGTAAAAATCTTGATAACCCGTTTAGAATAAATAAATTAGAAACTTTTTATGAAGCATATGATATTTTATGTCCAAGAAAAACGAGATATTAATGAATTAAGTGAGCGTAAATTTCCATTGTTGCATGGATTGCACATGACTGTAAATTTTCGGCGGCCGACAGCAATTTTCCGTAGGAAAACATTGAAAAGCTGTAATTCATTTTATGATGTTTTGCATAGAAACTACAAAAAAATCAGTGGAAAATAACATTTCTTTCTGATTATTTGGCGAAATTTAAAAACAAAAAGCCAAGTCCATATAAAAATTCAGAAACGCAAAGAAAAAATCTTACCTTCATAATCTCAGATGTTTTTGAATTTAACATTGTTAAAATTCAGGAAAAAGTAAGAAATCAGTATTTTTTGTTTTGTTCAAAAAAATTCCTGGCCCAAGATACAGGCCTCCAAAGATGGCTCCATTTCTCACTTGCGATTTTCGGAAAAATTTTAAAACGCTCTAACTCTGAAACGGTTCAAGATATTTGTTGCGGTTTTTTTATTTGAAAGATAATATTTTTCTATTTAAAATGATATCCTTCGGTTGGAAATATGTGTTCAAGTTCTCTTGCTGTAGCCTTCTAAATTTTTTTTTTTTTAAAATCAAAAATAATTTTTTTTTTCAAAAATGCCAATCCCAAAAATTTTGATTTTTTGACTGTTGATCAGTTCCATAGACTAAGTACTACATTCCCTGAAAAGGAGAACTTCCACTTTTGAATTTAACAGGTTTTTTTAAACAATGTTCATGTTTTATCTTCCGTGACTAATTTCTTTATTCATTATTTTTTTAATTTATTTTTCTCAAAAACATCTTTCTGAAAATGAAAACACGCCACTTTGGTTCTGGAATTTTTCATAATTTTGTTTTTATAAGAAATCCATTTTCGGACCAATGTGCTCAATATGATGGAATAAAAATGATAAATTAAACAAAGTTGGAACTGGTGAAATGTTTTTATTCTTCTGGATTTTTTTTTACATAGACCAGATAATTCCAGAATGTAACAGAACCTTCTAGAACAATCTAGAACCATTCAGATAATTCCAGGATGTAATAGAACCTTCTAGAACAATTTAGAACCATCCAGATAATTCCAGAATGTAACAGAACCTTCTAGAACAATCTGGAACCATCCAGATAATTCTGTGTGTTTGGCCTAGCATATAAAAGGGAGGACACATGAATTCACAGTTTAGTTGTCAACAGGCAAACAAAGAGAGCCAAATTTGTGGTCCAACAGCACTTACGTAAGCTTTTGTGAGAATTCTCCTGATTGAGTTGTATGGTGTTTTGTGGAAAGGACTGAGTTTGAAATGTCTTCTCACTGGGGCCACAGGAGAGTGAAGTATGCTGACTATTTGCATATCCATAAAAGACAGGGGTGATTGTGTTCCGGAAATTTTAACTTGCCGCTTCCGGGATTTTTTTATGAAATTGACATTCAATTCTTTTTTTTTTATGGTTTTTTCTTCTAAAATCGCATTTTTTTTTTCTAAAATCCAGGCATGAGATTCTTCCACTTTTCGGTGGAATTCCGCTTTTTTGCTTTTCCCCAAAAATGCCCGCTTTTTTGTTTTGCTTTTATCCCAAAAAATCCGGGTTTTCTGAAAAATTCAGTTTTTTTAAATACATTTTTTTCTCAAAGTTCCGCTTTTCAAAGAAAATAGCAGAGAGGTTTTAACCAGAGCTATTATCTTAATTGAGCTTCGGCCTATGACTGATGAGCGTTGTCTGCCGTCCGTTTTTTAGATGCTGCGTGCGCAGGGTGGAGTTGGGGGGGGGGGAAGGAATAAATGTAGCTTATTACACGAGAACGCAGACGTTCTCGTGTGACAAGCTGTAATTATTCTGGTACTCCCAGCACGCAGCATCCAAAAAATGGACTGCAAACAAAGCTCGTCTTTCTAACCCGGAAGTGGAAGCATAAAATCCCCCACAGAAGGGCAATCAAAAACAAGTCGTAAATTTTTGTCTCCGTAATCACCGTGATGTATGTCATCATATATGTCATTTATATATATGTTGTCATTGGACTCAAAGGGGAAACAGAGGAAAAAACTTCGCGCAGCACTTGAAAATCTTTGTTTTACTTTTACCCCTTTCATAAGAGTATATTATTTTTATAGATACGACTAGTGCAGAAATGCCAACTTTTACGGATTTTCAGTAGTTTGTACGGATTTTTACTTCATCTTACAGTTTTACGGACATCACTCCCAAGACTACGGAAAATCCCGTGAAATCCATGCATCCCACCATTCAATTCATATTCCTTGCTTTGTTGAGAGTCCAAAATTATCAGTTTGCATCCATTTTCTTCTTCTAATGACTTCATATCAGAACAATAGACCTAATTTATTTTTATAGTGCGAGTAAAATAAAGAAATATTTTACTAAACAAATTATATTTCTCTTAAATTATAAGATTGCGTAATTCAGTCTTTCTTTTCGTGCTTTGCTGAGAGTACACAATTGCCTTTTTCCATCCATCTCCATCCCCGTATTACTGCACATTAACTTTACTAAACTAGCTTATTTTCATATTTTGATTGATTATAAAGGTTACCTTTTTAATTATTTTTATATAAATAGTACGATCGTGAATTTTTTTTTTGCGGTCGTTGCCGAGAGAATGCTATTATCCTTTTCCATCGATCTCCATCTCCCTATTACTGCACATTAACTTGACTAAACTAGCTTATTTTCATATTTTGGTTGATTATAAAGGCTAATTTTAAAAATTATTTTCACATAAATAGTACGATCATGAAATTCAATTTTTTTTTTCGCGGGCGTTGCCGAGAGTACGTAATTAACCTTTTCCTTCCATTTCCCTATTGTTGCACATTACCTTGACTAAACTAGCTTATTTTAAATATTTTGGTTAATTATAAAGGTTAATTTCTTAATTATTTTCACATAGATAGTGCCATTTAGTTTTAATTAACTCAGTTAAGTTAGCAAAACTACATTTTTAATTTATTCTGTGATTTTAAAATATATATCTTCAATATACTTAAAATCTTACTGATGAACGATGCAGTTTTACTGAATACTACTGAAAACTTCTGATTTTTGTACTGATGACCCCTTTCAGAGGTTGGCATCTTTCCCAGTGAAAGTATATTTTAATATTCTTTGAAATAAACTCATTAAAATATCTAAAGCCTTTTCTACCACATTTTTATGAACAGATATTTTTGAACAAAATAAACATTTATTTTAAAACACACATAAGATACTGCCCTCAAATTTTATTTATGTGTAGACACTAGACAATGCACATTTTAATGCTACTCCGGGTGAATGTTTCTACATCTAGTGTTCGAAAACTTTTCGATATGACAATGATTGTCTTGAACAAAATAATGTAGTTATTCAACTTAGTTTCTTTTTCTCGTAATGTTGGTACTGATGCCAACATTTACAACCAATTGGTAGAGTTCATAGAAGCAAATGGAATACCTTGGATAAGCTTGGTCAGCATTCTTATGAATTCTTGCAACACTATGCGAGGAACTAAGAAAGGAGTTGAAACTTTGATAAGGACTAAAAAGGCTTCACATCTTTTGGACATAGATGGGGAGACATGTCACACTGTAAACAATAGTGCTAAATGGTTTACCAAGCCATTTAATATGCACATTGAATCTTTATGAGATAACGTGCATTTTGATTTGCAAAGTGTATTTAAACGGGAAATATGTGCTGTCTTTGAAATAGATCAACTAGCTCCTCCATCACGACCGTCACATAGGTAGCTGTATGTTTTATTTGCTATCGATCGGATAGTTTTTTTTTTGGGATGCACTATTAATTTTTTACTATTTTTTTATGTCCAAAAGTGACCAAGAATTGCACAATATTGCGTAAATTGCAAAAATATTGAGAGTGAATTGCAAGTTCTAACAATTATCCTAGTGTCGTTTTCAAAGGTACAAATTTTGCACCACATTCCATCTGCAACAAAATACATGGTGGACAAAACAAGAAATGTGAGGTCTGCAAAAGGAGTGTTTGGTAAACCGAATCCCTATTATGGTCATCCTGTGGCTGTAGCTCATGTTCAAATTGCACAGTCATTTTATCTGGAAGATAAATGGGACTGTTCTCGCCAGAGCGCCAACAAAAAAGACACTATCACTATAACAGTTACAGGAGAAGAAGTGGTGAAAAGATACATGACCCTCGGTATTAAAGAAACTTTTGCCATATATAAGAAGGAACATCCTGTTTTCCACATTGGAGGATCAAAATTTTATGCCCTACGACCTAAGTGGGTGGTTCCACACCCACCTAGAGATGTCTGTTTATGTGTGTAGTATGCCAATTTTGAACTTTGCGTGGTAACTTTGAAGAACTTACTTGAAGGCGTAACATATTACACCTTAGTTGGACGTGTAAAGTGGTTAGTAGTTAGTAATGTAGAGCGAGAGACAGTGGCATACTGTGAGTTTTTGTCAGGAAGGGCAGAGGTAGAGAATTGCGCCCCCTCTTTCCCTTACCAGATTACGAACTCGAATCTCGGGCCAGGAATTCTTTTGAACAAAACAAAAAAATACTGGTTTCTTACTTTTTCCTGAATTTTAACATATGTTAAATTCAAAAACATCTGGGACTATGAAGGTAACCCCCCTCCCCCCCCCCCCTGTATGAATTGATATGAACTATACCAAAAGAAAAAACACTATTTTAACCAATTTTTGCCAAAAATATGTTTGTTGACGCAACATTTGGCATCATTTTGCCCAATTCCAGTTTTGGAAACTTTCCGGATATCGGGACGCTGGATAAATGATCCTGTACTGTGTATATATATATAAAACTGAGATTAAATGTTTACATCATCAATTTAACAGCACTTATCAATGGAAATTAATAAAATCTTAGGTATTTGCGGTTAAGAAAATATATTTAAATAATGTCTATGCCATTTTCTTAAAATTAAATCTAACTAATGAACATTTTAATCATATTTTCTATGATTTGCTCATTACTAGATCAAAGTATTTAAAAGTAAAACTTAATCAATTTCATAATAATAATACATCTACTAATTCTTATTATGTGATGTCTTTTAAACATCCAATTTATATTTCTATAAATTTTGGGTCTATATTTAACAAATTCAAACACTTATTGCCTATTGAGGATTTGAATAAGACTTTTAAATACAAGCTGATTGGTAGATCTATTTTTAATTACAATGAAATTTCACAATCTCTCTATAGATAAAGATTCCATGTCAAATGTAGATGGGCGATTACACAAATAGTCCATTTTCTTATGTGACACGAAAAATAAAATAAACGTCGTTATTTTCTAATTTTTTTATACAAGGTACTGTCCAAGATGCTTGCAGTGAAAAAAATAGTGGTTCAGCTTAAACTTAAAAAATATCATAGTTATTAGTTTTTTAATTTTTCACTAAAATGAGGGAATGATCACAGCAGTGAGGGAATGATGAAATTATTTGAGAACATATAAAATGCAATTTTAGGTAAAGAAAATTACTTGAAACTATAATGAAAACTATGTTTAAGTTTAAATATCTGTTTAATTCCTTCTATTGCTATTTTACAATTATTTTAATTAAAATTGTGACCATGAAAAACAAATCTGCTTCCTCGGTTATCACATGGGACACTATCTTCTTAACAATGTCACATACTGGGTATTCAGGGCGCGGTAGCCCATTGGTTAACGCGCTGGAGTTGCACTCGGTAGGCCCGGGTTCGATTCCAGCCACTGCAAAAACTGCCGCCGTGTTCACGCGGAGTACGATCACGTTAAACATGTGGGTCCGTAAGTCCTTCCGAGAGGTTGGTGGTAGGGGAAGGAGGGTACGGTCCCTGTGGATACTTCCCCCACTGGGTTCCGGTCTAAATTGGGTGGCACTTCCCGGCTGTCCAAACAGTTACCTTACACCTTTCTGGTAGGTCGGACTGTCTGGATTTCAACAACATACTGGGTATTCATGGACATCTTTTTTTAGAAAGCCATTTGAATTTCCCATTTCCTGTTGGTTCCATTGCATTTATGATGACATATGTTCCATCAGTTTTTAAGATCTCTACTGGATATATTTTATTTTCATACTTGACAACTACCCATTCTAAACATTTATAAGATCCTGTTAAAGAAATAATGCCTTTTAGATATAGGCTATTGTTTAATTAATATTTAAACTAATTACATCCCTCACTTCAAAATGAATTAAATTTAAAATGTTGTTACATAAAATAATTATAAACACACCTGCTTTTGTAATTTGCAGATCATGGTTTGTTAAAACCTTCACCTAAATGAAAGTGGAAATAAATTGTTCCAGACAAACACATATTACAAGTCAGCGACCTAAATTCAAGAGATCCTATGTCCACTGAATATGTTACTTGATGGACCTTGCAAGTTCCATCAAATGCATTTTATTATTTGTCTATTTAAAATGGTATCAATCTGGTTTATTTCTGCTTTTGCCACCTCTTCTAGTTTTATGCCAGTGCATTTTGTTTGTAATACAGCAATTAATTTTTCAAAATTTTCGACATCATGTCCTTCACCGACAACTCGATCTGCTGTTTGTTTCAAATTTACCCCCACACCATCTGGAGCATCTTTTCTGTGGTCTGCTTCACTGAAATTCCACATACAGGTAGATAGGTTTGGTATCAGACTTTGCAAATGGTTAGAAAGCAAATAAAAATTTTTCTTGTTTTTATACTGTGATACTCCATCACTCAATATATGGATATTTCTCACTTCCCGTTTGTTAGTTTGAATTGTCTAATTAAAAATGGGTTCCAAATCATGCTGCTGCATCGTGTCTCAGGGATTTACTTGAAGTGCAAAAGGAACAAGGAATTATGGTGCCACCATTATTATAGTACATAATTCCAGTATGAAGGGTTATTTGTTTCCTGTTTCCTCTAAAGTGAACAAACAGCCTGAATTTCTTCTGCATATTTGCAGTTAAAATTTTCTGGGTGACCACCTGGGAACACTGCGTGCTGTTGGCACATTTCGGGCGCTGTAGCCCGGTGGTCTGCACTCTGGATTTGCACGCTGTCACAACTGCCACCGTGTTCATGCGGAGTATGATCACGTTAAACATGTGTGTCCATAAGTCCTTCCGAGAGGTTGGTGGTAGGGGAAGGAAGGTACGGTCCCTGTGAATGCCTCCCCCACTGGGTTGTGGTTTAAATTAGGTGGCACTTCCTAGCCATCCAAACGGTTACCCTACACCTTTCTGGTAGGGCGGACAGTCTGGGTCTCATCAACAACTAAGATCTGTGTGCAGCAAGACTGCTTTCTGACAAAGACGACTTAATTTGTTTGATTGCTGCATACTTGTGTGCTGTGCTATATGTCTACTGTGCTTCAGAAAATTGTTTAGTTGAGTATGAAATTCATCAAGTTCCTTTAATGAAATTTCTAAATTTTCGTTCACTGGTTTTCAAGCTGACTTTTTCTCTTTTTTTACATAATAAAAAATGCTTTTATATACCCATTTATTTAAGTTTGTGATTTGATTATGCATTCTTTCTTCTCTGCACACATCTTAGTATTTTTGTCATCATTGAAAAAGTTAGCAATTTGTTTTTTTATTAATCTGAAATGGGATTCTTTTTTTGCTCTGAAATATTTTAATAACTCATCTTTTACACACTTTTCATATGTTTTAAAACTCTTGCGTTTAATAAATGATAAATAGTGTTTAATTAACCTGTATTTCTTTGCAATTTTCCCTGCAATCACCTCCTTTTCTGTGATTTGCCTAAACTCTTAAGTTGCCTTAAGTTGAGCATTCAAAGCTTCGCCAAAAATGAATTTTTTTTGTATGATGGGAGAAACATGTTCTTTCCTTAACAAATTATTTATTTTACTTCTAGGTCTAAGCATTTCCTCTTCAGGTGTTAGCAGTTTACTTGCTTTTAGCCGATAAAATATTGACTTATACCTATTTGATATTGTTTTTCGTACATTTAACTGAAGTTTTAGTGATTGCATTTGTCGTATCATCTCTGTCTTATTTTTCCTTGTAAGTTTGTTCGCATTTTCCGATCTAGATGAAGATGTTTTAGAACTTGAGAGCTCAATAAATTCATTATTTTGAGATTATAAAGTTCTACTGTTTTGAGATTTTGAAGTTTCAGCTTCCATAACATTTGATAAATTTTCTTCTTTTCTTTTTGCTCTATATTTTGTTTTTTCCATGCTCGCCTCTGCATTTTTAATTCTCGACCTTTCATTTCAGAAAATGATTTCACCTGACCTTTTTGTTCCTTTTTTAAGTACTTCATACCTTCTTTCATTTGCATCTGTCTTTTAGCTAAAGGATCATTATTTAGTTTTTCCCATCTTCTCTTATCATATTTTTTCTTTTTTAAATTTTCAACCCTTTTATTTCTGGGCATGATAACTGTAAAAGAAGAACTTATAATTTCAATCCAACAACTAACCGTACATAATAATAATACACTTGTACTTCATTAGTTAATATTCTTATACTGAAAAATATTTCTATATTTTGAATATAAAAATATATAATTCAAATAAGTAGAACTTACATTAATAGTATTTTGATTTGATTCTGATTAAAACTTATCTTAACTAATACTTCTTAGCCCGCAAATTAATTTTGCTATCTAATATTTCAACCATAGTTCTCTAGAAAATTAGGGATGTTCAAAATGAAATTAATTATTAACCGCTTCTAAAACAAATGTAAGAAATATATCTATCAGCCTTACTTTAAAAGTAGCAAAAACAGTCATTCCCTCACATGAGGGAATGACAAAATTTACATTTTTGATCAATGAAATATGTATTGGTTAAGTCAATGAAATAAACAACATGTATTCTGCAATTAACTTGTTGATGGAATTCAAAATACCCAATGAAATATTTTTAAATTATCTAGTAACTTTATAAATTCAAGTGAGGGAATGAGAAACTCATCTAAACACTTACCTAATCTGATGAATATTGGGAACAACAAGCTAATAAACTTGCTGTGTAGTAAGATGAGAACGTGTGATTTCAGAACATGATCTGTTTGTATCTATACATTGGTGCCATTTACCTTAAAATATCCTAATTATGAATGAGTGAGGGAATGATGGGAAACATGAGTTGCAAGGCTTTTTTACCACATGAAAATTGTATGTAGCACAAAAAAAGTATTTTAACACATGAAAATTACAGTTTACATATCTAGTTTTAAAATAACGAAAGATGAAAAAGGAAACCACAAGTTTTCAATAAGAAATAGCATTTTTTATTGTGCTGGTTGCAGATGAGGGAATGACATTTTACAGATTTAAAGGGGAAAAAATGTATAATTATTATTATTTTTTTTTTTAAATCTATGAGTTAATATAATAAAGCAATGTCCAAACTATATGTTAAAATAATAATAATAATTCTTCTATTGCAAATTCAATATATCTATTGGTTACATCATTTTGTCCTATTTGCATAGAATCGCCCAGATAATGATTGTATTTGCAAGGTAGACAAATATGCTGACTATATAAATCCACACTTGTGCCATATAGTTACTGGAGGCTTAGCAATAGTTAAAGACGAAACATTAAAAACCTTTATGTCATTTGATACAAAATTCAGGTTACCATCTTGTAATAACTAATAAGGTTTTAAAGTCAATAAATCTTGATAAATATATTTATAAATTAGCTTCTAAATATGCTCTGCCTTAGAGGCTTTTAATATGTGGAAATTCACTTTATTAAAATTTATTAAAAATACTATTTGTACTATTACATTGCCTAGATCTATATATAATATTGATAATTTAAAACATTCCATTAATGATTTAAAAAGATCTTTTGTTATTACTTATGTTGATAAAGCCTCTAATAATTATGCTATTTGTAAAAAATTCTATATACAATTTCTGTTAGATTATTCAATAGTCTATTTTAACTTGATTCACACTCCATTAATAGTATCAAACTGAAAATTATCAATATGTATAGTGATTTAAATATTAATTATAAATTTCCATATATAGTGCTTATTCCTAAATTTCATAAAAATCCTATTAAATTTAGAACAGTAACTAATAGTCATAATACTTACTCTACTACTGTGAGTAAATTACTACTAAATTATTTAAATGTAATAAATGATAGTTTACGTTTTTCTAGCAATAACTATGTTATTCTAAATAATAGTAAAGAATTAAAGAATAAATTAACATCACTTGGTAAACTAATTGGATTTCAAACTTTTGATTTTAAAGATCTTTTTAATAATATTAAGATCTCTGATCTTTATGTAGTAATTTTAGCTCTATATAATGTTTATATTACTTATCATTCTACTCGTATTATATTTACCAATTTTCCTAAACTTCTTTACTTTGTTCTTTTCAATAATTATATATTTCAACCCTCACAGCAAAGATTGTCACATGTGTGACATTTGGGCCAACGGCCGTACCGTGCTGAAAACACCGGTTCTCGTTAGATCACCGAAGTCAAGCAGCATCGGGCGCGGTTAGTACTTGGTGGGTGACCACCTCGGAACGCCGCGTGCTGTTGGCCATCTCGGGTGCGGTATCCCCGTGGTTTGCGCGCTAGATTTGCACGCTGCCACATATGCCGCCGTGTTCATGCGGAGTACGATCACGTTAAACATGTGGGTCCGTAAGTCCTTCCGAGAGGTTGGTGGTAGGGGAAGGAGGGTACGGTCCCTGTGGATGCCTCCCCCACTGGGTTCCGGTCTAAATTGGGTGGCACTTCCCGGCCGTCCATACAGTTACCTTACACCTTTCTGGTAGGTCGGACGGTCTGGGTCATCAACATCAACATGTGTGACATTGTAGTTACCTAACACCTAGGTCACAATGTGACATCTTATTTGTGATTTCTCTGCAACGTTACGTATCAGTAACATTGTTACTTCCTTGTGACTATATTCTGTGACGTTTCCGCAATTTAATTAACACGTAACAATGTGACGACATTACAATGGCAATTACAATGTGACGTCACAAACAAGTTAATATGCGACATCACAAGTGACCATGAAAATGACCAAAATGACTTCGATGTGACCTCAATATGACATTGCCGAGACGTACTGTGATGTCCCAAAGTCACAATGTGACGTAAATCTTACGTCACTGTGAAAAAAAATGCTGTTAGGGAAGGTAATAAATTATACTTACAAGTCTCACGGGTTCCACAAAATGGCTATAGTAGCAGTATATTAGCTAATTTATACCTTTATCATTATGAAAAATCTTTTACTTCAACAGATTATAAAATCTACAGATATGTTGATGATCTGATTTGTTTGGTTTTTACAGACAACTGTGTCATAGATATAGACTTCTATTGAGATAATTTGGAACTAATTCCTAATGAAGCCACTATTAGTAATAACATTAATTTTTTGGATTTAAATCTTATTATTGAACCTACTAATAGGATAGTTACTAATTTATATGATAAAAAAAAAGACTAAAATAGTCTTTAACATTAATAAAATATTACCATTTAATTCCTGTAACTCTATTCAATTGTATAAAAATATTATACTTAATCAACTTTTTAGAAGAATTTTTTGATTATCAGATAAAAAATTTCATGCTAGGCATATTAATAACCTAAAAATGACCAGCAAATTATATAAATATCCAGCATATTTAGCAAATGGTATAGTTAAAAAGTTTGGAATCATTGAATATACTTAAGAGGCAGATTTTATAAGAATGAGGCAGAAATGGGGGTGACATTATACACACCATTTTTGATTTTGCTGAAATTTTTATGGTGGTTTCTTCTAATGATTTTAGATCATAGTACCAGTAGCATAGTTCCAAGAATATAATTTTCAATGCAATGATGTACACCCTAAAATTGAAAAAAGAGTAAAAAACAATGTTTATCATTATGGTAAAACATTTTTATTGAAATATTTTAAAATATTTAAAACACCTTTAAAAAAAAGGGTGTTACAAATATTTTATGTTTTTACCGTAATGATAAATGTTGTTTTTTACTCTTTTTCAACTATAATGTATGGTGTAAAACATAATATACCTATTTATAACAGCCTATTACTATTTTCTGATATTATTTTGATCACAGCACTGTTACTTTTCAGGATCTGGCAACACTTTTCATGGTAGACAACCTGGCAACAAGGTAATTCAAAATAGCTGAATTGTGGTTCTAGTGGAAACTTGTGAAAACTGATATAATTTTTTTTTAACAAGAAGTATGTATGAACAATGTGTCATAAGAAAGGTGATTGTGGAGACCATAAAGCATCAAGAAAGAGTGGTTCATATCAACTTAGTGGTCTTGAACTATCTGTAAATAAACAATTGGAAAAAATTGGATTTTATCCAAAACAAAATGTTTCTGAAGTTCAACTTATCAGTAATAGAAGTCAACAAGACATTTCTACTGTTGAAGGTGTAATATGTTCATTCCACAGATTCAAGTGCGGTACATTTTGGCAGCCATCAAAAAGGTGTGCGCACCCTGATCATACAGTGCATCCTACTAAGAAAAAAGAAACTGTTCGAATGGCATCATGGAAGGTATATTTGCATTGGAATTTGAGATTTCTGTCTTTTCCAATGGGTGGCATGTTATGTAGCAAGCACAAAATAATTGATGATGAGAACCGTGCAGCAGAAATCGAGGATGAGAACCATTCAGAAGAAACAGCTAACTCAAATTATCAACCTCCAGCTGGTACTTTATATATGAATGAGGCAGAGAGCGATCAACGTAAACAACAAATGCACTTTGAGATACCTGTCTTTTCCCATGGGTGGCATGTTATGTAGCAAGCACCGAATAATTGATGATGAGAACTGACCATTCAGAAGAAACAGCTAACCCAAATTATCAGCCTCCAGCTGGTACTTTATATATGAATGAGGCAGAGAGAGATCAACGTAAGCAACAAATACACACCTTTACTGAAATTGCAGCTCCTGCCATCAGTCCTCTGAAATTCCGATGTAAATATACCTTTCATGATGCCATGCGAGCAGTTTCTTTTTTCTTAGCGGGATGCACTGTATGATCAGGGTGTGCACATCTTCTTGATGGCTGCCAAAATGTACCGTACTTGAATCTGTGGAATGAGCATATCACACCTTCAACAGTAGAAATGTCTTGTTGACTTCTATTACTGATAAGTTGAACTTCAGAAACATTTTGTTTTGGGTAAAATCCAATTTTTTCCAATTGTTTATTTACAGATAGTTCAAGACCACTAAGTTGATATGAACCACTCTTTCTTGACGCTTTATGGTCTCCACAATCACCTTTCTTATGAAAGACACATTGTTCATCTATACTTCTTGTTAAAAAAATTATATCAGTTTCTCACAAGTTTCCACTAAAACTACAATTCAGCCATTTTGAATTGCCTTGTTGCCAGGTTGTCTATCATGAAAAGTGTTGCCAGATCCTGAAAAGTAACAGTGCTGTGATCAAAATAATATCAGGAAATAGTAATAGGCTGTTATAAATAGGTATATTATGTTTTACACCATACATTATAGTTGAAAAAGAGTAAAAAACATTTATCATCACGTTATAAACATAAAATATTTGTAACACTCTTTTTTTTTTTTTTTAAAGATGTTTTAAATATTTTAAAATATTTCAATAAACATGTTTTACCATAATGATAAACATTGTTTTTTACTCTTTTTCAATTTTAGGGTGTACATCATTGCATTGAAAATTATTTTCTCGGAACAAGGCTACCTGTACTATGATTGCTAACAATTACAATGTTATTTTTGTATTACTTATGCTATAAGTAAAATTAGATGACATTGTAAAAAATCTGATGTGGGCAACACATGACTTTCCTTATATAATGTAATGAATTTACTACTTTTACAGTAAAAAAATAGGATTTTCTTGTAGTAGATACTAATATTCTTTCCAAGATATTGAATTTTCGACAATTAGTCATCATGTTCATTGATTTAGCGTCATTTTTATCCATTTGGCGAGATTTTCGTTAATTTGGCAACATTTCAAAAAAGTCGCCAAGTTGGCGACATTCCGCCAAATTCGTCGCCAAAATCTCGCCAAGCGTTATGCACTAAGAAATAAGTTTTTCTTAAAGCAGATAAATGACTATTGGCGTTCAAATACAAAAGTATTATTCAAAGTTTTTTTTTTCAAGAATGGAACGAGCTAGATCCACAAGAAGGATGTCACTCAATTTATCGCATGGTATTACATATGAAAAGTAAACATGTTTCTCAATAGGAAATATTTTTCTTTTTATTTTATATGACTTTTTGATAATTTTTTTTAAAAATGTACAATATCTCGAGAACGGTTCACGTTAGCGTTCTAAAATTTATGTCAATCGTTTTCTAATGAAAAATTACATAAGAAATGTCTATTTGCGTAACTTTATTAGTGGTTTTAATTTTTTGAAGATTTTTTCAAAATTTCATTCGAAAATTTAGGGGGGTTCTGAACATTCGATTGCGTATAAAAACAATAGGCTTCCAGTGTTTACGGATTGTGATTTTTGTACCAAATTTGGTTCGAATCGGTCCATTCGTTCGTCAGTTATCGTCTCCACAGACTCACTGACACACACACACACATACACACATACTTTCACACACACACACAGACATCACTTCAAAAATGTTTGATTCGTGATCAGGGATGCTTGAAACGTGCTCTCCCGTCGAAAACTCGAATTCGAATTTTCGACCCCGTCACAATACTTTCCTTATACATTATGTATATAAGGAAAGTAAAAAGGGATATGGTTGCTTACTGACTAGTCACATATATAATAAAAAAAACATATGACATATAGTGGATAGGTTATAGGCCTACTGTACAGCTAATTGTATGTTTAGTTACCATATATTCCATTTCCACAATGTCTTGAAGTAAGCCCTATGTGCTCGCCTGGCCATTAGCCAAAGTTCTGTCAATTGTCTATTAAAAGACAGGTCTCGCACTATGAAATACAATTATCAAGTTCCATATTGACCCTCGGTGCAGAGATACAGGACCACCAAAAGGACCCTTTTTCGTTTCGTTACATACAAAAGTAGCTATTTTTTTGGCAGCACTGAGGGTAAGCCATGTAACAAAAAGTTAAATCTGGGTAGTACTACACAAGTTAAACCCGAAAACTATGGCTGATCCTCAGTGCATGGGCCCATGAGGTCTCAAATATGGCCCTTTTTCTCTTTCCGCAACAAAGTTTGGCCAACCCTGCCAAGCTGTACTGAAGGTCAGCCATGAAATTTACAAAATAATTCAATTTAGCTACTAAAGGTCATGTTGTAATCACAGGAATTACTTTGGTTGATGCTCAATACACAGAGATAATAGAATAGAGAGAGATATCGATTTTAGAAAAATACTGGGTCACGACCCGCTTTAGGAATTTTTGTGGGTCACAAAAAATTTAGAACTAGTTTAGATTTTAAAACAGAAGTAGTTGAATACAATTTTGTGCATCAGCACCTTGTTTCTCTTTATTAGACACTTACAGTATATAACTGTAGATTCCTTTATACTTTTCAGTAGTAGATATAGAAGAATCACCAAAATTAAACTTATCTTCATGTATTTTTGTTTTACTTTCCTTTCTTCTCTTTTTTTAGCATGTGATACAGATTTTTTTTAACAAAAATAAGCATTCCTTTAACTTTTTTGCAAGTTGTAATGTAATACATTTTAGTTTTGATTTCATATCATTCTTGTGCCAATTAAAAATATTACAACACTTTTTCTGGATGCATAGGAAACCCTTTTTAAAATTTCTGTTTATGATGAAGGCACACAGTTACATCTTTGTGTTTACTATCATATGTTTCCTATATACGGCGATGCTGATCATCATTATAAGATAATTCAAAAATGTCCTTTAAATTTTTATCATATAATTTTGAAAAATATATACTTATTGTACACTGAAAACTGCATGAGGCCATTATTTAAAAAACAATGAGATAAAATTTGCACTAATACTTTTAGTTAGCAAGAAGATTATATTGAAAGAGGGAACTGCTCATTCTTATCTACATTCATTAATAACCTTAGATTCTACAAAGAAGCCCCAGTGGTACACCCTAGAGGAAAATCATTCAAATGGTCTAATTGGACTGTAGTCATGACCTTAAAAGTTAAGTTGACATTATTTATTGCTCCAGAGGAATATCTCAGTTTCTGGGAGGATATCAAATTTCTTTTCTTTGTTCTGGACTTTTCCTATACTTTGAGTGAATAATCTTACATTTTGAGAAGAAAGGAAAAATGGATTTGTTCCTTCAAAAGGAATTATGATGGTAACTAAACCATATTTAATTAAGCTTTTTTTATAATGATTTAAAATTATACAATTTAGTTATAGTCACAACAGTATTTAAAATTTTTTCTTTATATTTTAATTATTTATATAAAACTGATAATAATCAATAATAATATATAAAATTTGTTAATTTTTAATAAATAAATAGGTAAGTTATTTTTACTCTGGACTTATGAAAATGCAGACATGTAAATTTTTTTATTTTACATAAAAAAAATTCATATTTTTCAAAAAACACCTCTAATTTTTTATGGTAAGAATGTTACTGTATAAAGAACATGTAAAAAAGAAATATCAAGAAATGTAAATATGGAGCTCTCCTTGAAAAAAATTGTTTTTGCTGAAATTAAAGTAAAATGTTTTTTTTTTTATATTTTTTCAACTTTGAGGCAAAAAATGATAAGGTTTTAGTTAAAATGTTATCAAAATGCATGGTGTTTGACAATAAACATATATTCTAGAATATCCACAGAAATTCTAACAATTAGGTGCAGAGCAAGAAAGGATTTTATCTCACAAGGTTTTCATTTCATGCATTTGCAGAGCAGCACCTAGTGAATTCTCCATTTCTTCGAAAATTTATTGCTAAAAAACTAATTCATGGAGTGATTTAAAATATTGTATGGTATTATAAGTTTGTACTATGTAACTGTATAGAATTTCAGAAAAATCTGAGGGGGTGGGTGACATGCCTTGGTTGAATTGACATGGAATGACCCTTCAGCATTGTCGTAATTGATCACATGCTTGTAGGAGAAAGAGCGATTTCATCTTTCACCATGATCTTGCTTGTTAGATGGTTCAGGTACACGTTATGGTGCCTAAATATCTTGCGTCTTAAAATGAAGTCAGAAAAAAAGAATTTGAGCATTTCATTATACATTTATAATCCACTACTGTTTTATTTATCACTAGCCGCCTTCGGTGAAAAGCCTGTTTGCTACCCTTGAAAATTCTGACCGTGGCAAACTCGCTGGCGCTATAACCCCGTGGAGTTAACAAAGTTTGTTTTAGTTTAATGACATTAAAACTAATAATGAAATTTTAAGATGAAAAATAATGTTCTAGGGGGGGGTTCTTGAAAATTGATTTGTAAAGTGAATTTATTCTAATGTTTGTGAACTATGAGATTCTGAGGATTTCTGTACCTGTAACCCTAGGAAAGGGATCCCTTTGATGTGTACTCACAGCTGGGATCAGCTGCTCCTATGTTTTTTATAGAGGTATGCTCCTCTATTTTTTGTTTTACATAAATGAAATTGTATCCGTTTATCTGCATTTTTAGTATTGCATTGCAAATGACATGAAAGTATTTTTGAGACTGATGATGTTGAATGTGAATTTAATATTTAAGAAATAATGATGCTGCTTTAACGATGCTGCTCAGCGAAAAAAAGTTTTTATTTTTTAAAGATTCTCCCCACCGCCACCCGATGCATAAATGCACCTTGACAATCTCCATAACTTTCTTTTTATTTCTTCAGTGTTTAAGTTTTTTCATTGTGGTCCTAACCACCACACGATGTAAACAACACATCGCCACAATTCAATCCAGCATAATGAGCCAAAAACCTTATACAGACGTGCCAACTCTCCTGATTTTAGCTGGAGACTCCGAATTTTTCATTACTTCTCCAGTCTCCGAATTACTAACGAAATTCTCCGGTTTCTTTTGTTTGAAATTTATCAATTAACCAGACATGGTATAATTCCTCGAAAACACCGCTTTTTTAGCATTGGGTTCGTTTCCGGGATTATAGCAAATCCATAATGAAATGCAAGGTAATGCCAATCAAATTAACAGAGATTTACAGCCGCATGTAATGTAAATTAAGATCTCGATCGCTTATTTTATGAAAGTAATAAATATACTTCTTCAAAGGTTGTCTAGTCTAATTCAGCATAAATCGCTAAAATGTTATTTTGTTCATTAATTTCGCATAAACCTGCGATTGCACAATTCAGTTTGTTCTCACGAATTGCCGAGAGTACAATAGTATCTTTTTCCATCTATCTCAATCTCAATCTTCTAAATATTGCATTTTTGATTGACTAAACTAGCTTATTTTCATATTCTAATTAATTATTATGGTTAATTTCTTAATTAATTTTGCATAAACAGTGCGGTTATGCAATTCAGTTACTTCGCGTGAATTGCCAAGAGTACGTTGGTATCTTTTTCCATCCATCTCCATTATTTAAATGTTGCATATTAGATCGACTAAACTAGCTTATTTTCATATTCTGATTAATTATGGTTAATTTCTTAATTATTTTCACATAAACAGTGCGATTTCGCAATTCAGTTACTTCGCTTGAATTGCCAAGAGTATGTTAGTATCTTTTTCAATCCATCTCCATCATTTAAATGTTGAATATTAGATCGACTAAACTAGCTTATTTTCATATTATGGCTAATTATTAAGGTTAATTTTTTAATTATATTTGCATAATAAAAAATTTTCTATTTTATGGATATAAACTCTGTGAAGGGATATTTTCCTAAAAGTGGTATTAAAGCAATGATTTAGGCAAATGAAAAGGAAGCCATTTTGGCAAGAATATAATTCAGTGCTATAAGGGGAAGTGGCCTAAAATGGGATACTTAAGGCTTGGAAATTTTTGTAGCCCGAAAAAATTATGTAATGTGACTGAAATTCTGCATAAAGTGGAATTAGACATTTTAAAAACAGAATATATTTTCATATTAAGAATGGGGACAATTATTTTTCTGTGCCAAAAATCATGTTTTCTAAACCCTTCCAATTTCCCATTTTACCCACACTGTGAAGGTAAAATGGGAAATGGGATGCAAATTATGCATGTAATTTCTTTTAGGGGGAGACATTTTATTTTTCATAGAAAAAATTCCGAATCTACTTCAAACCATTATATACAAAATGAACACATACACCGACGGAAAATAAAATCCCAACACCAAGAAGAAATTAGTTTAAAGGAATAAAATTTAGGCAAAGCAATTGTGTAAGTAACATATTTATTTGATTAAAGTTTCAAGGTCACAGGATAAAGTATGCGCGAGAAGAGCCATTTCAAATGTGAAATGGTGGTACATTGATAACCACTGTAGTCACCACGATTTTGAATGCAAGCATGCAAATGTGCATGCATTGTGTCATACAGGTGCCGTATGTCATTTTGTGGGATGGAGTTCCATGCCTGTTGCACTTGGTCAGTCAATTCAGCAACGGTTAATGTTGGTTGTGGATGACTCTGGATTTGTCTTCCAATAATGTCCCATACGTGTTTGATGGGAAAAGGATCTGGTGATCTCGTAGGCCAAGACAACATGTCGACATGCTGTAGAGCACGTTGGGTGACAGCAGCTGTATGAGGACGAGCGTTATCCTGTTAGAAAACACCCTCTTGAATACTGCTCATGAATGGCAGCACAACCGGTTCAATCTCCAGTCTGATGTACAAATTTGCTGTCAAGTTGCTTGGGATAACGACGAGAGTGCTCCTGCAGTCATAGGAAATGACTCCAGAGATTATAACTCCTGGTGTAGGTCCAGTGTGTCTGTGCCGCAGACAGCTTGGTTCAAAGTGCTCACCTGGCCTCCTTCTTACCAACATATGACCATCACTGGCACCAAGACAGAAACGGCTCGCATCTGAGACTACAACAGATCTCCACTCTGCCTTCTAATGAGCTCTAGCTTGACACCACTGACGTCGCAGATGGCAGTGATTCGGAGTTAGTGGTATGAACGCTACAAGCCGTCTGGCTCGGAGCTGTCCCTCAAGTAATCGATTTCTTACAGTTCACTGTGTCACTCTGGGACCAACAGATGCTCTAATTGCTGCTGTAGATGCAGTACGATCCGCCACAGCCATGTGGCGAATACGACAGTCTTCCCTCTCAGTAGTGGCCCGTGTGCGACCGGACCCCGGTCTTCTTGAGACAGAGCCTTTCCATGACCACTGCTGCCAACAATCATGCACAGTGGATACATCCCTGCCAAGACTTTCTTCAATATTGCGGAAAGAAAATCCACCTTCTCGTAGCCGTATAATATGGCCTCGTTCAAACTCACTAAGCTGCTGATGCTGCCTTCTTCATCTCCTTAAAGGCATTCTTGACTCAAACCTAGCTCACAACGTCCAATCGGGATGATAAATAACACTATTGTTAGAAACTTGGTTTTGTTTACATCGCGATTCTCGTTTCGCGGGAGCGTGACGTCATTATTAAAATGATTATTCCGTTCTCGTGAACGAATCGCGATGTGGACAAAACTTGGCTGATCATGCAAATCACCTTTCTCGCCGCTCACGCATCCTGTTTTGCATATCCAGAGGGCGTTGCCGGCAACGGTTATGTTCCGGAACGCACCCATCTTCGGGTATAAAGGCTAGACACTTTTCTGGTTTTATGTCAGATCGGTTTTAATAAAGATCGCTTTGTCAGTAGATCGCTCTGGTTTTAATGTAGATCATTTTGATCGACGGATCGATCGCTTGGAAAGCTCGTTGGATAGCTTGCTTATACTGATCGATGGAAGGATCTAGAAGGATCTAGATCGGGCAGACGGATCTTCGTAAAGTCATGTTTCGATGTTGTCGAAAGTTTCGATAAAGTGTTTATCGGTGAACGCGGATATTTAAACTAAACTTAGTAGTTTTGATGGTTCTCAGTTAAGGAGACCATGTTTTCCCGTGTTGTGGACTTTATAGTGCTGATCCGGAAAGTTTAAAGTTTTTGCCATAGCGTGTGCCCAGCTAGTGGTGGCGTCGGAAAGTGCACGTGGTCACGTAAGTGTGAAATGCTTTTTATTCCACTTACTTGTGTAAATAATACGTTAACCAGAAACGTGTCTAGGCATGGAACTTACACTGAAAAACCTTCATATGAGCTGTAGTGCTCATGTTTTGTAAATAGTATGCTTTGGTTATTTGGCTTACCTGTTTTCATGATATATACTGTAAGCAAATACAATGGATTCACTCTTCAATAAAAGTGATTTTGATTTAAACTGGAACTGTTCTCATTTAACACTTCTACAGCTACTTGTATTCCTACAACTACTATCTAACGTTTGTTATAGCTGCAACACTCTGTTTTAAATTTTCAACGAAGTTGTGGAACCAGAATTTCGTGGCTCATAGTTATTCTATCACCAGCTTCATCAGAAATTTAATTATACGTTAATTTTCAATATATAACTTACGGATATGATACATATTTCCGTCAAAGGTTATGGGCCTGTGCTCCCCATAACAACGTTAAAAATTTAGAAGTGTTAGTGTTCCAGCAACGAATCATGTCGACGGGGGCCGCGGACGGCGCCATTTGCATGTCGACGAAAGCGTAAACAAAAGGTCTGTTCAGCTCAGTTCCAAGAGGCCACCTTGCCATGGAGGCAAATAAAATTACTGCATTAACTAGAGACAATTACGTCACTTGGAGGAATGAAGTTTCATTCGCTCTTAAAGGAGAGGGCTGTTTCGGATTTGTAGACCGAACAGCGTTACCGGTGGATAAAAAAACGTCACGCCGTGATTATGAAGATCACATGCGAAGAAAGGACCGCGTGTTAGCAATCCTGTTCCAGAATGTTTCATCTGATTACCAAGAGTTAATTGACATTAACGACGATCCGGCAGATGCGTGGGATAAGTTAAAAACGCACTTCGACGCGCCGACTCGCGCCAACCTGGTGCGTTTACTGGATGAGTTCTTCAGCCTACGTCCGGAGCCAGATGAACCGGTGGATATCTTCTGTACGCGTTTGAAGAAGGCGGTCGCCAAATTGAAGGACGTCAAGCATCCGGTGGAAAGCGTCTATGTGGCATTCCAGGCCATAAAATACCTCTCTGATGACTTCCAGGGAATAGTTCAGCTAATCTACAGATGGGAGGACAAAGATTTCACTTTGGAGAAAATCCAACATGAATTGTCTGCGGAAGAAGGACGTATCCGGCAACTCCGTAGTGATAGAAACAATGTAAGTCAAAATTCATCTGTATTCTTGTCTCAGAGTAATGTAAATGTAAAGTGTAAAAATAACAAAGTTTTTAAAAGTGTTAAACCAGTTAAAAGGGTCATAGGACCATGTTATTTTTGTAAGAAGGCCGGTCATTTAAGGAAGAATTGCCCTATTCTTAAGTCTAGCTCAAATATAATTGAATTGTATTCATCTGCTAGAGTTGAAGCTAATACTGTGCAGGATCCTAGCGATAGACTCAGCTGGGTAATTGACACCGCTGCTACGCGGCACTTTTGCAATGATATTAATTTATTCTCAAAATTTAAGGAAAGCAAAGGTGCATCTATGTCGCTAGCAGTGGGTGATATTGAGAGCCCAGTTGAGGCTATCGGTACGGTCAAAATGTATGTTCAGTTTCAGAACATAAGAAGTAATATTGTTTTGTCTGATGTAATGTTTTCGCCTAAGTTAAGACGAAACTTATTAGCCGCATCTGTTCTTGAGGAACAGGGGTATACTTTTAAAGGGGCTAATGGGGTATTGTGGTTTTACACTCCAAAGGGAGAAAAATTCTTCTATGCTAAGCGAAAAGAAGGGTTATATTTTTTAAAACCTCAATACGAAGTTCAGACTGCAAATAACAATATTGAAGACCGTAAAACTAAAGGAAAGGATCAGGGTAGGGATAAAAATTCTAAGAAAGATAGAAAACCCCTAAATAAGAAAAACAGTATTGACAAAATGAAAAATTTGCCTAGAATAAATAAAAGTAAACGTAACTCTGAGGTGAAGTCGAGGTAAAAAGAAAAGGTTAATGAGAAACCAAGTTGTGCGGTTTCTGAGGTTTTGAATAAAACGGAACTCTGGCATAGGAGATATTGCCACATTAACTCTGATTATTTATATCAGACAAGTAAAGTTTCCGCGGCTAATGGACTCCCTAGACTAAAATATGCAAAAATTAACTGTACACACTGTAAGTTAGCAAAGTCTAAGAGAATTTCTTTTAAGCCAATTGGTAGGATAAGGTCCACTAAACCTTTACAATTACTCCATATGGATGTGTGTGGTCCCTTACCTACAGCTTCAATGGGCGGAAACAGATACTTTTTGACAATCACTGACGACTTCAGCCGGAAAGTGTTTGTTTATATAATGAAACAAAAATCAGAGGTGTTTAAGATATTTAAAGAATTCCAAGCTAAGGAAGAAAGGCAGCTAGGCAAAAAGATTTTGTGTATCCGTACGGACAATGGTATGGAGTTCTGTCACAACCAGTTCAAGGCATACTTAAATAAATTGGGGATTAAATCAGAAAGGTCAAATGCATATACACCCGAACAGAACGGGGTTTCTGAAAGATTTAATCTGACTGCACTAGATTGTGTGAAAGCTATGCTTGATCAAAGCAAGGTTGATAACAGAATGTGGGCAGAAGCGATTTTGTGTTTTACACACACCAAGAACAGAATATGTCATAAGTTCAAAACCAAGACTCCACACGAGTTATATTATGGAAGGAAGCCAGCCGTTGCTCACCTCAAAGTTTTCGGGTGCAAAGCCTATGTGGGCACAGCCAAACAAATTAGAAATAAGTTGGATATGAGAGCCCAAATAGGAATAATGGTCGGATATGCCGAAAGCACCAAAGGCTATAGGATTTATATAGCGGGTAAAAAGAAAGTTGAGAAAACTTCTAATGTAAGGTTTGAGGAAGGAGTGGCAGCGGAAGGCGTCCTGGGCCCTAATTACCCTAAAGGAATCACCTTGAGGAAATCGAACGTTTCTCAGTCGATTGACTCGGAATCAGAATGCTTAGGAGGAGTGTCAGAGGAAGAAGCAGGTGAGAGCCGTGACACTAGTAAATCTAGTGGGGATGAGGACTCTCCTGCTGATTCTGGTCTGACACCCTGCTCAGATATTGACTGGATACGGAAAGCAGTACCTAGGCCTGATGGGAGTAGGACGGATATTTACTACTCAGTAAAAGGTGACAATAAAAGGCTGAGATCTCATAATGATGTCAGAAAGTGTTGTGGAAAAGCTAACATTCATTATGATCAGCAAATGTTTAATTTTAGAGAGAAAAAGGGGGTAAGTGTTATCAAAAGGAAACCAGAAGCAAGCAATGTTGAGATCTTGATACCCAAGAGCTATAAATCGGCAATAGAATCTCCCCAGTCCGATAAATGGCAAGAAGCCATGGATGATGAAATAGCTACAATGCAAGAGAGGGGTGTCTGGGACTTAGTGCCTGCACCCATCTCACAACAAAAAATTATAGGAAGTAGATGGGTTTATACCATTAAGAAGGATGAAAGGGGAAATGTGAAACGATTCAAAGCTCGCCTAGTAGCTCAAGGATATACCCAGATAAAGGGGGACTCATATGATGAAGTGTTTAGCCCTGTGATTAATTTTAGTTTAATCAGAGCCTTCTTCTCCATATTCGTTTGCATGCTTAAATGGAAACATTTTCAACTGGACATTAAGTCTGCATATCTTTATGCAAAGTTGAATGATAAAATTTTCTTGAAACAACAAAATGATATAGACCATACAGTTTCACTTTTGAGTAAAGAATTTGATATCAAAGAATTGGGAAAAGTCAAAAGACTTTTGGGTGTGGAATTTAAGGAACTTAGTTGTAAACGAGTCTTTTAAAATTAACTTTGTTAATACTAAAGATAACGTAGCAGATTACTTCACGAAGCCAATGACTAAAGATAGAGTTTTAAAATTTAGTAATGATATCTTTAAAATATAAAATTTAACTGTTCAAATAAAAATTTTACTTTAAATTTTTTTTTCATATTTTCAAAGTATAAATGGTTAGGGTATTTTATAATTTATTCCTCTCTCATTGATACAAATGAAATGTATCTTGAGTATATATTGTTATGTGACAATGAATTGTTACTTTTCTCACATTACACTTGAAAAAAAAAATATATATATCCATTTTTACTACACGCATAATGCATTTTCGCTTATGTGAATAAAATGTTATCTGAATGTACATTATTGATATAATTCACATGAAACATAAAATTTTTAATCTGTGTTTATCTCATATGTATATTTACCTTCTGTATCTTTTATTATCATTGCCATTGTATTGGGTATTTAGTGTGTATACTAGTCATGGGCTAAGATAATAAAACTTAAATTTTTAATCTTAAATGTTAAATTTCATAGTTATACATTAAATTTTCTACAAACTTGAATTTGATGTTTAGACTTAAATTTTTAATCTTAAATGTTAAATTTCATAGTTATACATTAAATTTTTTACAAACTTGAATTTGATGTTTAGACTTAAATTTTTAATCTTAAATGTTAAATTTCATAGTTATACATTAAATTTTCTACAAACTTGAATTTGATGTTTAGACTTAAATTTTTAATCTTAAATGTTAAATTTCATAGTTATACACTAAATTTTCTACAATTTGATTTTGATGTTTAGATTTAAATTTTTAATCTTAAATGTTAAATTTCATAGTTATACATTAAATTTTTCTACAAACTTGAATTTGATGTTTAGATTTAAATTTTTAATCTTAAATGTTAAAATTGATAACTATACCTAAAATTTTTCTAGAGCTCAAAATTTTTGATATCTTTAGACTTTTAAATTTAAACTTAATGTTTGTTTATAAATTTTCAAAATAGTAAAGAAATAGCTTTCTTCAGTATGAGCTAGTACTTAAGAAAGGGCAATAGTATGGTTATACTGTTTTCTTTGACTATGTTATCCTTAAACATGTAATTTAAAGAATGCTTATGATCTGCATAATAGATAAGTGTACTCATTTGATTGTTGCCATTTTGAGAAAAGGCTATTCACTTTCTAAATGTTTATAAGTGTTATAAATTTCTTTAATGTATAAAATTTTGTGTATGCATACATTATGTTTTTAGGATACTAAGAACTTTGATTCTTAGAATAACCTTTTGTTGGATGAAAGCATGGGCGCCGAGAGTTGGTGTTTTTGCATGAGGGGGCCGATTGTTAGAAACTTGGTTTTGTTTACATCGCGATTCTCGTTTCGCGGGAGCGTGACGTCATTATTAAAATGATTATTCCGTTCTCGTGAACGAATCGCGATGTGGACAAAACTTGGCTGATCATGCAAATCACCTTTCTCGCCGCTCACGCATCCTGTTTTGCATATCCAGAGGGCGTTGCCGGCAACGGTTATGTTCCAGAACGCACCCATCTTCGGGTATAAAGGCTAGACACTTTTCTGGTTTTATGTCAGATCGGTTTTAATAAAGATCGCTTTGTCAGTAGATCGCTCTGGTTTTAATGTAGATCATTTTGATCGACGGATCGATCGCTTGGAAAGCTCGTTGGATAGCTTGCTTATACTGATCGATGGAAGGATCTAGAAGGATCTAGATCGGGCAGACGGATCTTCGTAAAGTCATGTTTCGATGTTGTCGAAAGTTTCGATAAAGTGTTTATCGGTGAACGCGGATATTTAAACTAAACTTAGTAGTTTTGATGGTTCTCAGTTAAGGAGACCATGTTTTCCCGTGTTGTGGACTTTATAGTGCTGATCCGGAAAGTTTAAAGTTTTTGCCATAGCGTGTGCCCAGCTAGTGGTGGCGTCGGAAAGTGCACGTGGTCACGTAAGTGTGAAATGCTTTTTATTCCACTTACTTGTGTAAATAATACGTTAACCAGAAACGTGTCTAGGCATGGAACTTACACTGAAAAACCTTCATATGAGCTGTAGTGCTCATGTTTTGTAAATAGTATGCTTTGGTTATTTGGCTTACCTGTTTTCATGATATATACTGTAAGCAAATACAATGGATTCACTCTTCAATAAAAGTGATTTTGATTTAAACTGGAACTGTTCTCATTTAACACTTCTACAGCTACTTGTATTCCTACAACTACTATCTAACGTTTGTTATAGCTGCAACACTCTGTTTTAAATTTTCAACGAAGTTGTGGAACCAGAATTTCGTGGCTCATAGTTATTCTATCACCAGCTTCATCAGAAATTTAATTATACGTTAATTTTCAATATATAACTTACGGATATGATACATATTTCCGTCAACTATACACTATAAGTTTACATCACGTATTTAAAGCAAACGTGATTTGCATGATCATAGTAGCGCTACTAGCGCCACTCTTATTCGTCTAGCGCGAAATTTGAATAGGCGTCATTTTTCATATGTACAAAAATGCGCCTCCCAAATTTCGTTTATCTAGCACAACTCCTTGGTGTTGGAATTTTATTTTCCGCCAGTGTGTATTCATCATCATGATCACTGTCAATTCCAGCGCATTCGTCATGTGCCCATCTATGACACAACACACACATACACCATCTTTCACCATTTTTATCTTGCGCAAACAAACTATTACAATAATCTTCTACTAATACATGGGCATATCTTCTAATCTACAAGAATATGAGTAATACAGGTATGCTTTTTCATACAATTTTGCGCTTTCATTTTGACATACACTATGTGACAGTGAAAATGAGACACTAAGAAGGAGTAGACAGAAAGTGATCAAAATCGGCAAACAAGAGAGAGACAGCAAGGAACAATAAGTGATGTTTATTGCAACATGATACTCCTATACACTGAGTAATAACACCTTCTGATTAGTAGGTTGTAGGACCACTGCGGGCGGCGATACAGGCAGCAACACATCTAGGTACAGAGTCAATGAGCTTGCAGATGATGTTCTGAGTGATGGCTGCCCATTCCCTGTCAAACCATTTGCCAGAGTTCGTCTTCTAAATATGGTGGTAGCAGCACACACAAGTGACGTTCAATCACGTCCCAGACGTGTTCTATTAGTGAGAGATCAGGTGAGGCTGGTAGCCAGGGAAACACTTGGATACCTTGCAGGGTATGTTGACTGATGTATGTCATGTCTGGTCAGGCGTTATCCTGCTAATAAATAGCTCTGAGCACCCCTTGAAGGAAGGATAGTGTCACCGGCCGCAGCACATCATCCACGTATCTTTGGGCCTTCATAGTGCTCTCAATACGGACCAGAGATGACCTGCTATTGTAAGGAATGTAGCCCCAAACCATGATGCCATGTTGTCGCTCGGTGTGGGGTTCCACAGATGCGGCCGGGATTGGACCTGTCACCACTTCGACGCCAGACATGTACACGGTGACTGTTATTGCTAAAACAGAAGCGTGACTCGTCTGAGAACACGACCCTGTGCCATTCCGCCATTCACGTGGCTCTATCCCAACACCATTGCAAACGGAGGCGTCTGTGCTGTTGGGTTGATGGCAGTCTTCTTAATGGGCACCATGAGAGCAGGTCACTGGTGACCAATTGGCGAAAAATGATTCTGGTTGATATGGGAGCATCAAGGGTGTCCTTCACATGCTGCAAAGGGCGACTCAAGTGGTCTGCGGATACGTCAGTCCACACATGCAGACATCGCTCTGGCCGTACTGGCACCCCTCAAACGTACCACATTCCCTTGTTCCAACCATCTTTGCCACAGCCGGTACACCATGGACACGTGTAGGTGGCTGTCCGCTGAGATTTGACATATGGACCAACCTGCCCTTCTGAGTCCAATCACCATACCCCTTGTGAAATCATCTGTCTGCTGGAACTGCCTCGGTTGGCAGTGGCTTGGCATTGTCTGCTATTACACGTTTCCTCTGAGGCAAAAAATTGCAAAATGCCCTGACATATAGAGTGGCACGACTATTGCCGATTCTGCAGGTTCCTTCCTTTATATCTCACTCAACTTGTGTGGGACAGCTATGCATTTCGCATAATTTACATAACTCGGTGAGCTGCGTCTACCCTGCAATTTGCATATTTTTCTGCCCACTCATTCTTGGTGTCTCATTTCCACTATCACGTAGTGTATCAATCCAATTTCATATATTTTGTAAATTTGTTTACAAAAGGAAGCCGGATGTTTTATTCTTCAGATTTGCCTCTGAAGATAGTTTTGAATAGTGAGAAGAAACAATCTGAGACACACTATCTGTGAAAGTTTTGTACTCACAGATTATGATAATCATTGAGACTTGGTACAAGGATAGATCTTTAAATAGACATAAAGTGTATAATTTCAGGTTTCTAATATTTACTAATTTAGGAATGCCACACACCAGTGGCATATTTTAATATTCAATTTGAGGAGGTTCTTTAAATTTTAAATGTATAGCAGTATCAAGGGGTCTAAGTTAGAGGTCAGCACAGGCTCTGTCCTGGCCCCTGGGCTGGATTTGGTCCAAGTTTTATTAAATTCGGGTGGTATCGGGCCGTGTCAAAATAATTAAAGTTAAAAATAAATCAAAACTGAAACAAAAAAATTTGAAATTACATATGAAAAAAAATTTAAAATTAATGGATTAAAGTCTCCCTGTCTCATATTAAGTAATAAAAGTTTGCTCTGCACAGTGAACGCAGATGGATCAATTAGAACCAGATACAGAAAAATTATAATTTCAGAATAAGAAATTAAAGACTTCTTTATTCCATAACATTCCAAAGTTGAAATTAAACATTCCTGTTCACAACATTCAAATTGTTTAAAACTACAGTAAGAGAACAAAAAATATGTTCTGGCTTGGATACAGCAGTATAAATACGACACTGATTACCAAATGTCATGTTTCGTAACATCATGTGATCTATAAATTTAATAGGGGAGAAATAATTCCATACAAATGATCATTAGATTATTATCATTGGTCAACTTCCAGTTTTAATTTGTTATATTTTTAAATTTGTCGCAAAAGGTTTAATCTTTTCTGTACTGTGATTGCTTGGCTGGTGATGAAATATGAAATCCAATAAATAAATGAAAATAAGAAATCCAAGGTACTGTTTACTTTAAAATTTGTCACTGATATATTATTTTCAATTTCTTTTATGATGTCAATTTCAGTTCTTAGAGTCCGAATGTTTCTAAATTAACAAAATTAAATAAATTTTATTCTTAAATTAAACCCAGTTCCGGTGATTTCTTTCCGATAACAGATACTGACTAAAAATTTATCAGAGCAAACTGTTATAATTTGAAATGAATATATGAATAAGATGGATTATTGTCCTTGAATGTATTTATATTTGTATTCTAAACATCTTACACTTTTACTAAAATTATTAAATTTTTAAAATATTCATAACTATGTCATAATTAAAGAAAATATTATTTATGTATATGTACATAGAAAGTTTAATTGCATTGAAATGTTTTTAACAACGCTAACAATTGTGGCTTATGACATATTTTATGCTAATGAGCTCTAACTTGAGAGGCATTGCACTGTTCACTGATAACTTAAATGAATGAAGAAAACATTTTTTAAAACATAATCTCAGTGAAGAGCCGTTTTCTCTTTTCATCCCTTCTCATCTTCAACCAATATGATAAATAAAAACTCACTTTATAGTAATAACTTTATAGTAATGCTCACTTTATAGTAATGCTCATTCTTGATTTGTACAGATTTTTAAAATTTGAATTCCTTTTGATTTAATGCTATATGTGATGAGCTTGTGTTTAATCCATTAAATGACAAATTTTAATTATTATACAAGGCAACAGGTTTCAATATATTGGAAAATATTCGGAGCATGCTGCGTTGGGGTTGGCTTTGAGTTTTTACTTTACTAATTAGGATCGGGTGAATTACTTTGAAAAATTCTCGGACATTGACCTAGTCAAATCTTAACATTTTTGGGCCAGGTAAAATTTTAAAATTAGACCTGTGCAGACCTCTAGTCTCTAAATAACTGGCTTCTGATCTTTGACATTTCCCTTTCTTCTGCCGGCTTCAGGAACCAGGATTTTTTGAAATTCAGATCATTTTCCTCCCTATTGCAGTGATGCAGTAGCCAGAACACTTTATTTATTTATTTTTTTTTTAATTCTTAGTTTCTAAAAATTCCTTATTCCCATTATTTACTTATTGAAGGTAAAAACGGGTTGCTTTTCTAGTTTAAGGACTCCAGAATGACAAACTGAATTTCGATTAAGTAGATTTTTTTTTATCACATGTGTGTTTAGGAAGCATTTTGGAGCTTTTTATTTCAAGAGGGGGGGAACCCCCTCCCCGCTTAAATATGCCCATGCCACACACTTAAATGTTTAATTAGCTGAATAAATGAGAAATGCCCAGTCTGAAGTGAGACATATATTTGAAATTCGGTGCATGGGTGAACAGTTTGAAAAACACAACTGAAAAAATTGAATTATTTAAAAATTTGTGTTTTTTGGGTGTTGTTTATTGTGAGACTGTTGAATTTCAACGGGTATTTGGTTAGTGTATAAATGTTTGGTGAATCAATTAGTTTTTCCCATTAAAATTCTGGCTGCGTTAGGTTCTGTCCCACAGTTAAATTTATGAGTGTACAAAAATTTAGTCTTCTAGGCCACCAGATGCTTCTGACAAGTTTGGAAAGACAAATACATGCAGGACAATTATTATATAGGTTTTTATTGGATTACTATATCTGTATAAATGAAATAATTTTTCTTTTCTTGTTTGTAAATAATTTTTATAATATGTATAAACATTTGGTAAACCAGTCATTTTTCCACCTTAAAATCCTGACTGTGTTAAGTTCTGTCCCGAAGTTGAATTTATGAGTGTAAAGATTGTCACCGAGGCTTTTGAAGGGTTTGGAAAAACAAAATACATGTAGGACAATTATTATAAAGGTCTTTATTGAGTTACTATCTCTACTTAAATATCATTTTTCTGTAAAAACACTGCAAAAGTGCAGTACCACTACTACAATTTAGCTATTTGAATAGGACTGTAGTTCTGCAGTGCTCGTGAACTGGCGACCATCATTGCTATTCAGTATTGTGCAGAACCCATGGGTTTCGAGGAACCCCAGTTGAGAAACAAACTCTGGTTGAAACAAACCTTTTTCAACACAAGGAATTTTCATGCAAATACTATAATTTTCAAATATATCCTGCAAGACTGAAAAAATATAGTATGTAGAATATATACGTGCATCCCATGTTTTTAGTCTTATATCGTCCATTTCAAACTCCAAATGACATATAATGCACTCTAGCCTATACTATTTGAAAAAGGAAAGAATGTTATATTCAAACTGACTAAGTAAATATTAGTTTTATAACATCTCTCTGGACCATAGAAATATTATTCATTTTATTTTTAATTCCAGTTTTTTAATACACATTAATGTACTTGGATTAGTCTCCAAAACACACATTGAATGTATACTATATTATATATTTATACTAGAATTATTTCTATCGATTAGGAGAACTCTTTTGTTGTCCCTTGACAGAAAATAGAGTGAAACTAACCTTTCAGTGAGTGAGAAAAGCCTCCAGTTGCGTTTTTTTTATTCTTTCATTTATTTACCTCCTCCTTCAGACTGCACACCCCTATAAAATTTTCCCTTTTATCTCCTCTGACAGGTGAGTAAGTCATAAACTATATGGGTCCAAGGGCATTTTGTCATTTTACTTATTCTCATTTGCCCATCAGATGTCAATCATTTGAAAAAAGGAACTGCTCATCTCTTGAGCCACCAGGTGCAATTTTCAAGGGAATGGAGATCTTTTTTTAACTGAAGTGTCCCCTTAAGTCCTACCTTGTTTTATTCCACAGTTCTTCAAAATTTTATGTAGTGATTTTATGGGGCTTTTTGGAATTTTATTTGGTTGTTTAAATTCCCTTTTTTTCTCGTCTGTTTATATAAAGTATAATGTAGTTTGAAAACAAAACTAACATTTTTTCTAACAATCATTATATATATATATATATATATATATATATATATATATATATATATATATATACAAAAAAAAAAATCGTGATAGAGTGGCTACTAAACTTATTGACTACCAATTGAAAATTTGAATTTTCAGGTCTAGTTTGTGGTAATTAATGTTGGGTTCTAGAAAGTTAAGTGTGGGGTTAATATATTTTTTACCCCAATGTAAAACTTATTTCCTAGTTATTATTTTTACTTTCTCATACAAAGGAATATAGTATAGAGATGTGGTTTATTTCTTGTGTATACGATAGCTGCCACAAGTATTAATGAATTTTCATGCAACTTTATATTCGGCTTTGTTAATGAAAAATCTAGAACTTGATAAAAAGAAATTTAAATTGGAACGAAAACTTTGAAATGTATTCGAAATTTTATATTTGCTTAACAGGCAGCATAGATCAAAATTTGACATAATCATACATAAAAAAAGTTATTTATAGCTTAATGATCATAAATTTTTTGTTTCAATCACTGTTGGGTGCAATAGCCACAATGTAGTTTTTATGTTTGGGATGTCATTAGCCATATACTCTCAGGAGGGGGGGGGGGAGAGATTAGGGAGATATCTCTGAGATACTAGTAAAATGGGATCTCTGGATAGCTCAAGTGATCAAGTATCGGCTGGCAAAGTGGGAAGTTTGCAAATGGTTCGTAGTTCTTATCCACGTCGACCAGATTAATTTCCACTGGCAGGGACGACCTGGAGATTTATGCCCATGATTTGCCAGGGATCCATGCCGGAACAGTAATTCTTTTCTTTAAAAAGAAAAAAATCCTTACATAGTTAAATACTTCAGTGTATAATAGCTGATTTTTCAAGTAGTATTGCATATCCCGCTGTGCACTACAGTATGTTTAGTTAATTGCATAAAGTACACTTACTATTGGAATCAGATTGAAGACACACGCCCGTGACCAGTGCTGCCAAAATTTTCGGGCCTGTCTGCAGTAAATGTGCCCCTCTACTACCCCCTATGTTGCAAGTTAATGACCTTTTTTTTAAACTGTTTATGCGTCCTGGGGTCCCAAGCCTCCCGAGCTCGTATGCAAAGCATCTTTTTGTCTCTACCTGTTGGTGACTCTACTTGCGAAGGGTTCGCTCATGGTTTATTCATCAGTTGACGTACAAAGCCTTTCTTTTCCGTTTTCTGCCTCCTCATCAATTTTTCATTGAACTATTGTGTAACCATGGCTGTGGAGGATAATTTTCGGAAAGGTTGCCGTGAATGTTTTGCACTATAAATGATTTTTGCAAAAAGTGCAGAGAATGTTATTAAATTATGTTTACTACAATTTTCCAGAACGGATATAACTAGCAATGTACAAACGCATCTTATTAGAAGTACAATTGATAGAAAAGTTTTGAATTTATGCTATGATTCTTTTTTTATTCGTGTATTTCTATACTCTTACATTTGTGATTACAATCTGAAATTTTGTATTTTATACAATATTTTTACTATTCCCTAAAGAAATATATTTTCACTTTGTTCAGATATTTAATATCAGGTCTTTGGTAATCCGATAGTATTGGTTATTTGCTATCGATTTTTTTTTGATTTCGTGGCATCCCTAGAATTTAGTTCTCTTTTAAATCGAAAATGTTGGTGCTTTTCTCAAAAATCAGGAATTTTACAACTTTTGCTCAATAATCCGAAGCAGATATATTTTATCTGTACCTATTGACAGAGAGAGTATTTTTGTGCAAGTTAAAAATGTTAAATTATCCTTAAGTGTAATTCTTTAGCAAATTAGAACTTTGAATTATAATTTTTGTTCATTCTATTTTATAGTAAAAAATTATAAATTGGGAAATAAAAATAATAGTAATATTTAGTTAAGATGACAATATATATACCGTATATACTAGCATATAAGTCGACCCCCCCCCCCCCTCCCCCCCTACTTTCAGAGAAAAAAATACAAAACTCTCATATAAGTCGATCCCAAAAAGAGAAAAAAAAAATTTCAAAAAATTATTCAAAAACACTTGAAAACGAAAAAAAATATATACAGGGTGAGTCAGAACTCTTGGACCAAACTTTAAGGGGTTATAAATCACATCTAAACAAGCAATTTTTGTCATACAAAGCAGGTTCATAATGCAAGAGGTGAACCGCTAGGTGGTAGTTCATGAAATGAGGAAATGATGACTCTCGTGAAAAGAGGAAATACAAAAATGACAGAGTAGGCACAAAGCACGTTTTACTGGCAGAATGCATGGACAAAGTTGCAGAAACGGCTGAAAAATGCGACCACCAGCAGTAATGCAGGCTTCACACCTGCGACGTAGCGAGCGGCGTATATTAGCAAAAATACCCAGCATATCTTGAACAACGCTAACAGCAATCCTAGTAACAAGGTCCTCGTCGGAGTCGATGGGGCTATCGTAGATGAGACTTTTCATATGGTCCCATAAGAAAATGTCGAGACAGGAGAGATCAGGCGACCGTGCCGGTCAAGCTATGGGACCACCTCGACCAATCCATTGTCCTAGGAATATAGCATCTAATGTGTGCCGCACATCCACGCTGAAATGGGGTGGTGCTCCGTCATGTTGGAACCACATACTTGCTTTAATGTTGGCAGAAACATGTTGCAGAAACTGTGACAATACCTCCTGTAAAAATAGGAGGTATGTTCTGCCGTCCAGTCGGCATGGTAGAAGATATGGGCCAATCAAATGCTCTCTAAAGAAATTTTGAACTCAGCTTAAACCGTGGCTAGTTCTGATGCAGTCGTCACTGCGTTCAATGTCAGTGATGTCTAGCAGTTCACCTCTTATGTTACGACCCTGTTTTGTATGACAAAAAATGCATGTTTAGATGTGATTTTTCACCCCTTAAAGTTTGACCCAAAAGTTCTGACTCACCCTGTATATAATAATAAAATTTAATTTCCATAATAAAAACTTCATTGGAACCAGGCTTCGGAAAATCGTCAAAATCTAGCCCATCCGCGAGGACGGCTATTGAAATTTTTTACCCGTCCTCCTAAGAAATTTTTTTTCACTTTATATTCCTTAATATATGTGCATCGTACAACAATAATAAATTAGAACCAACTGCCTCACGATGAAGTGCGATAACTGCTTATTCATACACCACCCCCACCGCCGCGATGAAAGTCGCCGACGCGGAGTCTCCGATAATGGATCGGACCGGCAGAATTCCGATCTGGGGGGGGTAATGGGGTAAGATATGTAAGGAATCGCTCCTTTTTTCAATGTTTGGTAACTTGAAGGTGTGGTAAATAAATAATCATATAAATCCTCTTGTCTCTAAACAGTTTAAACCTCATCAGTACTCTTAATTTTTAAGGAATGTAGTCAATCAAGATTAAATCTTCTTGGACTGAATAGATGTTTCATACTTTAACTTCAGTTGTAAAACAACTGGAACAAATGCAATGAATGAATTTTAAACGTTTTAGTTTTAAAGTTGAAACCAAAGTGGGGAAGAAAATAAAACACTTCTGGCTGAAACTAGAAGAATCCATTCCAAAAATTCAAACTTGTTACTTACTCCCGTCTATTACAGCAAATGAAGATTTTATAGTTTGGGTTTTAAAGAGTTAAATGAAGATTTGGACTTAGGCCCGGGCTGGACTTGAGTTTTCTATTGTTTCGGGCAGGGTTGAGTCTTTTTTTTTTTTTAAACGTCCGTTACGACTGGGCCGAACATAATTCTTTTGAAAATTTTTCAAATGAATTTAAATTGAATGCATGAACTTATTGCTTTTATTTCAGCTATGTAAAGATAAATGTTTAAGAAAACAAACTACATTCTCCGTACAAAATTTTGACAAATTTATTTTTAACATATTTGAATACAAATCATTTCGGGCCTGCTGAGACGCAGTTATCTTCAGGCCGAGTTCATTCTACATTTATAAATTTCTTCGGGCTTGGTCTGGATTTAAGCATTGGTATTGTCGGTCTTGTGAAAATCCGAAAATTCCACACATGTAGACCTTGAAAAGGAGAAGAGAACATGTCACTTCGATCGTGAGTGCGCTATCTCATTTTTGTGCGATCATCGGATTCACTGGGTGGAGGATGAGGGGAGAAAAAATAACTAGCGCCTGTGGTTACAATTCAGATACGACGGCTCGCCTAGAAAGAAGGCATTGATAATGCACACTAGGGGGATTTACAGGTGACGACATTTCAATTTTCATTCATGGTACGGGAAAGGGAGGCTTTCGCCAAAATTTTACGATGACAACAATTTGTTATCTTTTTTTTTTTTTACGGAATCTCTAATCTCAATAACGAATTTTAACCCGGGGAGGACGGGCAATTTCCGGAAGCCTGATTGGAACCCTTTAAAGTCCAATTCCAAGCAATTAAGCCTATGTGCTTTGTCTCCCGTTTCCCGTCCATTTTGGGGACGCTCGTTCTTGTGTGACAAGCTCCAGGCATTCTTTTACTACCAGCATGCAGTGTCCTCAAAACAGATGGGAAACTGCACATCCCTGTCTCTCAAGCATCCTGTGACCCACCGCACAATCAAAACAATATCTGGTTTCTGTCCGTTATTTGAGCTGATCTTTTCATTAACCCCTAACACAGTTATTAGATACTCTCTTCAATAAACAAAACAAAAAAACACTTTCAACTTAAAATCCTGCATTATAGTTTTAAACAATCCATGTTACAGAATTATTTCTGAATAGAGCCGTTTTTTGTCGAAAACAATCAGCTGTAATCAGAGAAGCGAGAGATAAACATCGAATGAAAATAAATGTATGCATATTTTTTAATGACACAATACATTGGTAGATGGGAACATCGGGAGGGCAGTGACTCAAAAGAGAAGTTTAAAGTGCAGAGAAATTCGAAGTGCAGGATTGTGTGATTACTATTGCATCATTTTAAGAGGGATTGTCTCGTGGGGAAAAAAGAACTTTCAGACTTATGGGGTTTTTTTTTTAACTCCGCGCATAAGTCACCCCCCCCCCCCCCCCCCACACACACACACACACTTTGAAGGGTTTTTTTTGTCACAAATTTCTCGATTTATACTCGAGTATATACGGTATATAAAATGGTTGTGAAATATACTTTTGACATCCTTAAAATATTAATTTTGCTTCTTGAAAGATAAATGAACTCTGAGAAAGCACAAATGTGCTATACTATACAGCAGTGTTCTTCAACCTGTGTTCCGCGGAACCCTAGGGTTCCACTCAAACACTTTAGGGGTTCCGCGAGTCGATACTACAATTCGTTGTTTTTGTTTTGTTTTTCTTTGTTTTCAATTTCATATGATATATATATGTATAATACAAATACTTTATATGAAATATTTATCTTCTTGTTTGAATTAATGCAAATTTATTTCTTATATAAAGTTTTTATAACAAAGGCAGATACGCACCTTGTTCATAACATGTAATACGTAATATGACACATCCCCCCTAAAGTCAAATCTGGGTGTGCTACTGAACGAAGGGTTCCATAAAAGAAATATCTCAAAAAAAAGGGTTCCGCGAGATGACAAAGGTTGAAGAACACTGCTATACAGTATCGGATCTATTATCTGTAATGCTTGGGACTTTAGGTTCTCTTTAAAAGAAGCTTTTCTGTAATTTGGAATACTTCTCTAAAATCTTCTGTAATGTTCTACAATATTGTTGTAAATTATAATTCAATTTTTAAGCATAAATGTATTACATAAAGCTTTATTTCGTAATAAAAAGTATACTTAATTAAATAAAATTATGTATTATTAAAAATAGATATGTAATTAAATTAGAATCACATCTAGTTGTTAAGTAAAAATTATGAAAAAGGGTCAAAACATGAAAGAAGTTTATTATAGAGGCTTAATGGAACACAAGTTTACACTAAATATAATAACATTTATTTATTTTTGATAAAATTATAACCCCATATTTATAAATGAGAATACATCCAATATTAATATATCCTGTCAAAGTGCCTAAATCATTATTTTAATACATTTTTCTAGAAAATAACCCTTCATTTCATTAACTACATGTTTGAAAAGTAATTTTAAAAGTAATTACATAAAACATAAAATTATTAGTAAAATCTTAGTCGATGCAAACAGATTGCAAAAATTGAACAGGTCTTTATAGTAAAATGAAATATAACAAGGATCCTATATCTTGTTATAGGATCCTTGTTATATTGCTCATTTTCGTGATATTGCCAGAGAATCTTTTCCAAATTATCAACAAATAAATAAAACATTAAAAACTTATCAAAGTATGAATTTAAAATTTTGGCCAAATGTAAGCTATGGTTGCTGAGTGAGCCATTTTCCATTAAAGGGAGGAAAATTCTCCTTAAACACCAAGAAATTTGTGTATTTGTGCGAAAATTGGCACAAAATTTACAAATCATGGTCTCGTGAGAAAATGGCACAGTCTGAAGAAGTCAAAAGATCGGTTTTAAATTACATTTCTCGGCATTTTGGATAGAGGTTTTTTATTAACACTTTACAACATAATTAAAAAGTGTTTATGACTTTGTTCATTCTGTCTGTCTGTTCGTTCACACGATAACTGCCTTAAAAATGACTTTATCAAAATGAAATTTTCATACGTTGTTGAGACGATCTGTGGGACATATGGGAATGTAAATGAATAATATCACCCAATTAGTTTTGAATTGAACCCGATTTAAAAAATGAAATACATTGAACCCTATGAGACCTAATTTTTCAAACATTTTTTAAACGAAGTTAAAATTCACAAATTGCTTTGAAAGTTTTAGGAAATATTCAAATTATCCCATAAAATACATAAAAAATTTCAGCAAAATATGTTTTGTAGTTTTTTAAATAAAAATAAAAATAATAATGACATTCATATACTATGAAAAGGTTACGTAACCCACTTCAAAATGAAATATGACATCCATCTTTCTTCCCAGAGTAAAAATCGTGATTTTGAAAGTTCATTTAAATTTTATTTAGTGTTGCATCCATCCTAAAACTGCTTTATTTTTGCATTTTTTCTGTGCATCTATATTCTGTGCCAACGCAGCTACGATATTGTTGAGTTTAAGTAATCATCAAACTTTGATATTTCTACAACGAAGCCTAATTTTAATGAATGTAAAATAAGTGATTGTAAGATGAGTTGATGATTGTAAGATGAGTTGATGAATTTTTTTTAATGGCCAGGCACTTGACTTATCATCATTCGCCTTTCGTCAGTGGTCAGAACGTCAACCATTTAGCCGTCCTAAGACATTGCCCCAGGCACACCAGAGGGGTGTCGAAAGCCCAGACCACCCGACTCGTCCGAAGACTTAGAGCAGCTGATTGGATGGCCGGGAAAACACCAGAGGGGTGTGGAACACACTACACCCACAGCACAAACATCCATGCCTTACGTGGGACTCGAACCCACAACGCAGCGGTCGAGCAATTGCTGTAGAAACGCTCGCCTTGACCACTCGACCACTGCGTCGGCAGTTGATGATTGTAAGATGAGTTGTATAAGAATTTCTGAATTTTTTTCAAATTATTCAACTCAAAATTATTTAACTCTGGAATCTGGAATAAAAGTGTATGAATGAGATATGCATGGCATTTACATAGAGAGCCAGACGATTGATATTTCGATGACGTCATTTGAATAAAGTTTGAATGAAGTTTTAAGCATGGAATTAGAAAGTACTTTTACTGCCATAGTTTTAATTTTCCAAGTAAAATAAATTATTATAGTCTGTGATAATTAAAAAAATATCACCACTGAATGTATCTTATTTTAAAGATATTTAAATAAAATTACAGGTAAAATAAATTATTGTAGTTCTGTGATAATTAAAAAAATATTGCTGAAAGTATTGTATTTTAGATATATTTATATAAAATTACAGTTGGAAAGTGTTTTATAATCAATGCATTATGCATGATTGATCTTTCTTGTTTATTTTGACTCAGCCGAACCTGACCTGAATTTAATAAAATGTGGCCTAAGTCTGGCCCATGGGCCAGGTCAAGCCTAAGTCCACAACCCAGACTGGGCCCAAGCCCATGCATCAGGCCCAAGCCTGTATAGACCTCTAACTTGGACCCCTTGAGATTTATATTTAAAACTGACCCCCCCCCCCATTCCCCAAAATTGAATTTAAAAATATTCCACAGTTATCAATCCTAATGTTGAGTCATAGGTAGACAAATTTAAATCAATGAATCATATAGTGTTGAAAGCTACAGAGGAGTACAGGGTTATCACAGTCCTTAAAAACTCCTTAAGAACCTTAAATTCACAATCGTAGAAATCGTTGAAAATAATCGCGACGTAACCAGTGAAGACGTTGAAATGGTAGGTGTCGAAAAGTTCATCTACCTCAGAGTCCTGCGTCATGGAAACACTTTCGAATTGTTTGCTTCAAAACCATGTTACCTGTAGTGTGGGATAAATGTCGTTGTAACACGGTTGCTGTGGTAAACTGCTCCATCACAATGCTTTTCAGAAGTATACTATCTTCACGTGGTATGGTACACCTGGAAACTCCACTACTTGATCTTCGTGTTGTTTCGTTGTCTCTCACGAGCTGTAACACACACCATTGAACTGTGCTGACATCATGACCCAATAATTCAGTGATTCTTCTGAGGCTCATTCCACTCTCACATAAAACAATGATTTGTTGCTGTTCTGTTGACGACAACTGAACGTATGCGGTACGTCGACATACTCTTGGCATACTGTGATGATTTTTACAACCTGAAGCCAATGATGCTACAATTTGGCTGTGATATCGTTTCTCCTTGACCTAACGCTTTTATGCTGCTTGGCAAGGTGTACGTATTTTTATATGACCCCTTTAGACAAATTTTGTCAAACAGAAAATTTTTATTTTTAATGCAGCAAGATCATTAAAAAAACCTACATATCTGTATCTTTAAAATTGAGCGAGTTATATTTAATTGAACATTGTGAACGGGGACCATATATCAAATTAGAAATGTAAATTTGTGACATATCACAAAATATATAAAACTGGATGATAATACATAGGATACCTAACGGATTAGCGAGTACCACTGCTTTATATGATCTCTGTCTGTGTAATACTTTATTTAGATACATTTGTGATAAAAAATTTTGACTCATATTAATGTATTTTTGATCTAAACAATTTTCATTAATTTGTTTATGATCCCTATTTTCACTGATGAAACAGCTTTTCACATGGTACGGAAAAGTGGCATAAGTCAGATTTTTCCTTTATCATAATTCAGCTGATTTTAAAGATACAGATCTGCTGGGTTTTTTAATGATCTTGTTGCATTAAAAATAAAATTTTCTGATTGATCAAATTTGTCTAAGGGGGTCGTATAAAAATTTAAAAAGTGTAACTTTCTGAAAATTAATGGGAGGACTATTTCATTAACGTAATCTTATTTCCTACCTTACTTTCAACATTTTTGCAATTTATATTGCCCACTTATCTCCAACAGGTAAAGAATTAAAGCATGTTTCAATCTTTTTGGGACACCATGTATGTATATATATATATATATATGATTGTAGCCCTAATGTAAGAGCAAATACATTTTAGCTTAAATGTAATATTTAAGAATTAAGTTCAAAATTTTCCATTTGAAATTTTTCTGGAAAACCCCCATCTCTAAGCGTTTTATGTGTGATTCTTCACTGACAAATTATTATAGTAGTATTTGCATTTTTTTCTATATGGCTATAGATTAATTTTCAAAGCAGTCATATTTATATTTCTCTTGTTTAGTTTCTTGTTTGCATCTTGCTTTTAATTACCTTAAATATACATGTTTGTTATTTTATTTATTTATTTTTTTGTTAAATATTAAGATAAAAACATGGAATCATTTTAAATTTGCTTTTAGAGTGCTAAAAGGCTACCTTCTCGAGATGTTGATACCTTAACTGATGAACAGCTGATTGCAACTATTGGGCCACTTGGAGAAGTTGAGCTTACCTTAGCTACTGATAATAAGTGCATATCTACTGAAAGTGATACACTTTCAAAAAATCCTTTTGCAGGTATGTACTTACTGTTTGTTATATTTCATATGAAATATTTGTAATTAACTCTCTTAAATGGCAAGATCTTTTCCTCGTTTAGACATTGGCGATTCCAATAGCTTCTAAATGGTGTTGTCATTTGGCAGCAAATAAGGATTGCATTGCATGTCACCTTAGACATAAAAAGCTTTTTTTTTTTATGCTGTTCAAGGCTATGTTAGCCAAATTGTAATGACTAAACAGCACCACAATATAGTGGTGCCATCTAGTGGCACGAAAAGAAAATGAAACTAGATATATTGAAAAAATGAGGAAATATGAACATGAGATGCAAACAAGAGAATAAAAGGCAGAGAAGATATGAACTCAAAGAAACAAAGTAATAGACATTGTTATGCCATACCTCGGAGGAATATGGAGTCATTGACAAATCATTAACTAGATTACTGGAATTTTAATTAATATGAAAAGATTCAAAGAAATCCAAATCAAAAACTGAGGAGCACCTTTGAATAATGGAAACAGAAGAAAAATCAAACTGGTGACTGCTTTGCAACAATGATTAACGATAGGAGATTTATTAATGTCTGGATTTTTGTACACAATTTTGATGTTCTTTTAAGCAGTTCGTTAAGGCAGTTTGACCTATGTGCAATAGTCTACATTGACAAGGAATTTGAAAAATGCCCTAATATTGGAACTTTTCAGTGGGATCATTAAACAAAGAAAGCTTAATTTAAATTAGAACTTCAGTAATCTAGTTAAAGATGTTTCAATGATTTCATGTTTCTTTGAGGTATGGCATGAGACAACGTCTAATTTTTGTGTCTTTGAGTTCATATTCTCTGCTTTTACTTTTTCTTGTTTGCATCTCATGTTCATATTTCCTTGCTTTGTCTAGTTTTATTTTCCATTCATGTCACTAACACCACTGTACTGTGATGTTATTTTGCCATTTTAGTTTGGCTGGCATAGCCTTACACTTATATGAGCAGGTGCAGACTTTTTGCATTGATAGAGGACATTCAGTTGGTTTCCAAAATATATGTATGCTTATTTATCTTGATTTGCACTACATATTACATTGCAAACCAGTTTATAAGAGTTATTATATTATAAAAAATTTTATGTATGTGCACATTCAATGTGCAAATTCTTTTGCAAATTTTGAAATTTTATTATATTTTCTTGCACAAGGATATCAGGGTTCGTACATGCCTTGAAAACCTTGAAAAGTCCTTCCTCATCAAGGTACTTAAAAGTGCTTGAAAATATAAAACCTCTCTTGAAAACTCCTTGAATATTTTCCTTCCAGTAGAGAAAAGCAAAACATCCCAAGCCACCCATAAATCCTTTTCTCCCACATTCGCGGACCCATCCTTATTTTCCCAGAACTCTGATTTCACATTTACAAACCCCGTACTACTAACAAACGAAACCCCCACAGCATGCAAGTTTCCTTTCATTGCTGTTTACTAGGGTTGCACCGAATACCATTTTTTGCCGAATAACGAATACCGAATATTCGGTTAAAATTCTAACCGAATATTCGGCCGAATACCGAATATTCGGTTAAATTTTTTAAAGGTAATATTTCTATTTTATGCCAATTTAAAATAGAAAATGTTTCTATTTTGTGCCTTTTATAAATGCATTTACATTTAACATCTTAAATTTATTTGCATTTACATTAAGTATAATTATTAATTTAAAATAAATAAAAAATAAAATAAATCATTCCAAAAGCAAATTAATATAGTAAAATAGTAAATGGCTACCTAATTTGGTTTATGCTTATCTGCATAAATTGATAATTAATTTCTAATATGTGATAATCATATGGCTTCATATTATGTTATAGAGAATCTTGCATTTACCTTACATACAAACCCAAATTGCTTAAAATATCATTACAAATTAGAATTACAATTTATTCAAGTGAATTTTTGCTATCTTAGTCTCTTCTGTACTGTAACTGATAAATAATTTTATCAAAATTGAAACTGAGCAGTCAAATTCAAACATTGCCAAATCATTTTTCTTTTTAAAGTGCAAAGGATACTTTGCCAGAATGTCCAGCCATTGCGAACTACAACAGAGTAGATACTGATAGATAACTAAACAGTTACAGACAGGTGTACCCACCCTGTGACAAAAGACTCAACAAAGTAATCTTCTCTTCAGAAATCATGAAAGAAATTAGAAGGTTTGACTACAATGGGGCCACACACAGAGAAATTCTTTGGTTATCTTATTTGACACATTTTAATGGATACAAAGGAACACCTATGGCACCCTCAGTATCTTATCTATCTCTATCGAAATTAAAATACTGCAAAATTGAATATTCATCCAAGTGTTTGTTTTATATATTAATCACCTTCACCTTTTTTTAATATTGGTGAAATGATAATTGATTTTTTTTTAGCTGCATATTTTATAAAAAATTAACCATTATATTTTTGAACACGTAATATTAAGAGTTTTATTTTCTGGTTACTGTTTCATATTTAAATGAGTTAGTAAGGTTAAGGCGTGATAAGATTTAAGAAAAATTGAAAAAAAAATTTAATATCAGAGTGTTTTCTTTTACATTAAAATTATTTTAAATGTGATAATATTGGTAAGTAAAAATTTGAATTAATTTTGTACTATGATACTATAACTTTCATTCATTGTATAAAAAATGTGCTTTACCCATTGTCGAATATTTTAATTTTGTTTTACTATTCGGTTAGGCCGAATATTAAAGTATTCGGCCGAACCGAATATTCGGTTTGACTGCCGAATAGGCAGTATACCGAATACCAACCGAATATTCGGTGCAACACTACTGTTTACCTGAGTTGTCAAAATACAGAATATTTGTTTATGTTGAGTTTGTTAAAATACAGAGTGATTGAAGGGAAGGAAAATATGTGTCTTGATTAGTGAGAAATATAGGAGAACTATTATTTAATAACTGCCTTCGGCAACTATCTCTGTCAGTTTTTGAAAGAGCTCTTAACTTCCAATAGCTTTCTTGCAGTAGCTATCGATCCAGCACCAGTGCTGTGTTGAAGACCCAGGCCGTCCGACTCGTCCTGAGGACTAAGAGCAGCTATTTGGACGGCCGGGAAGGCACCAGTGCTGTGTGTACAAGTCACAACTAACTGCACAGTTCATCAAGTAGCTGTTTATCAGCAAATTTAGTTGAAAAGTTATCAGCAAATTTAGTTGAAAAGAACATTTTCTCAGACTAATGAGTAGGCAGTGAGTGTGGTATGTAGTGATGTGAAAGAATCTTCACAAAGTGAGTAAAATAAAAATTAATTTATTTCTCACAAACTTAGACAGACATAAATAATAACAGCATACATTATTGAATTGTGATGTAGCTAACTTGGAGATATCAAAAATAGTTACTGCTCCATACTGAACATGCACTTAACCGTAACACAAACATTGGCTATAAGTTACACCACCTACGTATTGACGTATTGAAGCAATTATTTAGCTCAACTATAAACAAACTATAAACACAAATTAAAGAGCTCAAAATACAGGACATACACTGCCAAAACTGCCGCCGTGTTCACGCGGAGTACGATCACGTTAAACATGTGGGTCCGTAAGTTCTTCCGAGAGGTTGGTGGTAGGGGAAGGAGGGTACGGTCCCTGTGGATGCCTCCCCCACTAGGTTCCGGTCTAAATTGGGAGGCACTTCTCGGCCGTCCAAACAGTTGCCTTACACCTTTCTGGTAGGTCGGACGGTCTGGGTCTCAACAACAACAACAACCCCAGCTTTGCTGGGGTGTATGTCGTTCCCCTGTTATCCCCTGCTGGTGACTATAAATTTTACATTGGTAGTACAAAACATACTGTTGATATCCATTTAGCAGAACATGCTCGCGATGTCAAATCTAGTAAACTTTCTACTGCTCTTGCTCAATATGTGGTTAATGATAAATTTCTTCCTGTTCTTGAAAAAACTTTCCTTTTAGTTCGTTGTACCAATCCACGTAGTATTCTTTTTTATGAATCCCTGTTTATTTGTATTTACCGTGAATCAATTTGTAATTTTGATCCTGTTCAAATTTTAAGTTATGCTTGGTGACTCATTCTCGACTCTATGCAATTCAAACCTCTTAAAAGTTATTTGTGACTTCATTCTCAGGAATATCATGCTTGATGTTTTACTAAAATGTGTATTAGTTCTTTTCTTGTAATATTTTAAAATTCGTAAGCGTTAAACTTATTTTGTAATTTCCTTGTATATTTCTTGTATTATTTTTAGTAAGTTCATTTACCATTTTATATTTTATACAAATTTGCTTTAAACTAATCTCTCTATATATAAACATTCCATGTTTTTACTATTCATGTAGCCACTGATGAAGGGCATATATACGTCCGAAAGCGCTCTGGCAGTTTTTAATATATGTTTTGTACGTCTTTTAGGATGTGTTAAATAAAAGACCTTTCATTTTTTAAAACACGTTCTTGATTTTATCTAAACAGCTCAAGCTCAATCCATGAGCATAAAGTTATTAGCATTTTCAAAACAAGCTTAAAGAGCTAACATGTCTTTATCAGCACTGTGTATACCTTGTCTGTTATAATACTTCTGGAGTATCACTGCTAAAACATGCAAAGATGCATCCACTGTGCAAAGGATTTGGAGAAGTTGGATTGAAGATGGGCATGTGAATCATCCCAGTGGTACAGATCTATCCAAACATGCATCAGCACATGTTGATCGATACATTGGATGGCATGTGATGCCAGCCCTATAAATGATGACTGTCATCATTCTGCAGAATTTGCAGGGTACATTGGATGTTCCAATATCAGTGAGAACAGTTTCTCAATGATTGACCGAAAGCGGTTTGCACTCAAACAATCCTTCACTACCATTGACGACATGACACCGACATGAGAGATTGCAATGGTGTCTGGCCCGTATACTTTTTAATACTAAAAGTAATTAATTTTAATTATTTATTCGTAATTATCATTTTCAATTTTGTTAGTCAACTTTTTTATGCCTGCTAAACTGATATTTAGTAAAAGTAGATAATGATACATATCAGGGAATTTTTTAGATATTATTTGGAAGATTAGACATTATTTTATCTGAGATCCTGTAGTCACTCTTGATACACCATGCAAAACTTGCTTTTATGTTCCAACAATAGACATCTTATTTTAAAATTTTAATTCATAATTAACAATAATTAAATGTGTGACAAGAATGACAAGTAATAAATATACTCATCAAAAATGAATAATAAAATATAAAATTGTGTTTTTACTTACCTATTCGCAATGTTCTAAAACTTCAAACAGATATGGAAGAAAATTCTAAATAATGTTCTTCATGTGATTAAAAATCTCTGCTGTCATGGTCTAGTTGATTAAAAAGATAATTTTATGGATAGTGTCATACTATTGCCAATTCTCCAGGGCAAGCATGTATAAGCAATTTCATAAATAAATATCATTAGAATTTTTACAAAAAATGTTTTTTTTTTTACAATTTAGAATCATAATTTCTTAAACTTCACCCATTTATTTTCATTGCTTATGTTTTTACTGTTGGAAGTAAGAGGTGAACATTTAATTTGTCACTTGAGGGTAATGACAGAAATGACAAATTTACAGTTTTATGAAAACTGTATTTAATATTATTGAAAAATATTTTTTTGTTGAAAACCATGTTCAACAGATTGAATTTTAAACAAATATTGCAAAAAATATCTGTCTCTTAATTTTTTTTTAAACTCACGCAGCACAAAATTGGCAATTATCAAAAATTCAGATATAAGAGATCTTCAAGGCATAAATTAGGAGGCTGACATAAAAACACTAGTACTGTCTTTATACTTCACTACCCTTCACATGTGTTCATCTGCCACATATGTTTTTTAATTTTCATTGTGGTGGATAAAATACAGTACAACCTCAAAAATCCAAAATTATCCAGGCTTTTTCGATTCCGGATTTTAGAATTAGATTATAGAGTTTGGGTGAAATTCAAACTTAGTATTAACTAAATGCACTATAGAACAAACATCATATTTGGTAAAAATAATGAAAAGTTAAGTTAATCAATTAAAAAATATTATTTACAATACAGTAACAGAATGATTATCTGAAATCTTCTAGACCGTTGGTTTTCCTGATTTCAGAATTTTCCAGATTTCTTATCTATTGCCAATATGGATTCTAAATAGCTCAAATTACCATATATTTCCATGTATAAGCTGTGTTTTTATAATATCTTTCACTATTAAAGTGGGAGGGGGGTGTCGGTTTATATACAGGCATGAGATTCTTCCTCTTTTTTTGTGTTTCCCCAAAATATCCATTTTTCCAAAAAATTCAATTTTTTTTGTAATAAATTTTTCTCTTCAGGCTAAATTCAGCTTTTCAAAGAAAATCTCTGAGAAATCTGCACACTCCTTCTGTCTACAAAACCCTTTATTTGTAAATTTAACTATGATGCACCCTACTTTGATAAATTGACCACTCCCTGCCTATTGAGCGAATACGGAATTCATTCAGTTCTATTCTTATCCCTTGTAATGTTGGCAGCCATTTTGGAGTGAGTACACTGGCAACAAGGGGGATTCTGGAAAACCACTACATCAATCATTTCGTTCTTGTCTCCTGGACTATGGGTCCTGCACAGTGGTTAATGTAGGAGCTAACAAAGGAAGATGGAGTTTTGCAATCAAAGTTCAAGGAATTCATCTTAATCCCCCCCCCCTCCTGTTCTGGTAGGACTCACTAGTTTTTAACTCCAAAAGAAAAGTGGGATATAAATAAAAGATTTATAAAGGGAGAAAGAATTGTGTGCAGTAAAGATGCCCTGGACAATACCAGATTCAACACCTCGGATTGCAATTATCTGTGAATGGAAGGTAATTCAAAAAAGGGGGTTGAAATGAAAGAAAAAGGGGTTTAACCAAAGAGCTTTTATCTTAATTGCTCTCGATGGGTTAACCCGGAAGTGGAGGCGTAAAATCTCCCACAGAAAGGAAATCGAAAGCAAGTCGTAAATTTTTGTCCTGGTCCATAATCACTGACGTGTGTATGTCATTATTAAACGAGGTAGGATTCAAAAGTTCCTGGACTGAATCTATAATTTAAAAAATATTATCAATTGCTGAAACACATCCTCCTTCGAAATAAGACCCTTGCACAACAACACATTTTTGCCATTGCTTGTAAAGGTCATTGAAACACTTCTGGAATTCAGTGTTAGCCATTTCCTTTAACTCAGCCTGTGATGCACTTATAACTTCATCTACGGATTGAAATCGACGAACCTACAAGCGATTTGCCAGTTTAGGAAATAAGCTAAGTCTCGCAGGGAGCGAGATTAGGGGAGTAAGGTGGATGTGGCAAAACAGTTGTTTGCATTTTCGCAAGAAAGTCAGTGACGAGGAGGGATCGGTGTGTAGGAGTGTTGTCATGTAAAAGCACCCATGACTGCTCAGCCCACAGTTTTGGTCTCTTCTTCCTGATCGACTCTCGCAAACGACGCAGAATGTCTACATAGAGTTCCTTGTTCACAGTGTGTCCTTCAGGGATAAATTCCAGATGCACAATGCCCTGGATATCATAGAACACTTCTAGCATGACCTTCCCTTTAGAGTGATCTTGGCAGAATTTCTGCTTGCATGGAGATTGTGGTGATTTCCATGTCGCCGATGCTCTCTTGGATTGCGGGTCGTATAAAAAACACAATTTCTCTTCTCCAGTAACAATTCTACCAAGTAGCGAAGGATCTTTGTCAACAGCCGAAATTAAGTCTCCCACCATTTCCATTCGAATTGCCTTTTAGTCTTCGGTTAACATGCGGGGAACGATGTGTTGACACACCCTATGCATGTTAAGATCCTTAGTCAGTATCCATTGACATGTGGCTTTGGATATCCCAACTGATTCTGCTATTTCTGCTATTGTTTGCTGCCTGTTCCCATGTGCCGTCGCAGAAACCTTTTTGACGTTTTCAGCTGTGCGGGAAGTCTGCGGACTTACGTTGGCCACACGTTCGTCACCTTCGGCACTTTCCCTGCCTTCTCTGAAATTTCGGTGCCACTCAAAAGCTTGCGTTCACGATATGTATCACTGCCGTACACATGCTTCAACATTTCATAAATCTCCGTAGCACTCTTTCCCAAGCGAACACAAAATTTGATATTAATTCTCTGCTCAACAAACGCCATTTCTTTCAATAGCCGGTTACTAAGTGCACCCGTCTACAAAATACGACGCCGTGGCCAGCCACCGACCACGTGATTTGGGTCAAACCACTTTTAGAAGAGGGGGAGAGCATAGTAACACAGAAACATTATCTTAGTTGCTTTACTGTAAATATTTTTTAAGTTATAGACTCAGTCCAGGAACTTTTGAATCCTACTCCGTATATGTTGATGTCATTGGACTGTCATTGGAAAACAGAAGAAGAGTGAAGTTTGTATAGTACTTCATTCTGCAAGAAAACTTTGTGCAGCAATTGTTATTGTGCGATATTCTTCCTGTCTCACACTTTAACAGGAACCCTAAGTGAAATTAAAACGACAACAAGAAAATATTTTTGTTTTTTGCTTTTATTGAATTAAAATCTGTGTTTTACTTTTACTCCTTTTTATAGCGGTATATTATTTTTAAATATATGACCTGTGTGTGTGTATGTGTGGAAGTATTTTAGTATTTTTTAATATTCTTTGAAGTGAACTTATTATTAAAATATTTAATATCTTTTTTCTGCCACATTTTTATGAAAATACATTTTTGAACAAAAGAAACATTTTATATAAAACATAAGATCCTGCCACCAAATTTTATTCATATGTAGGAAAATATTTTATTCACTAGACAATGCATGATAATTTTATAAATGTGTTTAAAAATATATTGCTCTTTTAGAACAAAAATTTGTGTTTTGTGAATTATGGATTTTTTTTTTTAAGTTTGTAAATCTTGAAGTATTATTGTAATGATTTAATTTCTACAAAACTGACAAAATAAAATATAGATAACAATAGTATGGTTTAGAATTAATATGAAAGAATGCATCAAAATTAAATTTGCCCATGTATACCTGAAATACAATTTACAAGTTTGTATTATACTAAATATAATATGAATTAAATCATTATTTTTCCAATGGAGTATTTTTTTTAGTTATGTGAAATTCTTTGTTTTAATACTTAAAACGTATGTCATGTAAATTTGACAGCAAAAATTTGAGTAATTTACTCAAATTTTTGTTTTCAGCTTTTTTGCTTTGCTGACAATCTCATCCCTGTATATACGAGTTAAAGATAATTTTTAAAAAATTGCATACAAAAAAATATCAAAAACATAGAATAAATGACAGAAAAACTTGAATTTCAGTGGTTGTACATTTATTTTTCTATTCATCCATCCTGACTCAGTCACACCATCATTAATCAGCATTCAAACATTCCACGATTTCACAAAAAATCATTTGAATTCCATTTTAGAGTTCAGCAAAATGCATAATTACTCATCAGGTATGCATGGAAATACATGTTTACTACCTGGAATTATACAAATGCATAAAAATACTCATTACGATTTTTCGTGCTAAATTGTAAGTTTTTCTTAATTTCTGTATACAGTACAGGATCTATTATCCGGAATGCTTGGGACTTCAGGCATTCTGGATAAGGGGTTTTTCCATAATTCGGAACACTTTTTCTAAAACTTACTGGAATGGTCTCAAATGTCGTTATAGAAAATTATAATTCATTTTAAAAACATAAATGTATTAAAAAAAGCTTTTTTACAATCTATATGGGTTAACTAAAATGCAAATTACATGTAATTATAGTATCAAATTTAGTGATTAAGAAAAATTTTGAAAGAAAAAAATGTCTCAAAAAAGTTGATTATTCAGGGTAGTTATTAGAAGTATTTTTTTTTTTTTTTTTAACATTTCAACTAAAGTGGGCCCTCACCATATTCATCTAATATTTTGGCAGAAGCACCTTTGTTCATATGTTTCAAAATATTTTAAAGTAAAATTAAGATGAGTACATACCAACGAGCCCAGCTAACCTCTTGGGTTTATAGCTTTCAGTGGGACATCGCGGCGCAACTACTTCATCTCTTTTCCAGCAAAGCCGCAACCTCGGTCGCGAAACTCGGAGGAATCATTCACCGGGCAGGGGCCGAAGGCACCTGCCGGGCCCGACTCCGGTCACCGGCCAGACCTGGGCTCAGGGCATAATTAGCCACAGTCCCGTGATCCGGCCACCTGGAAGAGTCCGGGGACTGCCTCGTCACTTCCGCGATTGCATCCGTGAGTCATCAGCAGCGAGGTTGAGAAAATTAAGATGAGAAGGATGTTCATTTTTAATTGAAATGAGAAGTTCAACTATGGGTGCAAATATATCAAATTCTAATTTATGCTCTTCAAATGTATTTCTAATAAGACTTATAATTCTAAATGCCTGAATAAATAAAAAAATTTTAATTTTGTTATCCTAAACATATATCTCATTTTCACCAACAATATGTTTAAAAGATAATATCCCAGCATAAAAAGCCCAAAAAATATAAAAATATTAGTGGATGGAAGCAGATTGAAAAAATGGAAAATATTTAAAAATAAAACGAAATATGCCGGCGATCGTATTTAAATAAAAAAAAATTCGCGATATTGCTAAACTGTCTTTTATAAATTACTAATTAATAAATGTACCATGGAACTTTTTGCTAGGGTCAATTTTCGGTCCAAAATAGCCATTTTCATCCAAATAATAGGATTTAATTGAAAATGATTTTGATCTTGAAATTCCATCCACGTTTTTTAAAATATTTAAGATGTGTATATTTCCACAGAGATGAAAAAAAAAATGAATTTTGCCGAGAAAATGACAAGTTTATTGCTTAGGTTAAATATTTAAAGAGATCAATCAGAAGGCACTGAATGACATTTTATAGCTGCTATACTTTTCTCTGCATTTCGGCAAAGGTTAATTCTCATTAATTTCGGGAATGCCTTACTTAAACGTACTTTCTATCCTCCCATAAATGCGCTGATGACTCTCTTTTTTTTTCATCTTTTGCAATAAATGTTTATTAAATTGTGCAAAATAGTGTGAATTCTGCACAGCACATCACGTTTGAAGAGCATAGGATTTCTTTAGCGATATCGGGATATTTCTAGCGAAAAAGTTGGAATACTTTTACTGAAAATCAAAGTTTCGGAACAAAGAGCAGAAAAGAAAAATGTAACGAATTCGGAAAAATCGAAACCTTTGTGCCTAGTGTGCTCTGATGGCTAATTAATAACATAAATAACCTGTTGGTATATATTATATTATATATAATAATTGAAATATAAAGTAGTGTTGCAGCTATAACAACGTCAAAGGGTAGTTGTAGAAATACAAGTAGCTGTAGAGGTGTTAAAGGAGAACAGTTCCAGTTTAGTTCAAAATCACTTTTATTGAAGAGTGAATCCGTTGCATTTGCTTACAAAATATTTCATGAAAAACAGTAAAGCAAAAACAAAGCATGCTATGTACAAAAACATGAGCTCTACAGTAGGCCTGGGCGATGTATCGATACATCGTGAAATACCGGTAGGAAGTCAACATCGCCATACCGGTTTCGTAAATTACAAGTCGACGATATACCGCGATATCGCTCTCTATATCGTGATATCACGATTTCCCGATATTCATAACCAGCGCTAACCGCCGATTTTGGAATCGACGATACCGGTTTTGGGATTTTCTTAGCGCATGCGCAAATTCGCGGCGTTGTCATCGCCTGTAAATCGTGATATTCCGATATCCCAGACATCGCTATCGCCGATCTTAGGACCGACGATTCCGGTTTTGGGATTTTCATAGCGCATGCGCGATTTCTCGATAACAAACCAACAAACATCGCCAGCGCCGATCTTGAGAACAATAATTCCGGTTTTGGGATTTTCATAGCGCATGCGCGATATCCCGGTGAAAACCGCCATCGGCGAGTTTTACGATTTTGATGTTTTTGCGCGGTTTTTCACCGCACACGCACAAATTCCCGGCGTTGTTACCACCAGTATATCGTGATTTCCCGGTATTACAGCACTGACTTTGCTTTTCAATGCCGTGGCATCAAAGAATCTTATACTAATTAATAATCATTGAATCTTTTAAGATACGTCGCCTGTTGGTTTTCACATTGATATTTTCTCGGGATATAGATAATGCATATAATCTGTGGATTATCTCTTGAAATTTTGTAATTAAGGAAGTGCGAATCATCTAACGATTTTTATCGCATTCGCTATGTTTTAATGTAAAACTAACTTAATGTTCTATTTTTACAATTTATTCACAAACTGCAACAATCAAGTCCGTCTTGATTACCCAAGAAACTCTCTTTAGCGGCTTTCAACTTTAATAGTCTGCATTCCAAGCTCTTTCATGTTTTACTTTTATTTTGATTGCGAAAGGATGTAAATTATTGACTAGAATGTTTTTAATAGATGCCGCAGATCTCTCTGCCCGGTAATGACATTAGTTAACTTTAATGATTGTTTATAGGAAAAGGAGTGAGGGGGTGGACCAGGGAATGGAACATAGTTTCTGAATGCGTAATGATGTAAACATAAGATTACGGTGGCTACGTGGGAAATATCTTGTCGTATTAGATTTTTTATTCGGTAAGCTTTATACTGATTTCCCCCCCCCCCCCCCCGTAAGTTTTATATTGATTTTTTTAGTTATTAATAAACAGGGTTCGTGCGCACTCTGGAAATCGGGAATTTGAAAGTGGACTATAATGTCAGGGAAATTGCAGCGAAAATCGATTTTTCGTTCATAATTCTGGAAAAATCAGGGAATTTTCAACTTGGCGACCTGCTCACAGAAGTGCCGATTACTACGTATTCTTCGTAGTTTCTACGGGAAACAACCTGCGATTACGGAATTTGCATAGTTTCCTATGGGAAATTGTCTTCTGTGAAGGCCAATGTAAGTTTACGGCCGCGTGCACCGTAATGCCAACCAAATCAACGTAACAACGGGGATTTACGGAGGCATGGGCGTTAATGTCAATCAAATTAACATGACAACGGGGTATACTGCAGCGTGCGCGGTAATGCTAATCAAATTAGCGTGATAACGGATATTTACGGCCGCGTGCACAGTAATGCCAATCAAATCACCGTGACTATGATGATTTACCGTTGCGTGGAATGTAAAAGATATTTTTTTTTTCATGTAAGTAATAAATGTACTTCTTAAAATTAATTTTCGCATAAATTGCTGAACGTTAATTTTATAATTATTTATTGTGTTTAACTGGATAAAAACTTATAAATATATATATTAATGCATATTTATACATATATATATGCTTAAATATTTTTTGTATATGCATTTTTGTATTATGTGAACAATGAACCTATATATTTAATTTCTTAACCTGACTACTAAAAAAGTCTTAAAACTGCTGATATTTTCTTTTTCTCACTATTGACATCTTCATCAGTTGAGTAGCATCACTATAATGAAGCTGTTATGTTTCGTGATCATGGAGTCATAAATGATCCATTTTATGCATTATTATGCAAACTTTTGTTTCATGCTGCCATAGGAAATATGAAATTTCACTCGAATTCCAAAAAATTCTATCTAGTTCTTGATTTTTTGATAATAAAGCCGGATATATAAAGTTTCGTGAAAATCCATTAGTATTTATGGCATCTATCGTGTACACTAGCAATTTATAACATATTGACATTACTCTAAAATAGTCAAAATGTGTTCAGCAGGTCCTAAAACATGTATTACCACCAAAAGTTCAAAATAGAAAATATTCGGAAAAACAATACTTCCTCTATTCTATAGTATGAGAAACTAAAATTATGGAGACATTTCACCAGTGAATTGAGGTGTGTGTGGGGAGGGGGGGGGAGTCGACAGAGAAAATACCCATTTATAATCATGTACAAACAGTCGATCATGTAATTAATGGTCTTGAACAAAGGAGCTTCATAACCAAATAAGAAATAATGCCCATCTACCTGTAGGATAAAAGATAAAAGAAAATTTGCTTTTTCCACAAACCAAAATTAATGAAACAACAAACATTAGTTCAAATGTTTAAACAAAATGATAACATGTAAACTTTTTCTTTTTATTTCTTGTATATGTGTATATTTTTTTTTTAATTTCTTCTGCTCCATTATTATTTTTTTTTTTTATTAAATTATATTTTTAATGAGTTAACTTAACCTTTTGTCATTATTTTTCTAAAAACAATATTTTATAGTGCATTTAGTTTGAAGAGTGTATTATAGTGTATTTAGTTTTATAGTGCTTAAGTTTGAATTTTATGCAAACTCTATAATCCAAAAAATTCTAAAATCCATAATTAGCAAAGTCCAGATTTTTGAGGTTGTACTACTGTATATGCAGATAAATTGTATAGAGTTTGCATCTATTTTCATTTTCTAAATAAATATCCCATATCAGAGTAATATATCTTTATTTTTATAGTGCGACTAAAAATAAGCAAATATTTTACTAAACCAAATTATTTCTCGCATAAATAGTACGTTTGTTCACCTGCGTCGCAGCGCGTTTAGTTTTTAGTCACGTGAGTTGATCACATGATTAACATCACGATATATCGCAATATCGCGATGTTAGACTGCCGATATATCACGATGTTGAAATTCCAACATCGCCCAAGCCTACTCTACAGCTCATTCGTAGGTTTTCAGTAAAAGTTCCACGCTTAGACACGTTTCTGGTTTAAGCAGTATTTACACGAGTAAGTAGAATAAAACATTTCAACTTACTTAACCACGTGCAATTTCCAACGCCACCACTAGCTGGGCACACGCTATGGCAAAAACTTTAAACTTCCCGGATCAGCACTAGATAAAGTCCACAACACGGAAAACATGGTCTCCATAACTGAGAACCACAAAAACTACTTAGTTTAATTTAAACATCCGCGTCCACCGATAAACATTTATCGTAACCTTCGACTACGTCGAACATGACTTTATGTAGATCCGTCTGCCCGATCTAGATCCTTCTAGATCCTTCCGTCGATCAGTATATCGATCCGTCAAGCTGATTTATCAAGCGAGCTACCGTGATCTAGCGATCTACCGATGATCTACCTTAAACCAGAAAAGTGTCTAGCCTTTATATCCGACGATGGGTGCGTTCCGGAACATAACCGTTGCCGGCAACGCCCTCTGGATATGCAAAACAGGATGCGTGAGCAGCGAGAAAGGTGATTTGCATGATAAGCCAAGTTTTGTCCACATCGCGATTCGTTCACGAGAACGGAAAAATCATTTTAATAATTACGTCACGCTCCCGCGAAACGAGAATCGCGACGCAAACAAAACCAAGTTTCCAACAATCGGCCCCCTCATGCAAAAACACCAACTCTCGGCGCCCATGCTTTCATCCAACAAAAGGTTACTCTAAGAATCAAGGTCAAAAATATCAAGGTTCTTAGTATCCTAAAAACATAATGTATGCATACACAAAATTTTATACATTAAAGAAATTTATAATACTTATAACATTCTAGAAAGTGAACAGCCTTTTCTATATCTCAAAATGGCAACAATCAAATAAGTACACTTCTCTATAATGCAGATCATAAGCATTCTTTAAATTACATGTTTAAGGATAACATAGTAAAAGAAACTGAGTATAACCATACTATTGCCCTTTCTTAAGTACTAGCTCATACTAAAGAAAGCTATTTCTTTACTATTTTGAAAATTTATAGAAACATTAAGTTTAAAATTTAAAAATCTAAGATATCAAAAATTTAAGCTCTAGAAAATTTAGGTATAGTTATTAAATTTAATATTAAAGATTAAAAAAATTTATTATACATATCAGATTCATGTTGTAGAAAATTTAGTGTATAACTATGAAATTTAACATTTAAGATTAAAAAATTTTAGTCCAAACATTAAATTCAAGTTGTAGAAAATTTAGTGTATAACTATGAAATTTAACATTTAAGATAAAAAAATTTTAAGTCCAAACATCAAATTCAAGTTGTAGAAAATGTAATGTATAACTATTAAATTTAACATTTAAGATTAAAAATTTAAGTCCAAACATTAAATTCAAGTTGTAGAAAATTTAGTGTATAACTATGAAATTTAACATTTAAGATTAAAAATTTTAAGTCTTATTATCTTAGCCTATGACTAGTATACACAATAAATACCCAATACAATGGTAATGATAATAAAAGATACAGAAGGTAAACATACATATGAGATAAGCACAGATTAAAAATTTTATGATTCATGTGAATTATATCAATAATGTACATTCAGACACATATTTTATTCACATAAGCAAAAATGCATTATGCGTGTAGTAAAAATGGATATATATTTTTCAAGTGTAATGTGAGAAAAGTAACAGTTCATTGTCACATAACAATATATACTCAAGATACATTTCATTTGTATCAATGAGAGAGGAATAAATTATAAGATACCCTAACCATTTATACTTTGAAAATGTGAAAAAAAAATTTAAAGTAAAATTTCTATTTGAACAGTTAAATTTTACATTTTAAAGATATCATTACTAAACTTTAAAACTCTATCTTTAGTCATTGGCTTCGTGAAGTAATCTGCTACGTTATCTTTAGTATTAACAAAGTTAATTTTAAAAGACTCGTTTACAACTAAGTTCCTTAAAAAGTGATACTTTATATCTATGTGCTTAGTTCTATTATTCTCAATAGGGGAATTTGAAAAGTTTATTGCTGCCTGGTTGTCACAAAAAATTATACAATTATTTTTGTTAAATTTTAAACCTAGCTTTTTACATTCCTCCATAACGTTTTGCATCCATATCATTTCTTTAGCGACCTCTGCCAACGAAACATATTCAGCTTCCATCGTTGACAGACTAACACACTTGTGCTTAAATGTTCGCCAAGAAATTGGTACTTTATCAATCAAGAACAACATACCACCAAGTGACACTCTGTCATCTCTATTGGCTGCAAAATCTGAGTCTGAGTAGCAGTTTAGCCTTAAATCACAAATATTTGACAAATTTAACATATACTCTCTGGTCTTTTCAACATATCCCAATAATTTTAATAATGCATCCCAATGCTTTATTCCTGGATTCTCCTGAAACTGAGATAGTATATTCACTGCATAGCATATGTCTGGTCTAGTTCTGCTAGACAGATAGGCTAGGCATCCAATCAAGCTTCTGTAAGGGAAACCCTGCATTTGTGTTAATTCACTATCATTCATTGGGCAATCAATCTTACTTAAGATGTTACCCTTTGCAATAGGTAGTGAGGAAATTGGATATTTGAACCTTTTAAACATCTGACAAACTTTGTCAATGTAATCACCTTGATGTATATAAAATTTGTCTTCAATCTCCTTAAATTCCACACCCAAAAGTCTTTTGACTTTTCCTAATTCTTTGATATCAAATTCTTTACTCAAAAGTGAAACAGTATGGTCTATATCATTTTGTTGTTTAGCAAACAAAATTATGTCGTCTACGTAAACCAGCATTAATACTTTATTCTGATATATATATAAGCACAGTTGCACCATTTAAATTTTAAAAAGTTCAATTTTTTCAAAGTGGTGTCAAGCTCTGTATACCATTCCCTTCCGCTTTGGTGAAGGCCATATATTGCTTTCTTAAGTAAACAAACATATTGAGGCTGGTTTGGATCGACATATCCATGTGGTTGTTTCAAGAAAATTTTATCATTCAACTTTGCATAAAGATATGTGGACTTAATGTCCAGTTGAAAATGTTTCCATTTAAGCATGCAAACGAATATGGAGAAGAAGGCTCTGATTAAACTAAAATTAATCACAGGGCTAAACACTTCATCATATGAGTCCCCCTTTATCTGGGTATATCCTTGAGCTACTAGGCGAGCTTTGAATCTTTTGACATTTCCCCTTTCATCCTTCTTAATGGTATAAACCCATCTACTTCCGATAATTTTTTGTTGTGAGATGGGTGCAGGAACTAAGTCCCAGACACCCCTCTCCTGCATTGTAGCTATTTCATCATCCATGGCTTCTTGCCATTTATCGGACTGGGGAGATTCTATTGCCGATCTATAGCTCTTGGGTATCAAGATCTCAACATTGCTTGCTTCCGGTTTTCTTTTGATATCACTTACCCCCTTTTTCTCTCTAAAATTAAACATTTGCTGATCATAATGAATGTTAGCTTTTCCACAAAACTTTCTGACATCATTATGAGATCTCAGCCTTTTATTGTCACCTTTTACTGAGTAGTAAATATCCGTCCTACTCCCATCAGGTCTAGGTACTGCTTTCCGTATCCAGTTAATATCTGAGCAGGGTGTCAGACCAGAATCAGCAGGAGAGTCCTCATCCCCACTAGATTCACTAGTGTCACGGCTCTCACCTGCTTCTTCCTCTGACACTCCTCCCAAGCATTCTGATTCCGAGTCAATCGACTGAGTAACGTTCGATTTCCTCAAGGTGATTCCTTTAGGGTAATTAGGGTCCAGGACGCCTTCCGCTGCCTCTCCTTCCTCAAATCTTACATTACAAGTTTCCTCAACTTTCTTTTTACTTGCTATATAAATCCTATAGCCTTTGGTGCTTTCGGCATAACCGACCATTATTCCTACTTGGGCTCTCATATCCAACTTATTCCTAATTTGTTTGGCTGTGCCCACATAGGCTTTGCACCCGAAAACTTTGAGGTGAGCAACGGCTGGCTTCCTTCCATAATATAACTCGTGTGGAGTTTTGGTTTTGAACTTATGACATATCCTGTTCTTGGTGTGTGTAAAACACAAAATCGCTTCTGCCCACATCCTGTTATCAACCTGACTTTGATCAAGCATAGCTTTTACACAATCTAGTGCAGTTAGATTAAATCTCTCAGAAACCCCGTTCTGTTCGGGCGTATATACATTTGACCTTTCTGATTTAATCCCCAATTTATTTAAGTATGCCTTGAAATGGTTATGACATAACTCCATACCATTGTCCGTACGGATACACAAAATCTTTTTGCCTAGCTGCCTCTCTTCCTTAGCTTGGAATTCCTTAAATATTCTAAACACCTCTGATTTTTGTTTCATTATATACACAAACACTTTCCGGCTGAAGTCGTCAGCTATTGTCAAAAAGTATCTGTTTCCGCCCATTGATGCTGTAGGTAAGGGACCACACACATCCATATGGAGTAATTGTAAAGGTTTAGTGGACCTTATCCTACCAATTGGCTTAAAAGAAATTCTCTTAGACTTTGCTAATTTACAGTGCGTACAATTAATTTTTGCATATTTTAGTCTAGGGAGTCCATTAGCCGCGGAAACTTTACTTGTCTGATATAAATAATCAGTGTTAATGTGGCAATATCTCCTATGCCAGAGTTCCGTTTTATTTAAAACCTCAGAAACCGAAAAACTTGGTTTATCATTAACTTTTCCTTTTGACCTCGACTTCACCTCAGAGTTATGTTTACTTTTATTTACACTAGGCAAATTTTTCATTTTGTTAATACTGTTTTTCTTATTTAGGGGTTTTCTATCTTTCTTAGAATCTTTATCCCTATCCTGATCCTTTCCTTTAGTTTTACGGTCTTCAATATTGTTATTTACAGTCTGAACTTCGTATTGAGGTTTTAAAAAATATAAGCCTTCTTTTCGTTTAGCATAGAAGAATTTTTCTCCCTTTGAAGTGTAAAACCACAATACCCCATTAGCCCCTTTAAATGTATACCCCTGTTCCTCAAGAACAGATGCGGCTAATAAGTTTCGTCTTAACTTAGGCGAAAACATTACATCAGACAAAACTATATCACTTCTTACGTTCTTAAACTGAACAAACATTTTGACCGTACCGATAGCCTCAACTGGGCTCTCAATATCACCCACTGCTAGCGACATAGATGCACCTTTGCTTTCCTTATATTTTGAGAATAGATTAATATCATTGCAAAAGTGCCGCGTAGCAGCGGTGTCAATTACCCAGCTGAGTCTATCGCTAGGATCCTGCACAGTATTTGCTTCAATTCTAGCAGAAGAATATAATTCAATTATATTTGAGCTAGACTTAAGAGTAGGGCAATTTCTCTTTAAATGACCAGCCTTTTGACAAAAATAACACGGTCCTATGACCTTTTTAACTGGTTTAACATTTTTAAACACTTTGTTATTTTTACATTTTACATTTACATTACTTTGAGACAAGAATACAGATGAATTCTGACTTACGTTGTTTCTGTCACTACGGAGTTGCCGGATACGTCCTTCCTCCTCTGACAATTCATGTTGGATTTTCTCCAAAGTGAAATCCTTGTCCTCCCATCTGTAGATTAGTTGGACCATTCCTTGAAAGTCGTCAGAGAGGTATCTAATGGCCTGGAATGCCACATAGACACTTTCCACCGGGTGCTTAACGTCCTTCAGTTTGGCGACCGCTTTCTTTAGACGTGTGCAGAAGATATCCACAGGTTCATCTGGCTCCGGACGCAGGCTGAAGAAGTCATCAAGTAAGCGCACTAGGTTGGCGCGAGTCGGCGCTTCGAAGTGCGTTTTTAACTTATACCACGCATCTGCCGGATCGTCGTTAATGTCAATTAACTCTTGGTAGTCAGTGTTGGACGAGTTTTTCAGTCTTCGCCCGGGAATCGAGGAACCCATCGACATATCCTACCATAACTCCCAGTTGAGCTCTTAGGTCTAGCTTCTTCCTAAGCTGTTTTGCTATACCAGCATAAGCCTTACATCCAAAAATTCTGAGATGGGATACAGCAGGCTTCTTCCCATAGTACAATTCGTGTGGAGTTTTAACTTTAAATTTATGGCAAATCCTGTTCTTTGTATAAGTAAAACATAGGATTGCCTCTGCCCACATTGAATGCCAAAGTTTTTATGAAACAACCACCTGGATATGTCGATCCGAACCAACAAAATCATGTCTGTTTGCTGAAAAAGGCAATATATGGCTTACATCAGAGCGGCAGAGAGTGGTATAATGAGCTTGACACCACTTTGAGAAAATTAAATTTCTTCAAACTCAAATGGTGCAATTGTGCATATTTTTACCAGAACAAAGTATTAATGTTGGTATATGTGGATGACATAGTTTTATTTTCAAAACATCAAGGTGATATTGATCATGCAGTTTCTTTACTAAAGGAAGAATTTGATATCAAAACTCTAGGGAAGGTCCAAAAACTGTTAGGTGTGGAATTTACAGAAATCAATAACAAAATTTTTATACATCAAAGGCAGTATATTGATAAAGTTTGCCAAATGTTTAAAGAATTCAAATATCCTATTTCTTCACTCCCTATTACAAAAGGAATCACGTTGAGCAAAAATGATTGCCCAATGAATGATGGAGAATTAAAACAAATGCAAAATATCCCATACAGAAGTTTGATAGGATGTTTAGCCTATTTGTCAAGTAGAACTAGACCAGATATATGTTACGCTGTAAATATTCTGTCTCAATTCCAAGAGAATCCTGGCATGAAACATTGGGACGCATTACTTAAACTTTTAGGATATCTTGAGAAAACAAAGAATTACATGTTAAACTTATCAGGCATTGGTAACTTAAATTTAAATTGCTACTCGGATTCGGATTTTGCCGCCAATAGGGATGACAGGGTGTCACTCGGGGGTATGTTATTTCTTATAGATAGAGTACCCGTTTCTTGGCGTACATTTAAACACAAGTGTGTTAGTCTGTCAACGATGGAAGCGGAATATGTTTCATTGACAGAAGCTGCGAAAGAAATTATTTGGCTACAAAATATCATTGAGGAATGTATGAAGCTAGGGTTAAAATTTAACAGAAATAATAGCATAATTTACTGTGATAACCAAGCTGCAATTAATTTTTCAAATTCCCCAATAGAGAATAACCGAACCAAACATATTGATATAAAGTACCATTTCCTGAGGAATTTAGTTGAGAATGAATCTTTTAAAATCATCTTTGTAAATACCAAGGAAAATGTAGCAGATTACTTTACAAAACCAATGACCAAAGATAGAGCATTAAACTTTTGTAATCAAATTTTCAAAAACAAAAATGATTAAATTTGTAATTTCTAAATTTTTTCTTTCTTTTGCAAATATGGTTAGGATATCGTATAATTTACTCCTCCCTCTGTGATGCAGATACTTGTATCTAGAGTATATATATGTGTATTGTTTACAATGAACTTTTAAAATTTTTCCACATTACACTGAATGTATATATATATCCATGTTTTCAATTCCCGCATAAGCCAGTTATGCTTATGTGTATTACTTTATGTGTTTACTCCTTGTTATCATACACTTGGCTATGATTCATTGATGACAAACCACTTATTTAAATTTGTATATCAATACAGAAAGAAAAATCTTTCATTATCTATGTCACTGCTATTAGTATTAATTGTGTATACTGGTCTTGGACAGAGATAATGAACAGCTATAATTGAATTTGATATTTATAGTAAAATTTTTTTAATCTTAAATGTTAAATTTAATAATTATACATAAAATTTTATACATAATTGAATTTGATATTTATAGTGAAATTTTTTAATCTTAAATGTTAAATTTAATAATTATACATAAAATTTTCTACACAAATTGAATTTGATATTTATAGTAAAATTTTTTAATCTTAAATGTTAAATTTAATAATTATACATAAAATTTTCTACATAATTGAATTTGATATTTATAGTGAAATTTTTAATCTTCAATGTTGAATTTAATAATTATACATAAAATTTTCTACACAAATTGAATTTGATATTTATAGTGAAATTTTTAATCTTAAATGTTAAATTTAATGATTATACATAAAATTTTCTACATAATTGAATTTGATATTTATAGTGAAATTTTTTAATCTTAAATGTTAAATTTAATAATTATACATAAAATTTTCTACACAACTTGAATTTGATATTTATAGTAAATTTTTTTTAATCTTAAATGTTAAATTTAAATGGTTATACATAAATTTCTTGAAACTTAAATTTTGACTAAAATTAATTTTTTGGAACTTAGTGTTTCAATGATATCTAAAATTTTCTTTCAATGATAAAAATTTTTTTTTTGCTCAACATGAAAAGTAATGTAAATACTTTATGTTTTTGCTGGATACTAAAGAACTTGACATTTGTTGTTATGTTTTTTAGAATAATTTCATTGATTGATAGCACGTGCGCCGAGATTTGGGGTTTTGCATGAGGGGGCCGATTGTTGGAAACTTGGTTCTGTTTTCGTCGCGATTCTCGTTATCGCGAGAACGTGTTTACATTTTTTAGAATGGTTTCACCGTTCTCGTGAACGACTCGTGACGGGAACAGAACATGCCATTCATGCAAATCGCCTTCTCGCCGTGCGCGCATCCTGTTTTGCATATAGTGAGGGCGCTGCCGTCAACGGTTGTGTTCCGGAGCGTACCCATCACGGTGTATATATGATAGGACACATTCTCAGTTAGGCAGTCAGTTATGCAGTCAGTTATGCAGTCAGTTATGCAGTCCTTGACTGACCATGTAGTAGACATGGAAGACCTTATCGCTGTCCTTATAGACCTTTAAGGTAGAAAGACCTTTATGGAAGGCAGACCTTGATCAGTAGAGAGTAGTCTAACTTCTAACGCCATGACGTGTGACCTGATGATGGTGGTTTCATTAACGTGCACGGCATTTGTGGTACAGTAGCTGTTTTCCTACTTACCGATGTTATAGTAACTGAGAGTGTGTGCCTAGTCATAAATCTGTTTACAACCTTTTTCATGAGCTTGCTAGCTCATTGTATATAGTTTTGCTTTGCAACGAATGTTACAGTGTTTTTTTGTAACTATATATTGTGCAATGGATCTCACAACAAATAAATTGTGTTTGTGTTTAACGAACTTGCTTTCTTGTGAAAAACACATCACTACTGCGTATCATCTGCTACAAAATTTTTCTACCAGCACTTCAGATATGGATATGGCCAAACACTGCTAAATCTGCAAATGACTTTCAAACTTTCTAGTCTAGTCGCTCAGCTAACATAGCAAAGAGCATTTCACGCCGTCAGTCAGATGAAACGTTCTGGAACAGGATCGCTAACGTGCGGTCCTTTCTGCGCATGTGATCTTCATAATCACGCCGTGACGTCTTATCATCCACCGGTAACGCTGTTCGGTCTACAAATCCGAAACAGCCCTCTCCTTTCAGAGCGAATGAAACTTCATTCCTCCACGTGACGTAATTGTCTCTTGTTAATGCACTAATTTTATTTGCCTCCATGGCAAGGTGGCCTTTTGGAACTGAACTGAACAGTTTTTTGTTTATACTTTCGTCGACATGCAAATGGCGCCGTCCGGGCCCCCGTCGACAGGATTCTTTGTTGGAACACTAACACTTCTGAATTTTTAACGTTGTTATGGGGAGCACTGGGCCCATAACCTGATGGCTAATTAATAACATAAATAACCTGTTGGTATATATTATATTATATATAATAATTGAAATTTAAAGTAGTGTTGCAGCTATAACAACGTCAAAGGGTAGTTGTAGAAATACAAGTAGCTGTAGAGGTGTTAAAGGAGAACAGTTCCAGTTTAGTTCAAAATCACTTTTATTGAAGAGTGAATCCGTTGCATTTGCTTACAAAATATTTCATGAAAAACAGTAAAGCAAAAACAAAGCATGCTATGTACAAAAACATGAGCTCTACAGCTCATTCGTAGGTTTTCAGTAAAAGTTCCACGCTTAGACACGTTTCTGGTTTAAGCAGTATTTACACGAGTAAGTAGAATAAAACATTTCAACTTACGTAACCACGTGCAATTTCCAACGCCACCACTAGCTGGGCACACGCTATGGCAAAAACTTTAAACTTCCCGGATCAGCACTAGATAAAGTCCACAGCACGGAAAACATGGTCTCCATAACTGAGAACCACAAAAACTACTTAGTTTAATTTAAACATCCGCGTCCACCGATAAACATTTATCGTAACCTTCGACTACGTCGAACATGACTTTATGTAGATCCGTCTGCCCGATCTAGATCCTTCCGTCGATCAGTATATCGATCCGTCAAGCTGATTTATCAAGCGAGCTACCGTGATCTAGCGATCTACCGATGATCTACCTTAAACCAGAAAAGTGTCTAGCCTTTATATCCGACGATGGGTGCGTTCTGGAACATAACCGTTGCCGGCAACGCCCTCTGGATATGCAAAACAGGATGCGTGAGCGGCGAGAAAGGTGATTTGCATGATAAGCCAAGTTTTGTCCACATCGCGATTCGTTCACGAGAACGGAAAAATCATTTTAATAATGACGTCACGCTCCTGCGAAACGAGAATCGCGACGCAAACAAAACCAAGTTTCCAACATGCTCTGCCCTGTACACCCAGAAAAAAATGAAATGCCATTAGAAAAGCACCTTGCCGCGACTAGTCCGTAACTAACTCCTGTATTATACTATACTGGAGTTAGTTACGGACAAGTCGCGGCTCCTATATACTATACAGGAGACTTATCCGAAACTAGTGAAGAATGGAATGACGTGTCTCGCCGTCAATGTGACAGTCTCGCCCGTGCCGGATCGTCACCTCCGAGAGCTACTATCGGGGGTGATGGCCGGATGCAGCCGATTAGGAAATTTTCGGGGAAAACTCTTCCGTAACTCTTTAAAGCGGCTTCCGAACGTTTGTAAGTAAATTTAACGTTCAATACATGCTGGTCCAAACTGACCACATCTGCATCCGTTTCGACTATTCACCGTCGTCAAACGATATTCCGCAGTGCTTCTGTCAAAAAACATTTCTGTCTGCCTGCATCAGACCATCAGTGTCTATCTCGTCTGACTTCTTCAGACGTCTGATCTCGATCGACCTCTTTCGACCTTCTCATTTGCTTCAAGAAACCTCTGCCCTATATATCCGAGAATGGACAGTTCCGGAAACGCCCCCGGATATGCAAATCAGATGCGTACGCATTGAGAACTGATTTGCATGAAACCTCATGTTGAAAAACGTCACGGTTCACGCCGGTGAACGGGAAGAGTCGTTCATATTAAATTTGCATAAACGCCCGTTCACAGGAACGTGAATCGCGATGTATTGATTATTTCCAACAATCGGCCCCCTCATGCAAATCCTTAAGTCTCAATGCATATGCAAAAGAAAACTTACTCTGAGAAACCAAGGTATATCAATAAACACCAAGGCGTATCCTATCAAACATATAATGAAGGAAAAAATTTAAAGTATTATATCATTATTAAATTTAAAATAAAATGCATAAGTACTTATAGCATCTGAAAAATAGTCAAGTATTGTCGACAATATTGTAACAACAACATTTCACATCAAGTAGAAATTTATATACAACACAACTTCAATGCTTAAGTATCAGCTTTCAAAAATTTAAATTTTAGTTTAAATTTAATTATAAGTATCCAAAATTTAAGTATAAGCATATTATCATATTAAACAAGTCAACTTTAAAAGATTAAGATTTTGTATAAGCATAGAATTTAAGTTTACTTTAAATTTGAGTATAAACACTATAATTCAAAAAGCTTAAAAAAAATTTAGTCTATTAACACAATATAAGTATACATAATTAATACTATTAGACTGCATTGATATACCAAATATTTAAAAATACATGATGCAAGTAATTAGATAATAAAATTCCTTTATCAAAACTTTCAACACATACTTTTTACCAAGTTGAAAAATACAAAATTTTATACACATAGGCTATTATTTAGCATCATGCGGGTCATGGAAAATGGATGTATATACAAAGGTGTAAAGTGAAAAAGATTCAATATCACAAAAATTTATACTCAAGATATACTATCTTATATCAATGAGGTTTAAGATAAACAATAATGTATATATATGACATCTTTTTAAAAAAATTCCCAAGTTGTAAATTCAATTTAGTATTTAAAATTTTCTTTAGACTAAACATTTAATCTCAAAAAGTTTTAATTTAGTTTTTAAAAATTTTATTACAAAATTTAAGTATTATTTCCTTAGACATTGGTTTAGTAAAGTGATCTGCTAAGTTATCTTTACTATTTACAAATTTAACATTAAAAGATTCATTGACTATTAAATTTCTTAGGAAATGATATCTAACATCAATATGCTTAGTTCTATTGTTTTCAATTGGAGAGTTAGAAAAATTAATGGCTGCTTGGTTGTCGCTAAAAATAACACTGTTACTTTTATTAAAATTTAACCCAAGTAAATGACATTCTTCAATTATGTTTTGTACCCATACCATTTCCTTAGCGGCTTCAGTTAGTGATACGTATTCAGCTTCCATGGTTGATAAGCTGACACACTTATGTTTAAAGGTACGCCAAGAAATAGGTACATTGTCAATAAAGAGTATCATGCCTCCAAGTGAAACACGGTCATCTCTGTTTGCAGCAAAGTCAGAATCTGAATAACAATTCAATTTTAACTCCTGAATGTTAGATAAATTCAACATATAGTTTTTAGTCTTTTCAACATATCCTAAAAGTCTTAACAATGCATCCCAATGCTTAATTCCAGGGTTTTCTTGAAATTGAGATAATATATTGATGGCGTAACAAATATCAGGTCTAGTCCTACTAGATATAAAAGCCAAACACCCAATTAAGCTCCTGTAAGGAAAACTTTGCATTTGCTTTATTTCTTCACTTGTCTTTGGACAATCTATTTTACTTAGAATATTCCCTTTAGAAATGGGAAGTGAAGTAACTGGATATTTATACTGTTGAAACATTTGACATACTTTATCTATATACTGACTTTGATGTATAAAAAATTTATTGTCACACTCTTTAAATTCCACGCCTAAAAGTTTTCTAATTTTTCCTAATACCTTGATATCAAATTCTATGCTAAGTAATGAAACAATGTGGTCTATGTCCCTTTGATACTTTGAGAAGAGAATTATGTCATCCACATAGACTAGCATAAGAACTTTGCTATTGTAAATATATGCACAATTACACCATTGAAGTTTTAAAAAATTTAATTCTTTTAATTTGGTGTCAAGTTCATTAAACCATTCTCTTCCACTTTGATGAAGACCGTAAATGGCTTTCTTCAACAAACAAACATAATCAGGCTGTTCCTGATTGACATAACCTTGAGGCTGTTTCATATATACCTTTTGACTCAATTTAGCATAGAGATAGGCAGATTTGATATCTAATTGGAAATGCATCCAGCCAAGCATGCATACGAAAATTGAGAAGAATGCTCTAATTAAGTTGAAGTTAACAACAGGGCTAAAAACTTCATCGTATGATTCTCCCTTTTTCTGACCATACCCCTGGGCTACCAAACGAGCTTTAAACCTCTTGATTTTCCCATTCTCGTCTTTCTTAATGGTGTAGACCCATCTACTGCCTATATGCTTTTGTGAGGTGGATGCAGGAACTAGTTCCCAGACACCCCTCTCTTGCATTACGGCCATTTCTTCATCCATAGCATTACACCATTTCTCGGACTGGGAAGATTTAATAGCAGCGTTGTACCCTTTTGGTATATTTATTTCAATATTGCTTGCTTCTGGTCTGCCTCTGACCCTTTTAAGACCTTTATTTTCCCGAAAATTAAACAGTTGCTGATCAAATTGTATATTCCTTTTATCACAATATTTCTTAACATCATTGTGTGACCTCAGCCTTTTATTATCTCCTTGAGCGTAATAATACACATCGGTTCTACTCCCATCGGGTCTTGGAACCGTCTTTCGCTGCCAAGCAATATCCGAGCAAGGAGTCATACTGGAGTCAGCAGGAGAGTCCGTTTCCTCACTGGATTCAGACGGATCGTCACCAGTGTCTTCACTCTCTCCTGCCCCCCCATCAGACTGCTCTCTCGGATATTCCCCGTCGGAGTATTCTGAAAGGTTATCTCTTGATATCCCTGAGGAGATATTTCTGGGACAAATTGGGTCCAGGATGCCTTCCACTACATCACCCTCATCAAACCTCACATTGCAGGTCTCAATTGTTCGTTTCTCCCCTGACAAAAATATCCTATAGCCCTTAGTTTTTGTAGCATAGCCTACCATCACCCCTTCTGTAGCTTTCATGTCTAACTTCTTTCTGAGCTGACTGGGTTTGCCTACATATGCTCTACAACCAAAGGTTCTAAGATGTTTGACTGAAGGTTTTCTACCACTGTAGAGTTCATGTGGAGTTTTTGTCTTAAATTTGTGACATATTCGATTTTTAGTGTATGCAAAACACAATATTGCTTCCGCCCAGAATCTGTCATGCAATTTGCTGTCGTTCAACATGGCTCTAACACAGTCAAATGCGGTTAAGTTGAATCGCTCTGATACTCCATTTTGCTGTGGGGTATATGTGTTAGTCCTCTCAGCCTTAATACCGATATCCTTCAGGTAATTTTTGAACTTATCATGGCAGAATTCCATCCCATTATCCGTCCGGATACATAGAATTTTAGTACCTAACTGCCTTTCTTCTCTGGCCTGAAACTCTTTAAAATGTGAAAATACTTCTGACTTCTGTTTCATGAGGTAAACAAAAACTTTTCTACTATAATCATCTGTTATAGTTAAGACATACTTGTTCCCACCATATGAGGCTGTGGGTAAGGGACCACACACATCCATGTGTAACAATTGCAATGGTTTAGTGGACCTTATCCTACCGGTGGGTTTATATGATACTCTCCTAGACTTAGCCAATTTACACGATTTACAATTTAACTTTTTGTATTTAAGCCTAGGAAGTCCGTTTACGGCAGAAACTTTGCTGGTTTGGAGGAGATATTCAGCGTTTATGTGGCAATATCGTTTATGCCAAAGACAGTTTGTACTATTAAGTTCAGTTACTGAACTGCTAGGCTTAGATATTGAACTATCCACATTTCTATTCTGCTTAGTTTTTGTTTTGTCAGATTTAAATTTAGTTTCTTTAAGATTAGGTGCTATTTTTACTTTGTCTACTTTTCTGGAAGCACTAGGATCCCTATCCTTGGATTTCTTATCCTTTTTGTGTTTCTTGTCTCCATGTCGATCCCTATCTTTAGATTGACGGTTTTCTACGTTATGTTGTTCCTGGGTACTATACTTAGGTTTTAAAAAATATAACCCATCCTTTCTTTTTGCATAAAAGAATTTCTCCCCTTTAGGTGTAAAAAACCATAGAACCCCATTAGCTCCATTAAAACTAAAATTTTGTTCCTCAAGAACAGATGCAGCTAATAAATTTCTCCTAAGTTTAGGAGAATACATAACATTTTCCAATTTGATAATACTTTGCTTATCCTTAAATTGGACATACATTTCCACCGTCCCGATAGCCTCAACTGGACTTTCGACATCCCCTACTGCTAGCGACATTGAAGTGCCTTTGCACTCATTAAATTTTGAAAATAACTTAATGTTATTACAGAAATGTCGCGTAGCAGCAGTGTCTACTACCCAGCTGAGTCTATCGCTAGGATCGATTACAGTATTAGCCTCAATCTGTGGAGACCCAAGAAATTCCACAATACTAGATCCATTATTTCTACTGCAATTAGATTTAGTATGACCTAGTTTGTTGCACTTAAAACACTTAATTTTACTTTTAGAAATATTTACATTATGACTAGAAGTATTTACATTAGACACATTATGAGATACATTTGGAAGTTTAGACACTTTTACTCTATTTACAAATTTCTTAGAAGTAAAATATGCAGAATTTGAACTCACAGTTTTGGAAAAGTCACTTGCTTGCTGCCTCAGCCGGCTCTCCTCCACTGCTAGCTCTGCTTGTATTTTGCTGAGCTTAAAGTCCGAGTCATTCCATCGATATATAATTTGAACGATACCTCGGAATTCTTCCGGAAGGTACCGAATCGACTGGAATGCTACATACAGGTCTTCAATGGGGTGTTTCGCGTCTTTAAGCCTCGTCACGGCCTTCCGCAGTCTTGAGCAAAAAATGTCAACAGGCTCGTCTGGCTCCGGCCGAACGTCGAAGAACTCATCTAGTAATCTAACCAGGTTGGCTCGGGAAGGCGCTTGAAAATGTTCTTTCAAGGTATTCCATACTTGACTAGGTTCGTCGGTGACGTTTATCAACTCCTTGTATTCCGAGGATAAACTTTGATAAATGATGGCGAGCGCTCGGTCTTTCCTCCGATAAAAATCATCGTAGTCGCGGCGACTTGCATCTTCCTCGATAGGCTTAGCACTTCCATCTACGTGTCCGAAACATCCTTCTCCCTTGAGGACGAATGAGATGTCGGTACGCCAGGTGACGTAGTTGTCCCGCGTCAGCAACTCCGTTCTACTTGCCTCCATGGCCACTCGTAGTTTTGAAGAAGCAGAAGTAAAAGTTCTTGTACACTGTTTACGTTTCGTTGTTCACACGAACTTCAAAATGGTGCCAGGTGCGGCCCCCATCTGAACACTGGAACGATTTCTTTAAAGATACTTGCACTTATGACTCTATTGGGCTTTGAACTGGCCCCTTAACCGTTTCGGTTGGAAAATTTAAAATTTGAAGATAGCAAAGCACGCACTGTCAGAGTCAATAAGTGTTGGCTGGGTTATGAAAGTACACAAGTCCAGTTTTAAAGAAAAACTTCGTTCACTTTATTTGGTGAAAAACACAACTCGGCATATTACACGTACCTGGTAATTTTCCATGCCGTAAAACATCAAAAATATACTATGTACAAAAGATTTTTAGTTGTAAATGACTAGACAGAGATTCCTTGAAGCATTTGGTAGTAAATTACTATACTACCTCTATCACTTGCGTGTATTTCAGCCACCATCACTTGGCAAAGGGAAACCAAAGGATAGAACATCAGGAAAATCATTAAAGCGGCTTCCGAACGTTTGTAAGTAAATTTAACGTTCAATACATGCTGGTCCAAACTGACCACATCTGCATCCGTTTCGACTATTCACCGTCGTCAAACGATATTCCGCAGTGCTTCTGTCAAAAAACATTTCTGTCTGCCTGCATCAGACCATCAGTGTCTATCTCGTCTGACTTCTTCAGACGTCTGATCTCGATCGACCTCTTTCGACCTTCTCATTTGCTTCAAGAAACCTCTGCCCTATATATCCGAGAATGGACAGTTCCGGAAACGCCCCCGGATATGCAAATCAGATGCGTACGCATTGAGAACTGATTTGCATGAAACCTCATGTTGAAAAACGTCACGGTTCACGCCGGTGAACGGGAAGAGTCGTTCATATTAAATTTGCATAAACGCCCGTTCACAGGAACGTGAATCGCGATGTATTGATTATTTCCAACACCAACATGCTCTGCCCTGTACACCCAGAAAAAAATGAAATGCCATTAGAAAAGCACCTTGCCGCGACTAGTCCGTAACTAACTCCTGTATTATACTATACTGGAGTTAGTTACGGACAAGTCGCGGCTCCTATATACTATACAGGAGACTTATCCGAAACTAGTGAAGAATGGAATGACGTGTCTCGCCGTCAATGTGACAGTCTCGCCCGTGCCGGATCGTCACCTCCGAGAGCTACTATCGGGGGTGATGGCCGGATGCAGCCGATTAGGAAATTTTCGGGGAAAACTGTGCTACTTCAGATATTTTCCGGAAAAGAGGAATTGTGGAATGGAACTTCTCGGAAAAAACATGATCCACTGAATATTTTCATTCACTATCGCGAGAATTCCTCGCGTTCGTTTTCGAAATTTAAGAAGAATCAGCGGCGGCGAGTGCGCGCAGCATTTTTTTCTGCACAGGAATTTTGAATTTCGTACGCGGTTTGCGCATCCTATTTCAAACCCTCTAAAATAGTAGGTTTCAATGCATTTTTTTTTTATTGATATTGCTAATTAAAGCAAAAAAGCATTTGGTGGGATTTAAAAAAAAAATCACTATTTGGCACAATATTTAGCAAATAATCGCTTGTAGGCGCAGAATTTGGCATTATTTTGCCGTATTCCGGTTTTGGGAGAGTCCGGATATTGGAACGCCGGATATGAGGTCGCGTACTGTATATGCAATTTGTTGCCCAGCCAGTTTGTAATATTTGTTTACATAGTTGTAAAGAGCATTCACTCTTGTGCGGTTAGGTTTCCCAACTTGTAGGCTTGTAGCCATCGAGCAGCTGATGTTGACTGTGATGTCAACACATCTGTTCATCGGCAGTCTCATGTGGTTAGATGTTTCTGGAGAAGGGATATATGACATGAGTTAATACATAACCATGCAATGTGAATGGCGGTGATTGTTCAGAAGGTTTCACACATTTGGTGATGTTTCATACATTTTGGCGTATATTTTTAATTCAGCTTATATACAGGTTTACGATTTTGGTCAAATATTTTACAGTAGAATTACATACTCTGCTTATACATGTCGGTTTATACTGTAGAACTACATACTTAACTTATACTCAGAAATATAAGGTACATTGATTTGGCATTGATTTCTAATCATCACTTTACGGCAACCTGGAGGTTGTTTTAAGTGTCGATTCCAGAAATAGTCAATAATAATTTTGTCTGTTAGATTGCTATTGTTTATGTTGCTAATGCTATGGATTCATATTAAGTGCATGATGAATGTTTATGTTAGGAATGCATTTCTAAAGCTTGGCAATGTATGCAAACAGAAATTTTACCTTTGATTCTTTGTCTGGTAGATTGTTTTTGTTTATGTTGCTAATTTTACTGATTCATTTTACATGCTTGATTAATGTAAGTTAAGAATGAGATTTTTAAAGCTTGACAATGTTTGTAAACCTAAATTTTACTGTTCATTCTTTGTTTAAATACACAAACTTAACATATTTTAGTTTTAATTTAAATTTGGAAATATGCAACTTTTATTAGAAATATTAAAAAAAAAAATTATAAAAATCTTTGGATTTTGGAGGTTTCTAGATTTTTAATGTCCATATTTTCAAGGTTGTACTGTATTTTTCATCTCATAGCAGGTTTTGTACTACTGTTTGAATAACCTGAAGACAGACATCTCAATTGTGTGTGCTCTAGTTTAGACTCTCAAAAGATTAAAACAATATAAGATCTTCACGCCCTTTTAGAGTGAGATGTTACGGGTTGTCTAAGAACATCTGTCTGGAAAATCTTGAACACTTCTTAGAAAAACTTAGTTCTTGATGCTTTAAAAAGACTTGGCTGCCTTCAAGAATTCAAGGATAATAATGATCAATTGATAGGGGATCTTTTTTGTCACCTTACCTGTAAAAGATTTCAGAAATTCACCAGCTACAATATAAGATATTCTGTTCTAAAAAGACTAAAAATAAAAATACTTGCAACTTACAAGATTATCTCTAACACATGGATTATAAGAATACATTTCTAGTGGCTCAGATCAAGAACACTCAAGTCTGCTAATGCCATCTGAATTGGAATGAAAGAAGGCAGAGTAAAAATACTTGTGTTGGGTGTAATCTTCCATATGCAGTGGTATACATAATTCGATTTAAGCGGTTTTGCATCGCAAATTGTGAATCAAATTTGGCTGAAGATCGATGGGAAAATTGTGCCGATTCGCAGTAATTGTGATACATCCTCCATATCGATAATAGTCTTTCAATTTAAGTTTGCTTTTAGATTTTCCACTCTAACACATGCACACTTTTGAATGAATATGTTTCATTATAGTGTAAAACCTCCAATACTATTGTATACTTTTATAAATAAGACTAACTTCAGATTTATGCAAGATACTCCCATTGCAGATTTGTTGTGTTGCTTTCATTATGCGCTTGTCAACATTGAATAATCGATATCTGCAATTGCAATAAGAAACTTGCTATAAGCCACAATTTTTGTGAGCTTTTATAGGAACTAATAATTTCAGTCCTTCCACTTGGCCGGCATAAAATTCAAATACGAGATTTTAGGCCACACAAAACTGCATAGGCAAAGTTCACAAAAGTTTTATTTTGTGTTTTATAAACTTTGCTTTTGCAGCTTCATGTCTCCTGAGCTAAATTGTAAACTAATTTTGTGCTGGCCATGTAGAAAAACTAAAATTGTCAGCTCCCATAAAAATTTGCCAAAATTATGGCTTACAAGTTTTTTGCTGTCATTGCAGATATTGGCTATTGTATGCTGATGAGCACATAATAAGCACAAAACTGGTCCATGGATGCTGGTACCTGTAATGGGAGTGCCTTCTATATTTTGGGGGATATCACTTATAGGCGGGTTTTGTATTTTATTAGCAACTTCAGATCATTTCCTCCATACCACAGCTTCAAATTGAGCACATCTGCTACGTAGCAAAAATCTGCTTGAAAAGTACTTTGCAATAAAAATCTCATGAAGAGATTTCTGTGCAATGGCAGTTTCGTACTCTATGTTACCTGCTTGGAAACCTTTTGCTTATGCAACAGTGTTGAAAATGTTTCACTGATCCAATTTTTGGTGTTTTTACTGTGTGATGTTCTACTTTTTTTGAAAATTTCCCTGGCAGCTCCATTTCCCAAAAAATTTCCCTAGCAGCTCCATTTTTCCAGAAAGCTTCCCTATCATCTCTGTTTTCTAAAAAATTTACCTAGCAGCTCCATTTTTCCCAGAAATTTCCCTTGAGGTTCCGCTTTTTCCAAAAATTTCCTCAGTGGCATCATCTGGAATGCTGCAATATGCCATTCCATTCTTCACTATGTATTGACAAGTCACGAGACTCAGTACGTGGGAAAAAAAGAAAGTTTTATTACCTTACTACAAAAGTGCATTTTTTAATTGATTCCTGAAATAAATTGCCGAAACACAAAGAAAAAAATATTACAGCAACCATAAAAAGCAGTTTTAGACCTTCTGATTGATTTCTTTAGATACTTAACTTCTAACAGTCAACTATACATTTTTACGGGAAAATCAGATTTTTTTTTTCTCTGGAAAAGATGCAAATCTTTGGTTCATTTTTAAAAGGTTTTTGATGGAATTCTCTCATCAAATAAATTTAAAATTGAAATTCTATATTTGAATGAAAATGGCTATTATTTTTAGCTGAAGACCACAGCCATATTTAGCAAAAAATTCCCTTTTAGTATATGTATGGGTTTTTAATGTGTCTCATTTATTAGTTAGTAATTTGTTAAAGACAGTTTAGCAATTTTGTAGAAATTTACATTTAGACATGATTATTGGTATATTTTGTTTTATTTTTAAATATTTTCTATTTTTGCAATCTGTTTGCATCCACAAGTATTTTGATATTTATTTTGCATTTTATACAGGGGTATTATTTTTTAAATATACTAATGAAAAGAAGATATATTTTCAGAATAACATTCCTTCAACATTATTATTTATTTGGATACTTTGGACGATTAAGGCTCACTTGAAACATATTTAGAGAGGTCTGTGACACCCTCCCCACCCCCGAATATTTCAAATTTTTCTGTTTACTGACTTTTTAAAAAAATTAAATGAAATTTTCAGTTGCTAAACAAAAACATTAAATTGCTATGAAAAATAAATTTTGTGTAGCAATTGTTATTATATAATTTTTTTCTTACTAAATCGATTGATCCCTGGTAGTGCAGACAGGAGAAAGGTTGTTGTTGTTGAGACCCAGACTGTCCGACCTACCAGAAAGGTGTAAGGTAACCGTTTGGACGGCAGGGAAGTGCCACCCAATTTAGACCGGAACCCAGTGGGGGAGGCATCCACAGGGACCGTATTCTCCTTCCCCTACCACCAACTTCTCGGAAGGACTTACGGACCCACATGTTTAACGTGATCGTACTCCGCATGAACACAGCGGCAGTTGTGGCAGCATGCAAATCCAGCGCGCAAACCACCGGGCTACCGCGCCCGAAATGTGCCAACAGCACGCGGTGTTCTCAGGTGGTCACCCACCCAAGTACTAACTGCGCCCGATGCTGCTTTACTTCGGTGATCTAACGAGAACCAGTGTTTTCAGCACGGTACGACCATTGGCTGACAGGAGGAAGGTAGAAAACCCAGACCACACGACCAACCCAAAGGCTAATGGTAGCTTTCTGTGTGGCCGGGACAGGAGGAAGGTGTCATAACCCCTATTGACTGAACAATCACATTTCATCTCCATAGGGTTCATATCGGAAAATGAAATCTAGCACATTAGACACATACCCATTCACTTTTTCAGTTTCCTTTCCATTTTTGAATTCCTGGCTATGCCTTTTTTTAAATTGTTGCGAATGCATAATATTCCTATATTCCGTCACTGGTGTCTTTTCTTTTGCCTCTTTTGAAGACCTGATGGAAAAACACCATGACGTGAACATAGGGGTGCCAGAATTGCGAAGTTCAAGGAGGGTGTCCAGATGTGATGATTTATCACCAATTTGGTGATATTTTGGCGATTTCCCAAAGGTTCGAGAAGGACCACGAAATAACGATTAGTTTAGGAGATTTATAGTGCAGTTGACATGATACAAGCTACGTTGGACTGCGAATTTTGTCAATGTTTTGAGAATAATAGTTGCTGTTTTTTGAAATTACTTTTGTCAATGTTTTGAGAATAATTTCACATTTTTTTTTGTGAAATTAGTGAAGCATTTAAGTGCTGTTTGACTTTTATTGTTTCTGTTTACATTGTGCTTGTGAATAAATGTGTTAGTTATCCGGAAATTTGCACTGATTCTTGTATCCTCCATGCACGAAATGCCTCCCCCACTGGGTTCCGGTCTGGATTGGGTGGCGCTTCCCGGCCGTCCATGCGGTTACCTTGCACCTTTCTGGTGGGTTGGACGGTCTGGGTCTCAACAACAACAACACCCACTATTTCAGAGGATTTGCAGTAACAAATTGATGTCAGGAATGGGGTTTCTGGAAACTTGACAAGTGGCTATGGCTCCCTTAACTAGAAAAATGATGGAGAAACAGTTATGCGAGATTATGGAATTTATGAAAGCTGGACATGAAGTTATGCAAGCCAGAGAAGATGCTAGGCAATAAGCTATGAAATCCATACAAGTGGAAATGAAATTAAGACAAGATGAAAGAAGCTATGAAAGCCTTACAAGATTAAATGAAAGCCGTACAAGACAAGATGAAAGCCGTATAAGATGAAATGAAAGCCATACAAACCGAGATGAAAACTGGACAAGACTAGAGGAAAGAAGCTATGAAAGCTGGACAAGAAGCAATGAAATCCATACAAAACGAGATGAAAGCCAGGCAAGACACTATGAAAGAGAAAATTAAAACTGTGAAAGAGGATATTAAGGAGGAAATCAAAATGAGGCAAGCCAAGATGAAAGAAGAAATAAAATCAGTTCAAGCTGAAGTAAGAGAAAAAATCGAAGCTGTTCAAGCCTAAATGAAAACCATACAAGAAAAGATGAAACAAAACATTAAATCTGTCCAAGAAAAAATAAGACTAGACATTAAGTACATCCAAGAAGAGATGACGCAAGGCATAACATCCGTACAAGAAGACATCACATTCTTACAAGCAGAAATCATATCCATTCAAGCAGACATTAATGCCAGACAGAAAGAAATGAAAAGGTTTGAAAAAAGATTACTGGCTATTGAGTGAAAATTGCCCGTCACAAATACAGATTTTAATATTCCGACATCATGTAAAGTAAAAGCATCTACTTATGACAGACAAAATGTATGGACAAATTTGAGAGGCACAATTCAACATTATTGCAGAACTGAATGAATGGGACGAAAAGACAAAAGCCTGGCAACTCACTGCTTTCCTTTGAGTTCCTTCGACTGGTATTTTACAGACACTTCTGACTGAGAAACAGCTGGACTTCGTAGCCTTGGCGAATGTCTGGAACTTCATTATGGTGAGAATAATTTGAAAGAAACCAGCAGAGTTCAATTAAAGTCTCATCATTAAAAATCTGGAGAGAGGCTACAGGAGCTGGCATCAGATAATGAAAGACTTTCACAATTATCATTTACAGAATGCTCTATAGATGTTCATGAAGGCCTTGCAGCACACTTTTATAGATGACATCTGTGACCCAGAAATCTAGCACTCCATTCTTATAGCTGAATGCAAAGATCTGAGAGCTGCACTGTCCCTGGCCTTCAAATTTGAAGCCTCTCTATAAGCATCTCGTGGACTTCATTGATCAATTGTACGTAGTGTGTCTGTGACTGACAGCACTTCAGATTCTAAGATGCTGTGTATCATGAAGGAAATAAGAGACATACTGCAAAGACAAAATTATGATAGATTCAAGCAGTCATCTGGCTCGTTTGCAAAAGGATTAGTGTGCTGGGCCTGCGGAGAGAGGACATAGGAGGAGAAACTACTCATTCTTCAAGCAAGAGAATAAATGGACTTCCTATTCTGAAAATGCACCATTTAAGAACTTTCAGATTTCACCATTGTACGGAGGAGATAATGGACCATTATGGGTCGTATAACCAACATAAAATGCTAAATGCTTCTAGACATGGATGCAAATGTGACCATCATTAAAAGTGAAGTAGCTGGCTGAATTAACAGTCAACTTCTTTATATGGCACCCTCCATCTCTACACACAATTACTAGAGAAATAGTGAATGTGCATGGAAAAATGGAACTTACTATTCCTGTCGGGGTGTGCCGTTATCATCATGTTGCTTATGTCGCAGATATTTATGACCCATATGCATTCTCGGACTGGACTTTTAAAGAAAACATGGATTTGACCTAGACTTCAAAAATCAGAAGAAGTAGGGACAGCCACTGAAGAGATTCCTTTATTTGGAACAGAAACGGGAGACATCCTAGAATGCAACGTAGTTACTGCCAAAGATATTTTGCTGCCCACACTAAGCGAGTGTCTTGTGAAAGGAACCTGGGAAGGCTCAAGCATATGTGGAATAGCAGTAACAGATTTTCCATCTTAGGACTATAAAGAAAAAGAATTCTTATCACTGTGGCTCTCGTGGATGTTTCAAGAGACTATGTACCTGTCCGAATAGCTAACGTCATCGACAGGCCCGAAATAATTCATAAAGGGGAGCAGTTAGCTTCATGCTCAGTGGTAACCAGCATAATGTGTGGTTGTCCAAAAAATGAAGACAGCAGTCCCAAACATCTAAGCACCATCTTAAACAATCTTGGTGTACTAAATCGCACAGAACAAAGCCTCATTTTGAAATTCAGTGCAACCTTTTCGACTGCTTTGAAAGATATAGGATGGACCAGACTAACTAAACATAGAATTGATACAGGTAACTAACTCCTGATTAAACAAGCTCTCCGAAGACTTCTCGTAAAGAAAAAGGAAGTAATAAGCTTTTAAAAGACATGCGGGAAAGCGGCCTCACCAATCGTCTTAGTGAAGAAGGATGGTTCTACGAGATTCTGTATTGATTATAGAAGACTCAACTCTGACGAAGAAAGACAGCTATCCACTGCCAAGAATTGATAGCACTTTAGATACCCTCTCTGGGAGCAAGTGGTTTTCTACTCTAGATCTTAAGTGTGGCTACTGGCAAGTGGAAATCCATCCTGATGTTAGAGAAAAGACAGCTTTTACCACCGGACAAGGTCTCTGGCAGTTTAAAGTTATGCCTTTCAGACTTTGTAATGCACTTGCAACTTTTGAACGTCTGATGGAGACTATGTTAAAAGGACTCGCTTGTGGATCCTGCCTCGTCTATTTGAATGACATAATTATTGCTGGACGGTCATTTCACGAACATCTACAAAATCTTAGGTGGATATTTGAAAATTGAAGTATGCTAATTTAAAACTAAATCCTTCAAAATGCAAATGATTTCAGAAGGAAGTCTCATATTTGAGACATTTCATTTCTGTAAAGGGTGTAAAGACCGATCCTGGCAAAGGCAATGCTGTGAAAAAATGATATCGACTGCAAGATGCTCATGAACTAAGGCATTTCTTGGGTCTGTGTACCTATTACTGTTGTTTTGTAAAGAACTTCGCTAACATTGTCAAACCTTTACATCGGTTAACAAAAGGAGACAAGGAATTTGAATGGACAATGGAATGTGAAGACTCCTTCAATCAGCTTAAGGAAATGCTGGTTTCAGCTCCTATTCTGTCATATCCTCAACCAACAGAGAGCTTTGTAATTGATACTGATGCTAGTAAAGAAGGAATAGGAGCAGTTCTCTACCAGCAAGTAAGAGGGCAAGAATGTGTCACTTCATACTTTAGCAAGTGTGTGTCAAGAAATTACTGCGTAACAAGGAAGGAACTGTTGCCGATTGTTAAATTCATTGATCATTTCTGTCATTACCTCTACGGAAGGAAATTCCTGTTACGGACAGATCACGCTGTTGTGAGCTGGCACCTGTTTTAAGAACCCAGAAGGGACAGGTCGCAAATTGGTTGGTTGGTTGGTTGGTTGGTTAGGGTTTTTTGGCACAAGATCCAGAGGATATGCTGCACCAGACATATGGTATCAAACTACAAATATAAGCAAGTAACAAGAACAAGTGTATAATCTAAAAGGGTGATAATGTGAATAAAACATGACAATGAAACATGTATAACAATGGAAACAAGATGAACTATGGCTAAAAGTTTATAGATGGTGAAGTTAAATATTATGGAAAAAACCGATGTCCAACAAGAAAGGTAAAACCCCCAAATGTGAATTTTCTCCAATCAAGTCAGCCAAATTTATATTGTAAGTTTTGAAATGTTTAAAACAAAAGTGATTATTTATAGTACAATTAATTAAAATATGTTTTACATTCACGGAGGTCACAAGATGGATTCAGCGACTTTAAGAACACAACATGGAGATTAGACACTAAAAGGGATCGTCTCATGGAAACGCTGATGCACTCTCGATGAGACCTTATCCTTTAAACTGTGCGCATTGCTCTTGTGTTGAAATAAAATTTAGAAGCCAGATTTTAGCGACCATCTGCCAAGTTATCACCGTTCATAATTGAAATTCACCACCAGATCCCTGGAGTGTTAAAGAACTTTCTCGAGCCCAAAGAGAGGACAGAGATATTGAGCCAATCCTGATCTGCAAAGAACCAGTTAATGAGAAGCCAACTCGGTATGAAATTTCCTTCTTCTCACCTGAAACAAAACGATTTATTGCGACTCTACACAATTCAACATAAGTAAAATTTAATGGCTTAACACTATGAATCTGCACGTAACTTAAAACTTGTTACAAATAGCCGTCATATTATAGAAGACAAGTCTGTGTTATTTAACCAAACACATCTGGCTTTAAACATGCATAACGTACATACCAACTAAGAACTTCACCGTCTTATCATTGTCGTATGTCAGCTGTCGCCTGCCAATCGATCGTATCTGCGATCTACCTGAGATTTTTCAATCTGCCGATCTTGTCTTGGTCTCATTTGCTTCAAGAAAGTTCCGCTTTATATATCCAAAAATGGGATCATTCTGAAAACTCCGCTGGATATGCAAAAGAAATGCGTACGCATTGAGAATTAGATTTGCATGAAGCAGCATGCAGGAAAAACATCGGTTCATGCCCGAGAACGAAAAGAGTCATTCACAAGGAATTTGCATGAACGGGAAACGTGAATCGCGATATTTACATTCGTTTTTTCAACAAGCATGACATGAACATAAGATTACCAGAATTGCGAAGTCCAAGAAGGGTTTCCAGATTTGGCGATTTATCTGCAATTTGATGACTTCCCGAAGGTTCGAGAAGGACGTGAAATAATGATTAGTCTAGGAGATATGGAGAATTTCAGAATTTTCCATAGGGAGACTATAAAAGGAATAATCACTCCATTGGAGTGCAGTTGACGTGATACAAGCTACATTGAACTGTGATTTTGTCAATGTTTTGGGAATAGTAGTTACTGTTTTGTGAAATTACTTTTGTCAATATTTTGAGAATAATATTAGTTATTTTGTGAAATTAGTGGAGCATTTAAGTGCTGTTTGACTGTATATTGTTCCTATTTATGCTGTGCTTGTGAATAAACGTTCTAGTTATCCAAAAATTTGGACTCATTCTTGTATCCTGCATGCACACCCACAATTCCAGAGGATACACTGTAGCAATATCAGGGATCGCATAATTCCTAAAATTCCTTATTTTTTGTGTTCCTTAATTTGTTAAAATATTATTCATATTCTTAAAATTTTCGAAATTTTCATTAATTTCCTAAAACAGTTGAGATCGAGAGTATATTTTTATAAGTGCAGAAAATATTTCCACACGTGTCTTTCAATTTGTTTTGTAACTAGTCCGGGTGATGAATGTTCACTTTTGGTTTCACTAGCGTGGCCGATCGTATTCTAAAAATAGATTATCTCATCCCCCCCCCCCCCCTCTCCATGAAGGGAGATGCAGCGCGACACCTTATGTATTGACACCAGTTGGGAGAAGTTGTGATTTATTTTCTTTCATTGGTGAGTTTGATTAACATGTTAGAAGTTGGGGGAAGCTAGATTGTTGGATTCATTATTTCTTTCAGGGTTCGTGCACACTCTGGAAATCCGGAATTTACAGGGAATTTGAAAGTGGACTAAAATGTTAGGGAATTGCAGGGAAAATCAATTTTTTGTTGAAAATTTTGGAAAAATCAGGGAATTTTCAATTTGCTGACCTGCTCACAGAGATGCCGATTACTACGGATTCTCCCTAGTTTCTATGGGAAACTTCCTCATACTGCGGATTACAGAATTTGCATAGTTTACTATGGAAAATTGTCTTCTATGAAGGCCAATGTAAATTTATGGCCGTGTGCACGGTAATCTCAACCAAATCAACGTAACAACAGAGATTTACGGCCACATGGGCATTGCCAATCAAATCGACGTGACAACGGGAGTTTACCGATGTGTAGAACATAAAAGATTTTTTTTTTCATGGAAGTAATAATTGTACTTCTTAAAAGTTCTTAAATTTTGCATAAATCACTGAATGGTTAATTTTATAATTATTTGCATATAAACAGTTCAATTGCGCAATTGAGTTTATCTTCTCATGAATCGCCGAGAGTTGATTAGTATCTTTTTTCATCTATTTCCATCTTCTAAATATCGCATATTAGATTGACTAAACTAGCTTATTTTTATATTCTGATTAATTATTAAGGTTAATTTTTTTAATTATTTTTGCATAAACAGCAAAATTACGCAATTCACTTTATGTTCCCTTGAATCACTGAGAGTCCTTTAGTATCTTTTCCATCCATCACCATCTTTTAAATGTTGCATATTAGATTGACTAAGCTAGCGTTTTTTCATATTTTGGTTATTATTAAGGGTTGAATTTTTAATTATTTTCGTGTGTGTTCACATGAATCTCCCAACAGTCCATTAGTATCTTTTCCCATCCATCTTTTAAATGTTGCATATTAGATTGATTGGACTAGCTTATTTTTATATTCTGGTTACTTAAGGTTGATTTTTTAATTATGTTTGCATAATACATATTTTCTTAAATTGAAAAATGAATATGAACTTTTTGAAGGGATATTTTCTAAAAAGTGGTATTGAAATAATGATTTAGGCAAATAAAAAAAAGCAACCATTTTGGCAAGTATATATTAAAATTGATATATTCAGATCTATAAATACATTGTTATATTTTATTTTTTACTAAAGATTAGTATTGTTATTATCATTAGTGAAAACTTGTACTTTACCAAATGGAAATGTTTGTTTTCAATATAAAGTATTTTTAACTGGATAAAAACTTATAAATATGTATATTAATGAACTTATAAAAATATATATATATTAATGCATAATTATATATATGCTTAAATAATTTTATGTATATGTATTTTTGTATTATGTGAACATATGTATTTCATTTCTTAACCTGACTACTGAAAAAGTCTTAAAACTACTGATATTTTCTGATCAGTTAAAAGAATTGGAAGAAAAAATTGCCTTTTTAGACACTGAGAAAGAAAAGCTTATATAAAAAGGATTTACCTGCCCCTAGAATATACTTTTCAAAAAATTTGTAATCCTCTACTTTAATATTATGATTTTGCTCCAGACTTTGATAACAGTTGCTTTTTGGGGATATTTTTCTAATTTAGGGCATTTTATTGCCCCCATCCCCCTGATGTATTATCCCCCTGATGTATTACCAGTCTTTCAATTCCCCTTAATACAGCTTTCTAATTGTATTCAACTTTCAAATGTCCATCCAGGAATGATCTCCCCCCCCCCCTTCACTCTTCACAGATGTTATGATTGTAACATTTAAAATCTCCTATCTATATAAGTTTTCTAAAAATAATGTAATATAATTTTTGACAAAAACTTATTACTTAGTTATGATTATTTTGAAATCTGCTAATGTTAAATTGCTGTAAGTCGTTCGTCTATTTCAATTAAAATATAAGTAAACAACCTCCATATTTTATAAAAAGTGAAAAATTATACTTATGCTAAAAATTAGTATAATAGAATGCATTAGTTTAGCATATTTTGTATATAACTATTGTAAGTTGTAACAGGAAATTTCCTAAAATTTTATTATATTTTCCTAACATTTTTTTATATATTCCCTTATAATTCCTTCCTAAAAATGCTTCCACGTCCACTATGCAGCTAATAAAAGGCTATTCTGTTAAATGGCTATGCAGAGCCCGCACTAGGAATTTCAAACTGTTAGCTTACAAATTAGCCAAATTGAAAAATTATTAGCCAAATTTCATGATTATTAGTCAAAGTTATTGTCGTCATCGGCGAAAAAATTTCTATTTTTAAGCCAATTCTAAAATGCAGCTAACAATATTATTTTTCATTCTAAACAAGATATAAAGATAGGTAGATTTAATTTCTCTAATCATTAGAAATAGATTATTAGTAAATTAAACTTGTATTTACCAATGAAAGATCACAATGAGTTACAAAAATGACAAATTTATTTTATAATTCACATAGTTTCATTATCATATAAACCAGGCAAGCGTCTAATTTTTGTACCATTACACCAATTTTCAAAAGCTGCCTCAAAATTGAAATCTTTCATATCTGACCCTTCACTATTTATAAGAATCAGGTAGATCACTGAGATTTTTTACTCTGATGTTACTACGTAATGCAGTTTTTATAATGTTCTGTTTACTAAAGCCTCTTTCAACTTTGGTTGTTGTCAATTTTTGAAATTAGTCATCGACAGAACCATGATTTTAAAGCCACCTAAGAAAAAAAAATTAAATAGGAATTCGGGCAGGCCTAATGATCGCATAAAAATCACAAAGATGAAGAAAAAACGAAAGCAAGCCGGGCGGGCTTGAAAAATCATAACAAAACGATAAACTATGATTCAACTTACGACAAAAACAGCAAATTGCAAGTTGGGGAAATCGGTAAAATCTAGCCTGTCCTCGAGGACGGCTCTTGAAATTTTTTACCCATCCTCCTAAGAATTTTATTTTCACATTATATTCATTAACTTATGTGCTTAAATACATCGCACATCAATAATAAATTAGAACCAATCACCTCACGATGAAGTGCAATAACTACATATTCATACACCACCCCCACAGCGCTTCCGCCGTTCTTCCACTGTGAAACTTGCCGACGCGAAGTCTCTGATGAAGGACCGAACATGCGGAATTCCGATCTATGGATGGGGACAGATGGATAAGAGATGTAATGAATCTCTCCTTTTTCCAATGTTTGGTAACTTGAAGGAGTGGTAAATAAATAATCTTATAAATCCTCTTGTCCGTAAGCAGTTTAAACCTCATTGACACTCTTAATTTCTAGAAAAAATATTTACGAAATTTTCACAGTTTCCAAAAAATTATTCGCCATTTCTTCCGCCAAAATATTTTTTTGTCGCCAGTTTTGTGATTTTTTCACATTTAGCGGGTAGGCGAATGGCTAGCGCGAACCCTGGTTATGGGCTCTGCATTTCAAATATAGAACTTTGCTACATTTCACAGAGCTATGTAGGTGTAGTGACAAAAAGCTGTGTGATAATATTGCTAATAAAAGTGATCTTTGAAACCATAATAATTAACGATTAAAATATGAATGCTTATTTTAATGTAAATAATTACTATGATTTCAATAGATTTTAAAATCCACTATATGAAAGTAGCAAATTTCTTCATAGGTATCTTAAAAATAAAGTTTTGAAATAACATTTAAAATTTACACGTGTATATATATCCTTCAAAAAGGATCTAAGATTCTTCTTTCACCCATTTTTATAGTAATTGTGAAGGGTTCTTAGTAAACTGTAGTTCAAAGTCCCATGGACTGTGACCTGTGACCGTGTGTGACCTGTGACCGTGATTTATGACATGTGCCCCTGCACTAAATCGATAATGGAGCTCTAAGATTGCACTATAAACCAAATATGGGTTTTTAAACACCTTCTACAAATTTATCTTATCAATTTTTATGAACTAGAGTGTAATAGTATTAACTTTAAAAATTATTTAGTCATACTTCGACCATGAGGTGCTTGGGGTCTTTGGACTTACTGCAGCTGCATACCTACTGCAGCTGCATTCTCTCTCCCTTTAACATAGACTTAGATCTTATAGGTTTGTTATGTCATATTCCTGACAAGTGAAATTAGTAACTACAAAATTACTATTGAAGCATTTACAACTATTGAAAGGCTTATAAGGTAACAAAGAAAGTATTGGTTAGGTGTAAGTTAACAAGATTAAATTATATTTTTATTTTACAGGTCTTCATCATGGCTCAGTATCTTCAGCAAGAGATGAAAATCCATTGCCTGTCTTGGGTAGATTAAAGAAGTGTGAAAACAAACATTCTTCAACTTGCAAATCCAGAAATATTTATGAAAATGTACAAATAGCAATGGAACAAGATAGTAACAAGGTTATTTTATCTTCTGAGGGTGCTGATGCACAAGGTAACAATTGTAGCTGTTTGTCTGTGATGAGCCCTTTTGATGAAAAGGCTGAATGGGCAGAAATAGCAGATATCATGGCATCTTTTGGTGGTAGCATTACTCGTGAGTCCCTTTTTGCTCAAGATATGGAATCTCATTTTGCTCAAGTATTTCAGTCAGGTAAAAATGTATTTAATGTCTTATACACCAGTAGCAATTATTATTTGTTGCTGACTGTCTTTTTACAGTAAAATGGACAAAAGCTATTCCAATAGAAATAATGCACTGAATTAAAATGAGATGCATATCTTTTCCATATAGCCATTGTGTATGCAGAGATGCCAACTGTTACAGATTTTTCGAGTTTATTATAAGTTACGGAGATCTCTGAAAAAGTTTCGCAAAATAGCGGCATTTTGGATTTCCAGCAATATTTACTAAAAATTTACAGACACCATATTTTGATTTTTTCATATATTTGTCTGCATAAAGTTGCACTATTTTCAAATTTGCTGATACTGCAGATATACAAATAATTTATAATCCAATTACTCAATTTTCACTCCTGGTTTGGTTCACAGAAAACATCAAAATCATACCGAAAAACATTATTGTGATTCAAAGTTATCGAAATCAAAATTTTTTCATATTGTTTTTGCAAAACTTGCATCATTGGCAATGGAAATGATCAGTTTGGCAGTGGAATGGACAGTTTTTTATGCATTATACCTTTCTATTTACTAATGATTTTTCATATTTCCAATCTGTTGCATTGTTATCTAAAAACATTCACTTCCATCCATGCTTAATTTCAAATTATTTTATTTAAAAAATTCACAACATTTACTCCATATTATGTTACATTATTAATTTCTATTTTCATAAATTATTGATTATTTTTTTATTTGTGATATTGCACATATTGATTACTTTCCCGTATAATACTGAAACACCCAAAAGTATCTATTTCCATCTATGTTTAGTTTCAAAGTATTTAACTTAAAGAAATTAATGTTATGAATTTTTTATTATGCAGGGATTGCACAGCTTTTTCCTTTTCCTGCTTTTTAAAAATGAATCCTACTTTCCTTTTATTTCCTTCTTTTTCCTACATTTACACATTTTGAAGACCTCTTTTTGCTTATGTGACCAATCATGGGCCTATCAGTAAAAATGTTTCAGGATTTAATGTACGAAACGGAATTAAGTAAATCGATCTGGCAGTCTGTTTTTATGAAAAAAGTACTAAAATTTGCAATTTTCATACAAGAGTAGTAAAATTCCCAATTTTTAAGAAAAGGTGTTTTAATTCATAGTCTTCTAATTATAGCACTAAAATTAAGAGCATAAGCATTAATCATTTTTGAGAAAAGGTGCTAATATTTGAGATCAGTATGACAGTTTTTCTTAGTTATTAGCATTTTTAAATAAATTACTGCAAATTTTAGCACTTTTCATTAGCAGATTTTGATGCTTTTAAATTACATTGTTTATTTTATTGTTTTTTAATAAAGTCGCAATTTTAGCACTTTTAAATAAACTCATGTATATATAACTTTTACATAGAGTTGCATATTTTAATACTTTTAATTAAAATTGCAAACTTTAGCACTGTATCTAAAAGGTCACAAATTCTAATGCTATTTGAAAGAAATCACTCTTTTTTGTATACTTTCTCAAAAATCAAGAATTATAGCAATATTTAAAAAGAAATTGCACTTCTTAGCATCCGTTCTCAAAAATCATGACGTTTAGTGATCTTTTTTTAAAATGTTGAGTTTTAGTACTCTAAATTATCCGAAAATTCAGTGCTCTTTCATAAATTTCATAATTTTCACAAATTTCATAAAAATATTCTTTCAATATCACGAATTTCATAAAAGCGCTCTTTCATAGAATTAGACTTTTTCATAAAAATTATAAATTTTAGCACTTTTTAACAAAAATCACGAATTTTAGCACTTTACATAAAAACTGTGACAACACCAAGTCTTACTACTAGTTAGGTAACTTTGATTTTCAATAAGTAAAAACACATGAAAGAAATTAAGCAATGTAATTACACACAAATTATTATGTAACACAGCATATATATAGCTCATTTAGTCTTTTAGACTTAATGTTTGTTGACGAAGAGGATCTATTTTTGTGTTGTTCAATAATTTGTGCATAATTATGTTGCCTTATTTTTCCTTCGCTTTCATTTTATCGCAGTGTGTTATTTAATTTGAAATACAGAATTGCTGCTTCCAACTTCACTGCCTTTGACAATATGATTAATGCTCTCATTTCATATTTATTTCCCCTCATGACTGATTTTTACGAGATGTTTTAAAATTTGATATATTATTTTAATTAGATAAGGTGTCTTTCAGTGCTGGTAAAGACTGGGGATTTTCTCTATAGACCCGTGATTTTAGGTATCCCCACAATCAGAAATCACAGGGTGTGAGATCTGAGGATCTCGCAGGTCATTCATGCCTGCTCAGTAGGTGATCAGAGCCAAACATTGACCGTAGCAACTCCATCACTTGACGTATCGTGTGGGGGTGGTATTCAATAATGTTTTTGTCTGATCCTAATTTTACATTGCATGAGCGATATGCATAAGTCACCTCCATGGCTCTATCTGTAGTGCAGCGCCCCCTAGTGTCGAGATTTTGAACTATTTTCTTTTCATGCCATGCAAAATCCACGGTGAATATTAATCTGCAAACTACATGCCTCTCCGACCCATAGATATTTTTCATAGCATTTTACTTTTGCTCCGAACTTTTGAATCACACTGTATATATATATATATATATATATATATATATATCATAGCTGCCAACCGTTCCGGATTTTCCGGATTCATTCTGAATTTTTTCCACAAAATCCGAATTTTTGAAAATATTCCTGTTTTACCCCATTCTTCCTCCTCTGCGACCATAAAATTAAAACATGCGGAACAACTGGTTTGTGGCATCGGAAAAACAAGGTGGAGACAGAACCGGGAAATCAGGGAATTCTCAGGGAAAAATGATTTTCTGGAAATATCAGGTAAAACTTGGGGAATTTTGCTTCAAATCAGGGAAAATTTTGAAATTTTGTTTCGCGAATCGCCGATCTTCAAATCCCTGTGAAAACATCGGAACAGGAATTTTCCTTTCTCTTTGTTCCTCCGCAAAACTGCCCTCGTTATGTGTTAAACTTTATTCTGATTGGCTGTTGATCAGATGACATCATGAAGCTTAAAATTCCCACTCACTACGTGACGATTAACGAAATCTTGATTACCGGAAACTGTGTGATAGCATAGGATGGCTATTCTTCCCAAACAAATCCACCTGTGGAATGAGAAAAATCTGTCAACAACTGCTACAATACTGCTACGGCTCTCCCATAGTTTTCCCCCTACGAGGCGATCGTAATTTTTTGCATTTGCTGTTGAGAAGGAGAGCAATCCACATTCCTATCCTACCCCTCACTGTAATCACCGATGTGATTTACGACATTCCGAGGTGTAGCGTCTTTGCCGTGCTCTCTACAATGAGCACTGCAAATAATAATAATTACGGCTTAAATGGGTTCTCCCATTTTTACATCCGACTCAAATTTAAAAGGGTTCCTGAAAGCAGATGCATGAACGGAATTAAAATCACTCACTAAAATAAAAATGATGCGTGAAACTCGTTCCTGCTATTTTGTGCTTGTGAATTTATTTATTGGTTAAATGTTTATTATAGCATATTTCTCACAATGAAAAATTAAATGAATCTATAAGAACGAGTTTCGGAAATACGCTGCCGCTGGGGGCCGGTGCGAGCGAATTAAATCTGGGCGCCTTGCACGAGTAAAGGATATCAACCTTGGGGATGGGGGGAATGCTTTTCCGAGCTGAATTGCCGATATTGCAATGTTATGTATTATTCTACTTTAACCTACATATGAACGGTCCATAAACGACTATACGGAAATTATGAATGTGTGTAGCATAGACTCAAAAAGGGAAAAATCAGGAGAAAGTGCTTATTCAAAATTTTCAGCTGAAATAAACAAAGCATAGTTTTATTAATAATTTTATTTATTCTAGGACTAATTTTCCCCCCAATGTTTAGGGGTTGGAAGCTGTTTTTTCAAGATTTAAGATTCAAGGAAAAGGGGTGGAAATCGCTATCAACAGAATTCTATGATAGTACTTGAGATGTAAAGATTTTTACAATTGGAAGTTTTTTGAAAACAAAATTAACAGACTTTTAATCACAGTGATCAAGTGCTCTGTAAAACTCAAATAATGTAAATTTTATGATTGCTCAAACATAGGGAAGTGTTTGAAATGTGTTCAGGAGTATTTATAACTTGCGAATATGAAAATTCTCTGATAAAGATCTTATACCTAGGTTTCGATGAATAAGCACATTTATACAACTCCTGAACCCATTTCTAATAATAGGATTTTTTTTCGTACGTTTTTTCCTACTTGTGCATTGTACAAGTATTTTTTTCCACCCATCTCCATCCCCTAATTATTGCACATTAGATCGAATAAATTAGCTTATCTTCATATTTTGCTTTCATTTGATGAAACTGTCAAATGAATTTGAATATTTAGTAGAAATAATGAATATTTTAGGCTTTTGAAACTTGGTTTGGCAAATCCTCTGTAGACTCTAGAACACACATGAAACATAATTTTAATAAAACTGCTATAAGTGATTATTGAACTTTTTAGAAGTTTATATTTAACACAAATTTCATAAAGGGCTGTTCAATGCAATTTTTGTTGTTGTTTGCTTTGACTTTTTAGTAGAACTCTAGTTTTCAGAGAGTTTCTGATTTCGTTGGTAGTAGCATAGAAGTACCACAGCTCTCTTGTCAAATATAAATTACTTTACTGTATATTATTTTACTATTACAGATGTGGTTGCATGTAATTTTGCCTTTTGTATATTCTAGGTTCAGATGGTTCTCAAAATCGTTATTGTTTTACTGGTGTTGAACAATGGCTCTCTTGCATTGGCTTATCTCAATATGATAATGTTTTAATTATAAATGGATTTGATGATGTAAATTTTATGGTAGGTATTTTATTTATTTTAATTCCGTAGCTTTTACATTTAGTGATGGCCATTTCAATAATTGTATGCATGACCTTGCAGTACACTAATTTCTTATGCTCATTCTTTAAAATTTGAGATAACTTTCTATTTACTGTTTTTGGATCACATTTTTGGATTGTTATATTATTATTAACTAGAAAATGCACCTAGCATTGCCTGGGAGTTAAAGCAGTGTCTGTATATAAATTAACAGAATAAACATTCCTATACATTTGCATAATGAGCACAACCCCCACCCCCACCACCCACCACCCAAATCTCAAAACCAAAACATGTCACTTGTGGAGACGCTACATTCCAGATTAATGTCTACCACAGGAATCATTTTCGTAACACAAATAAATGACAATACTTGAAATCACAAAAAGTTCCAAAGTTCCACACAAAGTTCAATTTAAGTCCAAAGTTTATTGCTATTTTGTCGAATTTCAGTCAAATTTTAGCACAATTCTCATAATGATAATACAATACCAAATTAAAAATATTAGGACAAACTTAGAAAACCCCGGGAAACACACTATAACGTCAATACATGGCATTAATTGTCAAAAGTCAAAGGGTCCTTACATCAGTCTTGACCTTCTACAAAGACTATAAAAATTAAAGACATCATTGGTTTAAAAAATTTATAATTAATCAATAGTGGGTTTACGATTTTTTTTTTTTTTTTTTTTAAATAGCTGCAAAAAAAAAAATGAATGTTGGATGGTGCATCAATTTTAATATATCGTAATATAAAACTTCATAGAAGTTTAAAATGCACAAAAAGTATATATATATATATATCTTTTAATTCTTTAAAATTTGTCTATTCATTGTATGGGTTCCATTCAAAGTTTCTGTGAAACATAATTTTTTGATCTTTCCGATAGTGTTAAGATGGAAACTCAAGATGGATGTAATAATATTTTATATCACCAAGGACTTGATTTGTGCAAATATTGGCTGAAATTGGGCTAAAATTCGAACTTATTCGAAATAAAATAGAATAATGCTGAAGTGTACCTATTGGAGTCTTGAAGTGACTCTGTTTTTCAAGTCTTGAAGTAACTGTGTGTGACCACATTTCATGGTTGTATGACTCTTAGATTTCCCACTTCAGGCACTCACACACAGACATTTCCCTTTATTATTTATATCCTTTTATTACTTTAAATTAGCAGACGTAATTTGTTTCTAAGGTAGAGTAGATACAATGTGAACTTGCCAGACTATTTAAGACTGACCCTTCAGAGATCCCCCTCTGATGTCCATAGATTCAATTCACCTTTGGCTATAGTGATCTTAATTCGTAGGGACCCAAACTAAATAAGATGATTATGTTGCTTGAATTAGTACGCATACTACAAATATTAGTGCTTAACCCTTTCGCAATGGTGTATTGCTGCCTAGGACGCTCATTCAGGATGGGACATGGTCGAAATACACAGATAGAGGAAGAGGCTTTTTGCATACCTAAGCCTAATTTGTGAAGAAAAAAAAATCGAATAAAATAAATTTTAAATTAAATTGTTTTATTTTCTTCATTAATTTCGCAGAAACAGTACAATTGCGCAATTCAGTTTCTCATGAATTGCCGAGAGTACAATGCTATGGGTATGAACTCTGTGAAGGGATGTTTTTCAAAAAGTGGTATTAAAGCAATGATTTATGCAAATAGAAAGGAAACCATTTTGCAGGAATATAATTCATTGCTGTATTTTGGTTTTTTTTATTAAAGATCAATATTTGTTACTCTCTTTAGTAAAAACCTATGTTTTACCAAACATGAACATTTGTTTTCATTATAAAGTAATTTTCACCGGATAAAACCTTTTATATATTTTTTGTTTTATAATTTATTGTCCTGAAATTTTTTAAAATTGGTTTCCTGAATTTTCATATTCTACTAGTACTGCCCCTGATATTTAATGCAATATTTATTTTATTTTTGTGTGTGGGGGGGGGGGGCATTAAGGTTTTATAAATAAATCAAGAATTAATATTATCCAGTTATTTTTTTTTTATATAATTTGTTACCAACACTATTTTAATTCAAAAGATAGTTCATGAAATTTTTTTTCAGATAAGTTTAAAGCATAATGTACTTAAATGGTACAGTATTTTAATGTTTTATGTATAAGAAACATATATAATTTTAAATAAATATTAAGTGTCATAAGTAAACAATATATTTGCGACAAAATAATCTCCTGCTTTTTCTGTTTGGAAAATTGGCACATCTGTATCAATTTTTATTTCAATACAGTAGAACCTCGAAAATCTGGACATCCAAAATCCGGAAACCTCCAAAATCCGGACGTTTCCCAAATTTTCGGGGTTTTTTTTTTTTTTTTTTTCCCCACGGATTGACAAAGTTGCGGATTTAAAACAACAGGAAAAGATTATTTATATGGAATTATATTTTATAAACAAATACCGTATTTTCCGGTCGACTTTCTGAACCCGAAAATGAAGCGAAAGTTTAGATCGACTGCCGTAGATTTGCTCGTGATTGGAGCGTGAATTACGTTGTTAGCCCATTAATCCCTCCTCCCCCTTATTCAAGTCACAACTCCCGATGAATTATTTTGCGTGAAATATACATCGTTATTTAAATACGGAATTTTTATTATCAAAATTTCCTTTTCTCATTATTGAAAAAGACATTTTTCTGAAACAATGTAATTTTTAATATTAAACACTTTAAAAATGTTATCGTAACATTTTATCACAGATTGTTCAATTAAATCTAAAAATCCCGAGAATTCATATTAAAGCTCACGGAAATTTATTTTGTTCACTTCGTAGTACGAATTCCATTCTTCAGTGTATTCTGTTTTGTCTTCAGAATCTCCTCCCCCTCCTGATATTTGACGATTTTTTCGTTCTCGTCGAACGTGTCAGCTTGAAATCGACTGTATATTTTGCCTTTTTTGTTTAGAAAGCCATATTTACATACTATAAATACCAAATAAATAACTAAATAATATCGTATCTCACAGAACCGAACAACAAGGTCATTAACACACAGACCTCTCAATGGGGTCGGCTGCGTTTACGATTAGGAACTAAGCAAATTCCTTTCTTCGCTTTCCCTGCACCACCAAGTCCCGATGCAGCTGCAGCCTAGTAATGACTCATCATAATTTAGAAAAATCATTGAGAGGAGAGATATTTTTCTTTTTTGGAAAAGATATTTATTTTATCTACTGCGATATATTTTACATATTTGACTATTACTAATAAAGTTTTTACTTTTTTCAGAGTCATCAGCCTTTTTAAACATAACATTATATAGATGCTAGAGAATAAATAAAAGTTCTTATTTTTTGTTTTTCGTTCGTTAATAGCAAAAACGGTTTAAACACATTTACACCTTTAAATATATCGTCAAAAGTGCTAATCCTTGATCTTTATTAAATCTCGGCACTTCATTAAATCTCGACAACGCCTGTATAACGGAAGTTCTGCACTATGATGATGATGCGCCAATCGTCGAAAGACTGACTCATCCTAAGACATAGAGCAGCTTAATGGATGGCCGGAATGCGCCAATCGCAAATAAATTGAATAATGGCGAAATTCACGATATGATATTAAATTTAAAAAAAGATCGAAGTAGCAGCAATAAATGTGGAGAAGAAAAAATACCCATTGATAATCTTATGCAAACAATCGATCATGCAATTAAAGGTCTTGAACAAAGAAGCTTTATACCCGAGCAGAAATAATGTCCATCTACAGGATAAAGAAAACTGCTTTCCCATAAACCAAAATTAATGAAATAACAAATGTTAATTCAAATATTTAAACGAAATGATAAAATGGAATTTTACCATTTTGTTTCGTTCACACATTCTAAATTATTAATGTGTATATTTTATCTTAGAAATTTCCTTTGCCCTATTTTTTAGATTAAATAATATGTTTTAATTGATTAACTTAACTTTTGTCATTATTTTTACTAAAAATAGTGCATTATAGTATATTTAGTTAATATTAAATCTGAATTTAATTCAAATTCTATAATACAGAATCGGCAAAGTCCGGGTTTTAGAAGTATAGTTTGAAAGTCCAATGATAGAATAGAGGGAAGTTGCAATTCAAAAATCCTAACTTTGGAACAGGCATAACTCAAGTGGGGGCCTGGACCTATAATATGTTTGTTTGGAGGATAGAAAAGACATAAAAATAAAAAAATTTACAAAAAAAATCAAATACGGTGTGTGTGTGTGTGTGGGGATTTGTATGGGCAGACCTGATTACGATAAAGCAAATCTATTCACTGAAGAATTTTGTAAGCACCACACCCGAATATATTTGAAACCAGTGTTTCTTTCAGGCATACCTCCGGGGAGCGAATCCATGGTAGAGAGCAAACAATGGAAAAGTTATCTTGCCGAAATGGGAATGACGTTTAATCATCTCCCACGATGACTCATAGCTTTCTCTTGATAAATCACGGCTGACAGCTGCCGTGACATTTTTTGCATTCTGGAAAGAAAAGCTATAGAAACTTTACATACGTAGGAAAATTCACGGAATTTTTGAGGCGCGACCAGATCTTTCGTGACTCGATTTCAAAATTCATGACCTTTTCGGGACTTTCGGGACTCATTTTCCATTTTCGCTATATTTTCAGGACTTTCATGACCTGTAGACACCCTGTTTAATAAATATCAGCAATACCATCTATGCCCATGTCATAAAAATCACTGTCATCATCATTTATAAAACCCCCATCATCAAACTTCATGATTTATGCCATCAAATTCATTACTAAAGCAACATTTCTTGAATAATTTCACGATAACTTCCAGCAGGTATCGTATCTCTGTCCCAAACGTCCTTGACCCACCATGCAATCAAAACAATATCTGGCTTCTGCCCATTATTTGAGCCAATTTTTTCATTAACCCCAAATTGACTTGAAGCACAGTTGTCATTAGGTACTCTATGCAAAAGAGTCTTTTTTTGTCTAAGACAATCAGCCACAATCAGAGAAGCGAGACATAAATATAGAACGAAAATGATTGAGATGTCTGTAACAGTTGCATATATATTTTTTATGACTTCAGTAAATCTCGACAAAGCCCAAAAGTTCTGCACTGTGATGATGATGCGCCAATCGTAAATAAATTGAGTGATGGCGAAATTCGCGATATGATATTAAATAAAAAAAAGATCAAAGTAGTGATGATAAATGTGGAGAAAAAAAATACCTATTGATAATCTTATGCAAACAATCAATCATGCAATTAAAGGTCTTAAACAAAGAAGCTTTATAACCGAGCAGAAATAATGTCCATCTACAAGATAAAGAAAACTGCTTTCTCATAAACCAAAATGAATGAAATAACAAATGTTAATTCAAATATTTAAACGAAATGATAAAATGGAATTTTACCATTTTGTTTCGTTCACACATTCTAAATTATTAATGTGTATATTTTTTCTTAGAAATTTCTTTTGCCCTATTTTTTAGATTAAATAATATGTTTTAATTGATTAACTTAACTTTTGCCACTATTTTTACTAAAAATAGTGCTTTATAGTGTAGTTAGTTAATATTGAATCTGAATTTTATTCAAGTTCTATAATCCGGGAAAATTGAAAATCCGGAATCGGCAATGTCCAGACGAGTTTGGATTTTCGAGGTTGTACTGTATATACAATATAGAGTCTGAAATCTGAAATTTTTCGAACCTCAAGGATTGCAAATTTTGGATCAAAAAGCAGTTGAAAAATTTGCAACACATGTTAACTCTGTAATTATAAGAAAGAGAATAAACAATGAACCTGACCTTGATACATCCATCACCCAATCCCAATAATTCAATGGACACCCGAGTGTTTGTTGGTCCCCTCCCCTCTTTTCAAATTTTTAGAAAAAAAAGTTGGGGGAACTTTTAATGTTCTCCACGGACTCCCCAAAATTGGCCTCGGTTTTTATTTTTAGAAACAATTTGCGTACTTTACTTGAATGCCTCAGCAAAGGTCACGTGGGAAATTACATTGTAGACAGGTGCATGTTTTCTATTTGTCCTATATAAAAATATTTAAATGCTGTGTAACATAAATATAGAAACTAGGTTTCATAAAATGTCCCGCCCCCCCCCCCCCCCCCCCCCCCCAGAGGTATGCCTTCGAACTTTCTAACTTCTAAGGTTTTCGAGTTATAACATGTATTGCTGGACCATGACTGGCTAGTATAAAAAGTTAGCCTCGAGGTTAACCTAAAAGTCGAACCGCGAGGATTGCAAATTTCGGATCAAAAAGCAGTTGAAAAATTTGCAACACATGTTAACTCTGTAATTATAAGAAAGAGAATAAACAATGAACCTGACCTTGATACATCCATCACCCAATCCCAATAATTCAATGGACACCCCAGTGTTTGTTGGTCCCCTCCCCTCTTTTCAAATTTTTAGAAAAAAAAGTTGGGGGAACTTTTAATGTTCTCCACGGACTCCCCAAAATTGGCCTCGGTTTTTATTTTTAGAAACGATTTGCGTACTTTACTTGAATGCCTCAGCAAAGGTCACATGGGAAATTACATTGTAGAGGGGTGCATGTTTTCTATTTGTCCTATATAAAAATATTTAAATGCTGTGTAACATAAATATAGAAACTAGGTTTCATAAAATGTCCCCCCCCCCCCCCCCCCGGAGGTATGCCTTCGAACTTTCTAACTTCTAAGGTTTTCGAGTTATAACATGTATTGCTGGACCATGACTGGCTAGTATAAAAAGTTAGCCTCGAGGTTAACCTAAAAGTCGAAGTTAACCTAAAAGTCGAACCTCGAGGATTGCAAATTTCGGATCAAAAAGCAGTTGAAAAATTTGCAACACATGTTAACTCTGTAATTATAAGAAAGAGAATAAACAATGAACCTGACCTTGATATATCCATGACCCAATCCCAATAATTCAATGGACACCCGAGTGTTTGTTGGTCCCCTCCCCTCTTTTCAAATTTTTAGAAAAAAAAGTTGGGGGAACTTTTAATGTTCTCCACGGACTCCCTAAAATTGGCCTCGGTTTTTATTTTTAGAAACGATTTACGTACTCTACTTGAATGCCTCAGCGAAGGTCACGTGGGAAATTACATTGTAGAGGGGTGCATGTTTTCTATTTGTCCTATATAAAAATATTTAAATGCTGTGTAACATAAATAGAAACTAGGTTTCATAAAATGTCTCCACCCCACCCCACCCCACCCGGAGGTATGCCGGAAGGGAACACTACCAGTGATCCATTGTTCAAGGTGTAGTGAGTTATGTAATCTTTTTGAAACACCTTGTATACTCTGATCGAAGTGAAATAAAAGTATGTAAAAAACATTTAATTACAGTTTTCAATATTAAATATTGACCAAAACACCTTTTTCTGTTATAAGCAACAGTAAATTCTGTTTTGATTTCTGCAACTGGTTCATTTTTCTTTCCAGTGCAACTGACCATTCAAATATTTCCCCTAAAGTGGCTCTACTAGACTAGATGCCCTTTAACTTTCGGGATTGTGTTTCCAAGAATAGGTGGGCTTGGAGGGCCCAATTAGTCTGTGCTGGAGGGTATCCCCTCAGCACTCAGTCGGTGAAACTGCTAAGAACGTCCCTTCGTATTGCTTCAAAGGGTTGGCGGCTTATCAATCATACTTCTACGCAGGGGAAAGCACATTTTTAGACATGCCTTTTCCCCCTACCACTTGGAGCGCTGGCAAGCGATTTTCCTTTTGAGTTTGAGAAGACAATCCTCTTAACGCAGTAACTCATTTTATTCTTCTGCTACTTTTACTTTCCTTATCAGGGTGTCCCAAAAAGATTTAAACATGCTTTAATTCTTTACCTGTTGGAGATAAGTGAGTATTGTAAATTGCAAAAATGTTGAAAGTAAGGTAGGAAATAAGACTACATTAATGAAATAGTCCTCCCATTAATTTCAAAAGTTACACTTTTTAAATTTTTATACGATCCCTTTAGACACATTTGGTCCATCAGAAAATTTTTATTTTTAATGCAATAAGATCATTAAAAAGCATATTAACATACATTTGACACATATTAACGTATTTTTGATCTAAACCATTTCCATCATCAAATTGTTTATGATCCCTATTTTCACTGATGAAGCAGTCTTTCACATGGTACAGAAAAGTGGCATAAGTCAGATTTTTTCCTTTATCATAATTCAGTTGATTTTAATGATACAGATATGCGGGTTTTTTTAGTGATCTTGTTGCATTAAGAATAAGAATTTTCTGATTGACCAAATTTGTCTAGGAGGGGGAGGGGGGGTCGTATAAAAATTAAAAAAGTGTAACTTCTTGAAAATTAATGGGAGGATTATTTCATTAACGTAGTCTTATTTCCTACCTTACTTTCAACATTTTTACAATTTTCATTGCCCACTTATCTCCAACAGGTAAAGAATGCATGTTTCAATCTTTTTAGGACACCCTGTGTACATAGTATAATGCAGTGATTCTCAACTACTGTACTGCGGCACTTTAGTGTGCTGTGAGATTCTTGAAGTGTGCCACTGAAAATTATTATCTTATGCTATTTTTACAAAATATATTATAGGTACATCAATCAATTAACCAAGTAACATTCTTTTAAATTTATCTTATTGTTAATGTGCCGCCAAATTTTTAAATTATTAAAAGTGTACTGTGATGAAAAAAGGTTTAGAATCACTGGTATAATGTATAAGGAAAGTATTGTGACATGGTCGAAAGTTCAAATTCGAGTTTTTCATGGGGTAGCACATTTCAAGCATCTCTGAACATGAATTGAGAATGTAGTTGAGGTGATGTGTGATTGGGTGGAGACGAAATCTCACGAACGAATGGAGCAACTTGAATAAAATGTGGTACAAAATTTACAATCTATGAATACTGGATGGAAATCCATTGTTTTTAAACGTAATCAAATGTTTTGTAGACACATATTTTCAAATGAAATTTTGAAATAATCATCAAAAAATCAAAATTTTCAATAAAGTTACTTAAACAATCATTTCTTATGTAATTTTTCTTTAGGAAGTGATTGACACAAACTTTAGAATGCTAACATGAAGCAGTTTACCCATCATGGAACTGTGTCATATTAGCTGTTGTGTATATGTGTGTGTGTGTGTGTGTGTGGGGGGGGTGATAGTTTTGGTTAAAGATACCAACCTCTAAATGAGTGCATGGAATATTTTTGTGGCTGACATCATGAGGTATTAGATTACAGGCAGTGTAATTCAGGCTGTAAAATATGAATTTTACAAACATTGTAGGCCAGCCCTGGGCAATTTTTAGTCTTATTTTGACTCTTAAGGGAGGAGGGATCCTCCTTTTTCAACTCTGCATTTTTATCTGTCTTAGCTACTTTTGCTTTAATTTTGATGCAATTTTTACATTGTATTTTCCACTTTGCAATGGACCTACTTGATCTGCTTGCTCACAATTGAACTTCAACCCACTTTTCTTGCTTTGCGACTTCTGTACCTCATGCAGGTGCAGAAGTTTCTAAAAAACTGATTGCTATATTTAGCAACTGCTAGCTATGAGAACTGCAGCTGGTATCATCATAACTTGTAAGCAATAAGTCTTTTGTATTAATTTCAGTTACAATATATGCTATAGGTTCCAAATTTTAAAACAGAAAATAGTTTATATTAATAAATAATTAATATAAACATTTAAAATAAAGTACTTACCTTACATACTTTATAAGATACCACCTGTTTCACTACCACCCTTGTTTAAGTAGTCAGCCTTCTATAACATTAAAACTGTCCAGTGAATCTATTAAGAAAGGTGACTATCTGTAAAAAAATTTGTTAAAAGGTATTTTCAACAATACTAAAATACTGTTCTTTTAATTTCATGTCAGTTTTAACAAAATGTGTGAAAAATTGAGTGTTTTTGCCTCCATTCCAAATTACAGCTATGTATAACCAAGCTTTGCTTTTTTTAACACTGAAAAGTAATAAGCACACAACATCAATTGACAATCTAAATAAGCACAGTCGTTTGTGCTGACACCAGAATATTGCTTTGACTTCAACTTAAAAGCTGTCTTTAACCTCTTTATGCTGTATACTATATATTAAAAACATTAGTCAATAATATAGAGCACAGAGATTGTACACATCACTTTAATAACAATGTAAACGTGTAGAGCATCATTTAAAAATGTTTTAATCTATGATTAACATTGTGTTTATATTTTTTTATATACAGGGTGGAAAAATGCTTGATGATGCTGATCTCCAAGAAATAGGCATACAAAATATAACAGATCGACAAAAGCTTATCTTATCAGCACAACAGTTGCCTTTCGTACAACCAATTAGTAAACTGAAAGGAACAGAAAACTTTCCTTCTTCTGTTGATGAGTGGCTAAAATCAATCAATCTAATTGAATACAGTGATAATTTCGCAAACAATAATATTACAGATATGGATAGAGCTTTGAAACTGTGGGAAGTGGAACTTAACAGTGTAAGTTGAATTTTGTTATGCTAAAGTGTTTGTTTTATTTTTCAAATTTCATACTTTTTTTATATACAGTCAAACTTCGTTAAACCATCAGTTTTCCAAAATCCCAACCACCTGAATAGGAAAATAATTGTAAAAAAATCTCATGAACTGTCATTTTAAAAGTGCCATACCTTTTTAAACTGTCAGTTTTAGGCACAAGAACCTCTATATCACAAATTCAAGACGTAAGCAAGTTACTTCTTTTTCAGTTAGGTCAGAATCAGTTCAGTAGCAGAAAAAAGAACTTAAAATGTATTCTCAGCCCCCCCCCCCCTTCTCCCACACACTTATACAATGGGGATCTGGTTCTGCCTCCGGCATTTGTATGAGAATGAAAACTAGAGGGTAATTCCTGGAAAGTTCTAATCACACACACATGTTCGATTGTAAATTTTCTGGAGTCATTGCTGGTTTTCTGACGTATCTTCAGTTTGAAACTCAGAGGAGAAGAATTTACAGCTAGTAATGGATTGTTTGATCAGCTGAAGATAAGGCATAATTTATCGTTTAAAAAAGTTAAAGGAGACACAGCTGATGTTGATCCAAAAGTTGCTCTGGATTGGTACACAGTAAAAAAATATTATTCAAACAATATGGATTAAGTAACATTTTTAATGTGGATGTATGAGGATTGTTTTACAGACTCTTGCCGATAAAACAAGCAATAAAAATGCATTGGGAGAAAAAAGAGTACAGAAAGACTTATTGCTTTGCTGGGCTCAAAAATGAATGGTAGAGTCGGAAGTGCATTCATCATATACAACTATGGAGCAATAGTAAAGGAATGGCAAGAGAGAATAGACGACAATGGTACAGTCTTTAATGCCAAACTGTACACTATATGGAATGCTGTAGAATCTGTAGCTACAGATAAAATACAAGAAGCACATATTCTTACAGGCTCAAGATCTGTTCTAATGGCATTAAGTTCATATAGCATTAAAAATTAGTGGATATATAACCTAAAGGAAAAGATACTGAATTATGAAGGTAGCATAATCCTACATTGGGTTAAAGCCCATGTTGGATTACATGGAAACGAGTTGGCAGACAAACTCGCCAAAGAAGTTTTGTGGTTCGAAGAAAAGAGAGTATTTGGGAAAACCAAAACTTGCATCAAAAATAAAATTAAAGACAACTGCGTCAAAGAGTGGCAAGATAGATGGGACAAGTCAACAAAAGGAAGACAGCTATTTTGTCAAATTTCCAAAGTCTCAACCAAAGCGATAAATGGCAATTTCTACTTGAATTAGGTTCTAACGATGCACAGTGCATTTAGAACATATCAACATAGATTTCACAATAAGAGCAATCTTTGTGGAGCAGAAGAAGGTATGGTGGAACATAATATATACAGATGTGTATTTTGGAAAGATATAAGAATCAAATACTTTCCCAAAGATTTCCAACAGGTGCCATTAATCTATGCAGGAGTTTAAAGAGTAAGGAAGAAATTGAAATAATTACCAAGAGCTTACTCAATAAGGAATTGGATGACTTATAAGAAAAGCGATTATATTACAGTACAACCTCGAAAATCCGAACTTTGCCGATTCCGGATTATCGATTTTTCCGGATTATAGAATTTGAATAAAATTCCGATTTAATATTAACTAAATACGCTATAAAGCACTATTTTTAGCAAAAATAATGGCTAAAGTTAAGTTAATCAATTAAAACATATTATTTAATTTAAAAAATAAGGCGAAAGAAATTTGTAAGAAAAAAAAATACGCATTAATAATTTAGAATGTGTGAACGAAACGAAATGATAAAATCACATTTTATCATTTCGTTTAAATATTTGAATTAACATTTGTTATTTCATTAATTTTGGTTTATGGGAAATCAGTTTTCTTTATCCTGTAGATGGACATTATTTCTGCTCTGTTTTATAAAGCTTCTTTGTTCAAGACCTTTAATAGCATGATCGATTGTTTGCATAAGATTATCAATGGGTATTTTTTCTTCTCCGCATTTATCATCGCTACTTTCAACATTTTTTATTTAATATCATATCGCGAATTACGCCATCACTCAATTTATTTACGATTGGCGCATCATCATCACAGTGCAGAACTTCCGTTATATCGGCTTTGTCGAGATTTAATGAAGCGCCGGAAGATTTAATGAAGTGCCGAGATTTAATAAAGATCGAGGATTAACACTTTTGAAGATATCTTTAAAGGCGTAAATGTGTTTAAAACCGTTTTCGCTATTAACGAACGAAAAACAAAAAATAAGAACTTAAAAGTTTTATTTATTCTCTAGCATCTATATAATGTTATGTTTAAAAAGGCTGATGACTCTGAAAAAAGTATAAAAACTTTATTAGTAATAGTCAAATATGTAAAAAATATCGCAGTAGATAAAATAAATATCTTTTCCAAAACAGAAAAATATTTCTCCTCTCAATGATTTTTCTAAATTACCATGAGTCATTACTAGGCTGCAGCACCGGGACGTAGTGGGGCAGGGAAAGTGAAGAAAGGAATTTGCTTAGCTCCTAATCGTAAACACAGCCGACCCCTTTGAGAGGTCTGTGCGTTAATGACCTTGTTGCTCGGTTCTGTGCGATACGATATTATTTAGTTATTTATTTGATATTTATAGTATGTAAATATGGCTTTCTAAACAAAAAAGGCAAAATATACAGTTGATTTCAAGCTGACACGTTCGAAGAGAACTAAAAAATCGTCAGATATCAGGAGGGGGAGGAGATTCTGAAGACAAAACGGAATACATTGAAGAATGGAATTCGTACTACGAAGTGAACAAAACAAATTTCCGTGAGCCTTAATAAGAATTTTCAGGATTTTTAGATTTAATTGAACAATCTGTAATAAAATGTTACGATAACGTTTTAAAGTGTTTAATATTAAAAATTACATTGTTTCAGAAAAATGTCTTTTTCAATAATGAGAAAAGGAAATTTTGATAATAAAAATTCCATATTTAAATAATGAAATAACGCGAAATAATTTATCGGGGGTTGTGACTTGAATAAGGGGGAGGAGGGATTAACGATAACAATTAATTCAAGCTCCAACCACGAGCCGATCTACGGCCGTCCATTTAAACTTTCGTTTCATTTCCGGGTTCAGAAAGTCGACCGGAAAAAATGCGGTATTTGCTTATAAAATATAATTCCATATAAATAATTTTACTCTGTTGTTTTAAATCCGCGACTTCGTCAGTCAAGGGGAAAAAAAAAAAAAAAAAGCGAAAATTTGGAAAATGTCCGGATTTTGGAGGTTTCCAGATTTTGGATGTCCGGATTTTCGAGGTTGTACTGTATTGTATATGTTGTTGTAAAGTCATGTTTTAACCCAAAATATGTTGGAGGATTTTAAAATTATACTTTTTGCGAACTTACGCACTTCTGAGTATCTTGATGTTTACTTTGTATATATAATCTTAGATGTAAATATGGAATATTAATGAGGTTGTGGAACTGGTAATTTGGAATCACAGCTGATTTTGTGTGTTGTAAAATTCTGTACATATAATAGTGGAATGTTGTTTAACATAATGTGATGGTTTTAAATTGTAAGTTGAAAAACTCTGTTTTGACTAATTATATAATATTCTAATTTACACAATGTTGAAATCTGTATTGGCAAACTTTGTAATTAACTATAAATCAATGTAAAGTTGAAGAGGAATAAAAGGGAGTAAGACCTTGGATACTCTGTGCGATTTTAATCTTGATGTTGTTCGTGTATGGTTATACACAGTTTTAGAAGTTGTAATGTGATTTTTGCTTATTATATTAACGTGATGGTCTTAAAAAATTGTTCTTTACTATCTTTGTATTTGATTAGCTTGTAACGATTAAAGCCTTCTCTCTTAAGTCTTGTCTTATTTACATTCACCCTTTAAAACACATTGAGTTGGGAGGATCTTGTTAATAGTACAGCTTGTATGTTTTGATTTGTTAACATAGTATGGTTAACTTCTGTTTGGTTGTTGACCAAGTGCAGTTAAAATTTTTGTTGTGGTCATGCTGACCTTGTTGATTCTGTTGTTTCCAGCAGAGGATGACTCTGCAAGTGGCAGGGCTTGGCATCGCAGTTGCACTTTTTGCACCTGTTTGGTTTGGTGTCCCCTTTGGGGGGTCTTGGCTGGAGGTATGGGTCCGGTCCTTACGGGGGGGGGGGGGGGGGGGGACATTGCCCGCTGGTTGCTGGGCCAGATGCCGAGTGTTCCACTGCTGTCGTTATGGCGGATCGTTGTGTTTCCTGTGTAGCTTTGGATGGGGCAGTGGATGTTGTTGATTTGCTGGAATCCATCATGGATGGCAGTGAGAGATTGAAATCTATTGTCATAGGAAAATCTAGAAATTCTCGGTGTTGCATGCAAAATTTTTGCCAGTGAGCTATGATGCCAACTCCAAAGCTTGGATGACTTCAGAGATATGAGAAAAGGCAATGAAGAAATTTTTGCAGAAGCATAGAAAAGTAGCTTTAGTTGTAAACTGCACAGCTCACACCAAAGTAAAGAATTTAGAAGTCATAGAAATGATCTATCTACCACCAAATGTGACTAGTGTATTGCAACCTTATAGGCCAAGGGATTATTCATGATTTTAAATTGAAACTACCAAAAACTTCTTATGAAGGATTTTATAATGGCCCTTGAGGACAAATCCTCCTTTTCAGTTACTGTGCTTGAGCCATTTTTTACATAGCAAAAGCACGGAGCATGATATCCACCAAAACTATTGCCTATTGCTTCAGACATGCAGGTTTCTAAATAAATTCTTCAGAAGCCAATCCTGAAGAGAGTGAAAGTAAAGATGATGTCCCTTTATTGGAATTAGACCAAGACGCTTTATTCCGGGCTACCTTGGGACAAAGTCCCTTACGCCCACATCAGAATGTATTGATGTCCGCTGTTTGTAGTTTTAGCAATATTTGATGCGAAGATAGCATTTGGCACTCTTTCAGTAGCTGAGGTGCTGTGTTGAGTCCAGTGGTGACTGATAGTCACCCTCATCTTGGATGGTATGAAACGAAGACCGAGTACAGGGCAATGGCAGCTGAAAGCAAAGGAGAGAGGGCGGGGCCAATAGGCAGGAGGACCAATAGAAAAGTAGCACAGTGTGTACGATGATCAAGATAAAGATTTTCGATTATAAAAGTTTACAATATAAATACTATATTTTTAATAATTTAAGTTTACAGTTACAGGGTAACTAAATAAGATAAGCAAGTATTAAAGGCAGAACACACACTGCGTTACAGGCGAGGTTACAATAAAAATAAATTTCCGTACGAGTCGCGAAGAAAAAAGGCCCTTTTCAGGGACACCGGTGAACAATTTGGAATAAATTTAACTTAAGTCTGAGAGGTTACAACACCAAAGGTGTCGGCCGTCCAACTAGTTACTCTAAGTCCTCAGGACGAGTCGGACGGTCTGGGTCTTCAACACCAAAGGTGTGAGACCGGGCTGGCATAGCATAAGAAAAGTCAAAGCAAGAATTAAGGGTAAAGTTCCGAAAGGGAATATGTGGCAGAGCCAGGTAAAAAGTTAAGGGAGGGGTGCATCTGCAAGAGCATTATAGCTCTCGTAGATGAACCAGACTAAGTCAATTTGCGTAGTCGCCGTACGCAGGTTGGGAAGCGCTCTTTTGAACGCTTCTAAATTATTGGAATTAGATGAACTACAAAAATGTGGTTTAGAATTTTATTTTCATGAATATATATCTGTGGACAGTGACATCGTGATCTCACCAGAAATTTCAGTGCCGAATATTGTTTCTGAAATGAAAAATTCAAACTGTTCTGAATCCTCCGATGAAAGTGATAATGAAAAGGATGCTGTAACTGCAGTAAACACTGTTAAAATAATTTTAATTTCTTGCGAAATAATGGACTATAAAGATTTCGCAATGGTGGGAAAATTTGTGGAAAGTAACAAACCAGCATTAAAGCAAACATCCATTAAAGATTTTCTTAAATGAAATTGTAAGTAATTTTTTTTAGTTCATTTCTTGATCTGTATTATGCAATTAATTTTGAAAACATACAATATTTCCTAAGTAACATTGTAGTGTACATTTTAAAATAGTATTTGTATGAATAAATTTTAAGTAACAATCAGAAATATTATGTATGTGTCCTATTTATTTTCTAAAATGTGTGGCCTTAATTAAAATGAAAAATCTCGTTAACCCACATTTACCGTCACCCCACTTATAATGCCACTTTAGATTGATCCAGTGAGGTGATGATTTATCAAGGTTTGACTGTATTTATATTCAAAATATTACTAATACACTATTTTTTCTTCAGGTATTGAAAATATCAAAATTGGGACATAGAAAGCGTATCTTAACTTCTCTTGGTGATAAAAATGTTGATAGTTTTATAGACACTAAAGAATTGGACCTTTCTAAGTTGGTAAATGTTCTAGTTATTCTTTAATATGTGTCATTTCATAATTAAATGTGTATTTTATATGTGCTATATTTTTATTAGCTCATGAAACTTCTTTTTGGTGGCAAAAAATTTGCCGTACTATTGCTTTTACAACAATTTTTTTTCTAGAAACATCCATTCTTTGACATTGTTGTACAACATGTATTCCTTGAAACATCTCAAGATCTTTTATAGATAGAGCTTAAATGATGACTAATATGGATTCAGCATCAAATTCCAGAAGATAATGGGGAGGGATTCACTAGGGTTCTCCACTTCTGGTTGAAAATTTTTCATTTTACTTGAAACATTTATTTATCATGATTGGCTATAGCTTAAAGTATGTCATTTTTTATTCTTACTAGAATATAAAATGCATCTTTCACTTTTTCTACCTACACATGGCAGATTATTTGTCTGTGTGTTTATACTGTATGTAGAAGGACCTTTTATATGTTTAGTATTTTCGTCCAATTTGTTGGTATTTCTAATATACACCCATTCTTGTACCAAAGTACTAAATGATATCATACTTAAATTTTAATTGGACTATACAATGATTATATTTATATTTAAAGTTAATGTTTATACTCAAAATGATTAAACTCTTAAATTTAATGTTTGCATCTAAATTTCAAGTTTTTAAAGTTAATGCGTTAAAGTTAAATATCCATTTCTTTTAATCTTTATAGCAAATGTTTATACTTAATTTGAATAATTTAATTATACTTATATTTGAAATGAACTTAAATGTTTTTTATGATTATACTTAAATTTAAATATCATTTAAACTTAATAGTTATACAGTACGCGACCTCTTATCCGACGTCCCAATATCCGTGCGCTCCCAAAACCGGAATTTGGCAAAATAATGCCAAATTCTGCTCCAACAAGCGATTATTTGCCAAAAATTGCGCCAAATAGCAGTTTTTTTATTTAAAATCTCGCCAAATGCTTTTTTGCCTTAATTAGCAATATCAATGTTATAAAATAATGCATTGAAATCTACATTTTTCTCACTTCAACTGTTTGCAATCCTGATATAAACAAAGATCTCGCAACCGGAAATGTTGCTAAAAATAGTTGTGACTAGGAGAAAAACAACAAATATGGAAGTAAAAGCGAACTCATTAACTCCATGGTGGATATATTTGTTCCATGTCAGATGAACATACTTTGGACGAGTGACAGAACATTTTGTTTGTGAAACGAAATAAAGAGCTTATAATTTTAGAGAAACCATATATTTTTTTAAATGGGTGTGTTCGTTTAATGCCTTAATCATTTCGTAGTGGTAAAGCGATGTCATGACGTTTTTCACTGCAAAGTAACTGGGGCACAAGCAAATGCGGCTGGAAATTTTATTTTCATTCTTTTTAGCAGTCAATGTTCTCAGATCTATGAAAATTTCCTTTGAACTAAGGAAATTCAGAGATTTGTAGGGATTTATAGATAAAGCTACGGAATCTAAAGAAATTTGCAGAGATGTTCAAATTTTTTCTTGTTTACTAGTAAGATACAATTTTCAATTTTTTGTTTTCATTTTCACATATTTTTGAAATTCTTAACATAAAAATTAACTTTTGGCATTTCCAGTTAACCGTTTTGTTAACTGTACACGCTGATTATGAACAAACTGTAACCACGTTAAAAAGCTTGTTTTGATTTTTTTCATGGTGGTCTGCTATGATAATGCCAAAGGGGTAACACAGGTGTTAAACAATCTTGGTAGGCCCTGGTTCGATTCCCTCTGCTGCCAAAACTGCCGCCATGTTTATGTGGAGTACAATCACGTTAAACATGTGAGTCCGTAAGTCCTTCCGAGAGGTTGGTGGTAGGGGAAGGAGGTTACAGTCCCTATGGATGCATCCCCCACTGGGTTCCGGTCTAAATTGGGTGGCTCTTCCCGGCCATCCAAACAGTTACCTTACACCTTTCTGGTAGGTCGGATGGTCTAGGCCTCAACAACAACAGATGTTAAACAAGTGTGTCCGATTTACAACATTGAATTCAATACTTGAATTCAATAATTGTTTTCCTAGGATACAGAGGTTTAAAATCTTATATAAGATAAATAAAACATAGATTTCTACCATGTTTTTTTTCAAGACGTTTACAATTATCGGGCAATCTGGGGGTGTTGGGAGAGGAGAAAATGCACGATTTTCATTTTTCCACTTAAAGTGGATAGATTTAATTGAGAAAGGGCTAGTTTTCTTGGGGGCAAAATTGTTTGCAGTATATGCTGGGGTCATGAAAATTCTCAGTACTCAGGTTGTTTTTACCTTAGATCAGTCTGAGAGCTGTTAGTTTTTACTTCTAAGTTGTGGCACATTTTAAGAAAATTCTTAGTTAACATTTTTGGTCTGAATTATGTCCAAACCATCATCATCTGATGCAATGAGTTCTAAACAAAACTTGTTTTATTATCTATAAAAAATAAAGTAGCCATTTAGAAATGTATGAACAAAGGTGCTTCTGCTAAAATATTAGATGAATATGGTGAGGGTCTACTTTAATTGAGATGTTCCAAAAAAAGATTTCAAATAACTAGCCTGTGTAATCAACTTATTTCAGACATTTTTTTTCTTTCAAAAATTTTCTTTATCACTAAATTTGATTCTATAATTACATGTAATTTGCATTTTAGTTAACCAAGTATATTTTTCATACAGATTATAAAAAAGTTTTATTTAATACATGTTTTTAAAATGAATTATAATTTTCTATAACATTTTTGACCATTCCAGTTAGTTTTAGAAAAAGTGTTCGGAATTACGTAAAACCCCTTATCTAGAATGCCTGAAGTCCCAAGCAGTCTGGATAATAGATCCTGTACTGTACTGAGATTTTTTTAAGATTTAAATTTCGTTATGCTTATGCTCATATTTGAAATATTGTAAACAAATATATTTTTACTCAATTTGAATGTGATAATGTAATTTTTACACACATTCAATGTCATATATAATTTTACTCAAATGTAATATTATGAGTGTTTCTACCCATATTTAAATCTTCTAATGATATGATTATATAAATTTGAATTTTCTTCATTATGTTTTGTTAGGATACTGAGGGCCTTGACATTTATTAACCTGCCTTGAGTAAACCCTTAGAGTAAATTTTTGTCTATTTGCATATGCGCTTAGACTTAGGGATTTGCATGAGGGTGGCGATTATTGGAAAAATGTAAATAAACAATCTCGATTCATGATTCTCTTGAATGTAGTTCAACCCATAAATTTCTTTTGAATGACTCACTTTGTTCTCGGGAGTGCACAGCATTTTCCCTGCAAGCGAATCATGCACATCAGGTGCTCGACGCATGTGCAAGTAATTTGCATATCTGAGGGTGTTTGCAGTTACGATTATGTTCTGTAAAGGTCCCAATCTTGAATATATACAGGGTATCCAGTACTATCGGTGCCCAATGACTATTTCCTCAATCGTTAGTCACAGAGATATACTTCCAATTGCAAAAATGTTTTAAATTTTAAAATCTATTATCTTAGAAACAGTTTAAATCAATAAATACATATCTGAAAGAAATATGAAATATAATTTTTTATACCCCGGTCCTACCAATTATAGTTAGGAAAATCATCCTCATACAATTTTATGCAAAATAAAAAAAAAATCTTCCTTTTATGACCAAAATTCACCGAGTTATGAAGCATTAAACCTTGACTTAAGTCGCTTTTCCACACATAACAATGTCCCGTTTCAGGCAACCAACCAATCAGGGACCGTATTGACAATTTCTCAGCAAAAAAGTACTCCAACTTTAAACAGCTATAACTTGGTCAATTTTGGTCATAAAAGGATGATTTTTTTTTTTCATTTTGCATAAAATTGTATGAGGATGATTTTCCTAAATATAATTGGTAGGACTGGGGGACTGTATAAAAATTTATATTTCGTATTTCTTTCAGTAATGCATTTATTAATTTAAACTGTCTCTAAGATAGTAGATTTTAAAATTTAAAACATTTTTGCAATTGGAAGTATATCTCTGTGACTAACAGTTGAGAAAATAGCTATTGGGCACCAATAGCACTGGACACCAAGTATATTGGTTTCATCTTCGTGCAGTTATTTTGGTCTTTCGGTCATGCGGTTAATTTCGATGCTGAATCGGATCTTTCTATATTCTGAATCTGATCATGCAAGTAATGTGGTAATCCAATGAAATTTGATCGGAAGCTGTCAGATATCATAGGCAGCTTGTTCACAGATCGTGTTATGTTTTATGCGATGCAATGGATAATTCTTCCAGAATATCCAGTTGAGATATATAACTACTTAAATTGATACTTTCACCAAGTGTGCTACCAGACATGGTGGAAACCATTTGTGAACACCGTTTTAGGTAATATGAATTCTTGCCTAATATCTGTTATTCGTAACTGCATAAGGATGATCCCATGTTTTACCAGCAACTTCACTGTGCTATTTAACTCACTTTTTTTGTACATAGTATTTGTTTTACCTATATCCACCAAGAGATATAAATTTGGTGAAGGATTCTGATTCAATAAACAATCAGTCTACAAGTTGTGGCAATTTTATTCAAAAAGGAACTACATGTAATAAACTCTCTGCTACTTGAGATAATACGTTAAATTTCTGTAATTTATCCCTAGCATCGTACACCTTAGCTACACGCGCAAGTCACAGCTCATGGTGCAGGGTCATACAGTATCTGTCAATCACACACCTAAACTACATCTGCAAGTTATAGCTGTCTTTCGATCTCAGTTATGTGCTCAAGTCACGACTAATGATGCAGTTCATGAAATAGCAGACGATCACAAACCTTAGCTACGCGCACAAGTCATTGTGCAATGGTTTATTGAGTATGCTGTCACACTGATAAGCATATAAATTTAATGGAATATCAGTGAGGTAATTAGCAAAGTAGCATGTGAATTTTCCTTTATCCATGAAGAGAAAAATCAAGAAAATAAAATCTAATCATTTTATTGAAATAGAAATCTATTACCACTTTACAACACTTGGTAAACACTTTGATAATGCAGATAAGTGGGCAATGTAAATTGCAAAAATGTTGAAAGTAAGGTAGGAAATAAGACTATGTTAATGAAATAGTCCTCCCATTAATTTTTAAAAAGCTACACTTTTTAAATTTTTATAATACCCCCCCCCCCCCCCCCTTAGACAAATTTGGTCAATCAGAAAATTTTTATTTTTAATGCAGCAAGAGCATTAAAAAAAAAACATATCTGTATCTTTAAAATTGAGCGAGTTATATTTAATTGAAATTGAACATTATGAATGGTGACCATATATCAAATTAGAAATGTAAATTTGTGATATATCACAAAAAAAGATAAAACTGGATGATAACACATAGGAGACATTTTCAAATTCCATGTAGGCTCACAATGCAATCACAAATTTTTAAGTACTTTTCAATAACTAAGTACTTTTCAATAACTAAGTACTTTTTCAATAATCAAGTACTTTTAAGTACTTTTTTTTATCTAAAGAATTTCCGTCGTCAATTTGTTTACGATCCCAATTTTCACTAATGAAACAGCCTTTCACATGGTACGGAAACATAAGTCGGATTTTTTCTTTTATCATAATTCAATTGATATTAAACAGATATGCAGGGTTTTTTAATTATCTTGTTGCATTAAAAATAAAAAAATTCTGATTGACCAAATTTGTCTAACAGGGTCAAATATAAAATCTCTATAAAATTTGAAATTTGATAACTTGTATTTTTGTGGTTGAGCAACTAAATCTGCAGGAGGGAGGCCAATTGTTAAAAACTTTAGTGTAAACAAGCAACACGTACATCAGTTATAGTACTGTCAAAATCCAAAAATTACTGCGTGCTGATTGGCTAATCATATTAGGTCAGCTTGTCACTAAGTTTTAACCCCATGTTATGTATTCCTGCAAATTGAGACATCAACATCTGGATTATGCTAATTTTCTTCTTCAACCCATTAGAGATTAGCATACTCTGGAAAAACATTAACTTCTACTTCAAAAAACTTCAACTTCAAAAAACATTAACTTCAACTTCAAAAAACATTAACTTCAACTTCAAAAAACATTAACTTCTAATTCAATCACACAGCACTATTTAAGCTGGTAGATGTGTCAGTAGAAGTTGTTCTGCTCAGTTCTGTGGTCTGTATTCTGATCATGTTGTTTGATCTAGTGATGGTACTGTTCAAACATTACCTATTTTCTAGAATGTTTTTAATGATGATGTGTATGTTTCAAAGTGTGATTGCCAGTAAATTCGCCAAAGTATGTGGCCGGTTTGGTTAGGCCTAATTTTCTGTCTGCCATGTAATTTCAAGACTGTTGTTATGACCTGTACAAACACAGTATCAAAGTAAATTATACATGTTGTTGTTGTTGTTGTTGAGACCCAGACCGTCCGACCTACCAGAAAGGTGTAGGGTAACTGTTTGGACGGCTGGGAAGTGCCACCCAATTTAGACTGGAACCCAGTGGGGGATGCATCCATAGGGACCGTACCCTCCTTCCTCTACCACCAACCTCTCGGAAGGACTTACAGACCCACATGTTTAACGTGATCGTACTCCGCATGAACACGGTGGCAGTTGTTGCAGATCCAAAGCGCAAACCACCGGGCTACCGCGCCCGAAATGTGCCAACAGCATGCGGTGTTCCTAGGTGGTCACTCACCCAAGTACTAACCGTGCCCGATGCTGCGATGATACATGTTGTGTTTGTTTTTATTATATTGCTTTCATGAAAATAAATTTAATTATTTTTGACGTATTGACTTTTCACTGACGTGTCTAGATAAATCCACTGCTACTTCTACAATAGTCTTCATGGCAATGTGCAATATTGAATTTTAACCTGCTTTTAAATTTTTTTAAATATTTGTGCATGCCAACAAGGGGGTGGTTATGGGCCCATGCAGCCCTAGTACAGCACCCTAGAAGCCGTAGTTTAGCGCCCTAGCAGCCTTAGTACAGCACCCTAGAAGCCGTAGTTTTGCACCCTAGCAGCCTTAGTATAGCACCCTAGTACAGCAGCCCAAGTGGTTACAAAACTCTGCTTATCTAAAATGTCGATAAAGTCCGAACGAACTCTGAGACGTGGCCGCAGCCGCATAAAGCTAAGTATGGCGATGACACCGGACATGGAAAAACTTGGTCGAGATAATTTCTCAACCTGGAGTGCAGACCTAAAATTTGCACTGATGAGTGGTGGATTATACAGCTTCATCACAGGAACGGAGGAGAAACCGGGTGAGGACATGACCAGAAAAGAAAAATTAGATTATCAAAAGCAGAAGGAAAAAACATTGTCAACACGCTATTGTAGTTTGGAAACTGAATACCGTGATTTAATTTCTGCAGTTGATGAACCATTGACTGCATAGGAAGTATTAAAAGAACAGTTCGAGCCAACGTCGAGGACTGGACTGATGAGACTGTTTGATGATTTTTTTAATGAAAAGCCAGTACCGGGTGAACCCATTAGACTTTTTATATCTAGGATTAAAATGTTAGTGTCAAAGTTAAAGGATGCTGGATACCCAATGGCCGAGGTCCTGGTTGCATTTCAGACAACACGACATCTTGGTGACGATTTTAGAGGCATAGTACAGATGTTGCATAGACTGCCAGATGACCAATTTACCCTGAAGCACATTGAAACAGAGTTGCTTGCCGAAGAAGACCGGATTGCCCAGCAGTTGCACGACAAGCAACAAAATGGAAGCAAGACTTTTGCTTTCAATGTACATAAATCTAAAAATGTGTCTTAAATTTAAAAATGAAATTTCTGAAAGTGTAAATTTAAATAAACGGGTAGGCCCTTGCCATGTATGCAAGGCTTATGGTCATCTTAAGGCAAACTGTAAACAAAACCATGCAAAATTAAGTGAAATCCAGTCTAGCATTGAAAATTGTAATACTGAATCGACTGACAAATTTGGTTGGGGTGTTGACATGGCAGCAACTAGGTATTTTTGCAACAATTTAGAATTGTTCGACAAATTTAAAGAGCTTAAAGGGACAACAATGTCCTTAGCTGCCGGTGATCTGAAAAAGCCCAATCGAAGGTGTCCGATCGATCAGTATGTATGTTAAAATGAATAATATGAAGAATTTAATTCATTTAACAGATGTACTGTATTCACCTAAACTGAGGAGAAACTTAATTGCTGCTTCAATTCTAGAAGAACAAAATTGTAACTTCACAGGTAGAACTGGTTTAATTACTTTTTGCCAACCCAGATGGTAGCAAATGGTTTTATTCCAAAAGGCAAAATGGCTTGTATTTCCTCAGGCCTCAATATGAGATTAAAACCAAGAATTTTAATGTTGAAAAGTCAACAGGAAGTAAAATTACTAAGCCTAAAGCTCAAAATGTTAAGCCTAAAAATTCTAGGGATCTTAAAAGTAAATGTAAAAATAATGATTAATGTGCTTGTAAAAACTAAAAATGATTTTAAAAATTCTTACACTTCTTTTAAAAATCCTAAAATATATGAAAAGTAATTTTAAAATTTACAAACCTGTAAAAAGTAATGGTAGTAATGTTAAAAGTGTAAATAGAAATGCCAGTAAAGTTTTTAAAAGTAAAATTGTAAATTCTAGCGTTAGTGTTTTTAAACGTAACAAGCCTTGTAAATAGGGTGTTTTTAAGAGTACTGATCATGTAAAATCACCCATTGAAGTCTGGTGAAATACAAGGCTATGGCATAAAAGATTCTGCCATATTAACTTTGACTATTTACACCATACGTGTAAAGTATCTGCTGTTAAAGGATTGCCAAATATCACTGTGAGAAAAATCAACTGTAAATATTGTAAATTAGCAAAAACAAAAAGAATTTCTTTCAAACCCATTGGAAGAATTAGATCTGAGAAACCATTGGAACTAATCCATATGGATGCATGTGGACCTATGCCAAAACCATCACGTGGAGGAGCTAGGTATTTCCTTAGCATAACCGATGATTTTTCATGTAAAGTAACAGTGTATCCTATGAAACGAAAATCGGACGTTTTTGATAGATTTAAACAATTTCAGCATAGAACGGAAAGATTTTAATACCAAAATTCTAAGCGTCAGAACCGACAATGGTATGGAATTTTGCAACACTGAATTTGAAAAGTTTTTAGAAACACAAGACATTAAAGAGGAAAGAACAAACACATACACACCCGAGCAAAATGGGGTTTCAGAGAGGTTTAACTTAACTGCTTTGGATCGTGTTCGGGCATTGTTAAATGATAGCAACTTAAAAGATAATTTTTGGACAGAAGCCTTACTATGTTTCGCATATATTAAAAATCGAATATGCCACAAGTTCAAGAATCTGACACCGGTCGAGTTATACAGCGGCAAAAAACCATCAGTTGCCCACCTCAGAGCATTTGGATAGCTTTTGTAGGCAAACCTAAACAACTTAGGGGAGAATTTGACATGATGGCACAAGAGGGCATTATGGTAGAATATGCTTTGAAAACTCAGGGATATAGGATATTGCTCTTGAATGAGGGGAAAATAGTCGAGACTAACAATGTTAAATTTAATGAAGAATGCAACACAGAGGAAGGTGGTCTGGGGCCCAATGTAAATGAGAAACCTAAACTAGTAGAAAAATTTACTTTTTCATCTCACAAGCCTACCTATCCAGACTCGTCTGACGAGGAGTGTATGGAGAGGATAAAAGACGATTCATCAGAGGAAGATCAAGACTGTGCAGAAAGCAGTGAGGAAACGGGGTCCTCTGGTAGTAATCGTCCAATTCCCGATCCAGATACTACTTGGGTCAGAAAAGTCATTCCAAGGATGACAGGACCGAGAAAGGATGTTTACTATTATTATAAAGGAAAGGGACCTAGGTTAAGGATGCTAAAAGAAATAGAAAGTTTTTGTAAGAAAAAGAAAATAAAATTTAAAGAAAAACTTTTCAATTTTAAGGGGGATCAAGGGAGATCATGAGATCGGCCAGAAGCAAACATTGTAGAGATCCAAATCCCTAGGAACTACAGGGAAGTGGCTAATTCACCCCAATCCAAAGAATGGAATATGGCCATGGCAGACGAATTAGGTGTCATGAAGGAAAGAGGTGTCTGGGACTTAGTGTCTTCATCTGTTTCCGACAAAGTAATCGGTTGCCGTTGGGTATATACAGTCAAAAGGGGTGAAGTTAACAGGTATAAGGCTAGACTAGTAGCACAGGGGTTTAACCAGGAAAAGGGACAAATTTATGAAGAAGTGTTTAGCCCGGTGATTAACTTTACAATTGTTAGAATGTTTTTTAATATTTTTTTATGTTTATTAAGGTGATTCCATAACTTTACAATTGTTAGAATGTTTTTTAATATTTTTTTATGTTTATTAAGGTGATTCCATATTCAGCTTGATATCAAATGTGCATATTTATATACCAATCTCAGTGAGAAAATATTCATAAGACAGCCCCCAGGATTTTTTGACAGAAGCAAAAGTAGATATGTATGTCAGTTAAATAAAGCAATTTATGGCCTGCACCAAAGCGGTAGAGAATGGTATCTTGAGTTAGACCAGGTTCTCAGAAAACTTAATTTCATAAAAGTGTAAGTGGTGCAATTGTGCATATAATTTTAACAATAAAGCTTTATTAATTGTTTATGTGGATAACATAATATTATTTGCCAAAAATCAAATTGATGTAAATTCTGTAACTTCTCTTCTAAAGTCTAAATTTGATATTAAAGTGTTAGGTAAAACCAAAATGTTACTAGGTATTGAATTTGAAGAAAACCATGATAAACATTTCATCCATCAAAATCAATACATTACTAAAATTTGTGATAAATTCTCAAAATTTAAATATCCTGTTTCAAGTTTACCCATAACAAATGTAATTTTAGGTAAAGCAGATTACCCAGCAAATCATTCTGAAATTGAACAAAGAATATACCTTACAGAAACTTATTAGGTTGTTTGTCATTTCTTGCCAGCAGAACTAGATCCAATATAAGCTATGCTGTAAATATCTTATCCCAATTTCAGGAAAACCCAGGCGTGAAACACTGGGATGTTCTACTTAAACTTCTAGGGTATGTAGATAAAACAAGGGATTTTAAATTAAACTTATCTAATATTCAATCTGTAAATTTAAATTGTTTTACTGATTCTGACTTTGCAGCTAATAGGGATGATAGAGTATCAATGGGAGGAATGATATTTTTTGAGATAGGGTGCCTATTTTATGGAGGACATTTAAGTATAAATGTGTGAGTTTATCTACAATGAAAGCTGAATATATCTCATTGACTGAATCTGCAAAAGAAATGGTGTGGGTACAGGACATATTACTTGAATGTAATAAGCTTAGCGTTCAGTTAGGAAATAGTGTAATATTCTGTGACAACCAAGCAGCCATAAACTTTTCCAATTCACCCATTGAGAATCATAGAACAAAACACATTGATGTTAAATATCATTTTTTGAGAAATCTAGTTGAAAAGAAACTCTTTGAGATTAAATTTGTAAACAGTAAAAATAACAAAGCTGATGATTTTATAAAACCAATTACCAAAGAAGCAGGGTTCCCACTAAGTCAGGAAAAGAGGGGGAGAATTTCTCTCCTTCCAGAAAATTTTGGGAGAGATTTTCTGCCATAAGGAGAGAAACTTAATTTTTTTTTTTTTTTTTTTTTTTTTTTTTTTTTTTTTTTTTTTTTTTACCATGCCAATTTAGAAAGTAATAAAAAAGAAAGCATCAACTATAACTTATATTTTTGGACATTTAAATTTTATCCGGTGAAAATTACTTTATAATGAAAACAAATATTTATGTTTGGTAAAACAGAAGTTTTCACTAGAGAGAGTAACAAATATTGATCTTTAATAAAAAACAAAATATAGCAATGAATTATATTCCTGTCAAAATGGTTTCCTTTTATTTGCCTAAATCATTGCTTTAATACCACTTTTGTAAAATCTCTCATAGAGTTCATATTCGTTTTTCAAAATAAAAAGATTTGTATTATGCAAATATAATTAAAAAATTAACCTTAATAATTAGCCATAATATGAAAATAAGCTAGTTTAGTCGATCTAATATGCAACATTTAAATGATGGAGATGGATGGAAAAAGATAATAACGTACTATTGGCAATTCACGCAAAGTAACTGAATTGCACAATTGCACTGTTTATGTGAAAATAATTAAGAAATTAACCATAATAATTAATTAGAATATGAAAATATGCTAGTTTAGTCGATTTAATATGCAACATTTAAATGATGGATGGAAAATATACTAACGTACTCTCGGTAATTCAGGCGAAGTAATTAAATTACGCAATCGCACTGTTTATATGAAAATAATTAAGGAATTAACCGTAATAATTAATCAAAATATGAAAATAAGCTAGTTTAGTCAATCAAAAATGCAATATTTAGAAGATTGAGATGGATGGGAAAAGATACTATTGTACTCTTAGCGATTCATGAGAACAAACTGAATTGCGCAATCGGACTGTTTATGCGAAATGAATAAAGAAAATAACATTTTAGTGATTTCATTAATTCATTTAGTGATTTCATTAATAATCCGGAGGCCGGAGAATTAATGAAAAATCCGGAGTCTCAGGCCCAAATCCGGAAAGTTGGCACGTCTGCATCAGGCTTCGGATTTCGCGGTATCCAATTTGAAGGAAAAAATAATTTTAGGCCGGAACTGGAGAGAGAGAAATTATCGCGCAGCCTAAATTTTTAAGCGAGATTTTTTATGGATTTCGCGAGAAACTTGCAGGTTTGCACTGAAATGGCACCCCTGCATAGAAGCAATCTTTAAATTCTGTAAAATCTTTAAAACTTCTTAAAAATGTTTAAATTGTAACTTGAAATCAAAATTTAACTTGTCTAAATTGTATAGTAGTACTTTTCAAATTAACTTCAACACTTTTTTAAAAACCCACATTGTGTAGTTTAGTTACCAATGTGTTTAAACTGTGTGTCGAAGATTTTTAAGGTTTTTTATATATATACTAAAAATAACTTATATATTTTTTCAATCCCTCATGTAGTAGTTTAGATACTAATGAGTTTAAACTGTGTGATGAAGGTTTAAAAGTTTAAAATTCTTCAATGTGATATACAAACATTTTAACATTCCCTCAACATGTAGTTTAGATACTGTTGAGTTTATACTGCGTGGCGAAGGATTTAAGAGTTTTTTGAATTTAGAATTGTATCTCCTGTTTTTAACAGAGATATTTTAACTTTGTGTTCTCATGTAAATTGTATCATGATGTGTTTATACTTTTTAAAACATTGTCTTGAAATGTAATAATACACTATAATTTATACATAATATTTTGAAACTCTATAAAGCAGTATGTATTCAACTTAAATTTGAAATTTGATAACTTGTATTTTTGTGGTTGAACAACTGAATCTGCAGGAGGGGGGCCGATTGTTAGAAAACTTTAGTGTAAACAAGCAACACATACATCAGTTATAGCACTGTCAAAATCCAAAAATTACTGTGTGCTGATTGACTAATCACATTAGGTCAGCTTGTCACTAAGTTTTAACCCCATGTTATGTATTCCTGCAGACTGAGACATCAACATCCGGATTATGCTAATTTTCTTCTTCAACCCATTAGAGATTAGCATATTCCAGAAAAACATTAACTTCTACTCCAAAAAACATTAACTTCAATTTCAAAAAACATTAACTTCTAATTCAATCACACAGCACTATTTAAGCTGGTGGATGTGTCAGTAGAAGTTGTTCTGCTCTGTTCTGTGGTCTGTATTCTGATCATGTTGTTTGATCTAGTGATGATACTGTTCAAACATTACCTATTTTCTAGAATGTTCTAGAATGATGTTGTGTACGTTTCAAAGCGTGATTGCCGGTAAATTGGCAAAGTATATGACCTGTTTGGTTAGGCCTAATTTTCTGTCTGCCATGTAATTTCAAGACTCTGTTGTTATGACCTGTACAAACACAGTATCAAAGTAAATGATACGTGCTGTGTTTATGTTTTTACTATATTGCTTTCGTGAAAATAAATTTTAATTATTTTTCACGTATCGACTCTTCACTGACGTGTCTAGATAAATCCACTGCTACTTCTGCAAAAGTCTTCATGGCAACGTGCAATGTTGAATTTTTACCTGCTTTTAAATTTTTTTAAATATTTGTGCATGCCAACAGTTTCATCAATGAAAATAGGGATCATAAACAAATTGATGATGGAAATTGTTTAGATAAAAAATAGTACTTAGATGCACTTAATTATTGAAAATGTACTTTGTTATTGAAAAGTACTTAAGAATCTGTGATTGCATCATGAGCCTACGCGGAATTTGCAAAATTGTTTCATGTATTATCATCCAGTTTTATCATTTTTGTGATATGTCACAAATTTGCATTTCTAATTTGATATATGGTCCCCATTCACAATGTTCAATTTTCAATTAAACATAACTCGCTCGATTTTAAAGATACAGATATGCAGGTTTTTTTAATGATCTTGTTGTATTAAAATAAAAAATTTCTGATTGACCAAATTTGTCTAAGGGGGTCATATAAAAATTTAAAAAGTGTAACTTTTTGAAAATTAATGGGAGGACTATTTCTTTAATGTAGTCTTATTTCCTACCTTGCTTTTAGCATTTTTGCAATTTACATTGCCCACTTATCTGCATTATCAAAGTGTTTACCAAGTGTTGTAAAGTGGTAATAGATTTCTAATTCAATAAAATGATTATCTCCAGCAAGTAAAGAATTAAAGCGTGTTTCAATCTTTTTAGGACACCCTGTATAAAGAAGTTGCATTTGAACACTGGGTCATTTAAGCAATTGTGAAAAACGGACATTAAGTAAAATAACTAATTTACCTAAACATAGTGTGCACTTTCTCAAAGCCACCTTGTCCTGTAGCACACTTGACGAAGAGGTTTTTTTAAGAATTAATCATTGCATTACACAATCAAAACTTCATTGATTCGAATCGAAATAAATAAGTTCTTAATTGAACTTCCCAATTAGCATGCGACTTGATATTATTTCAGACTGACCTGATACTGCACTTCACCATCTGCAAATCAAATACCTACCGCAAATAAGATGTAAAACATAACAATCTATAACAAGATCGAAACAGCAAGGTCACACAGACCACATCACAAGTCCAGACAAGACAAGAATACAGCTGCTTTAAGATGAACCCAGTATTTATATCCGAGGATGGAACCTTTCTAAAATGCAATCGTAACTTGAAACATCCCCGAATATGCAAATTACTTGCATGTTAAGTACCCGATTTGCATAATTTATTTGCTGGAAAAACATAGTGATTCACTCCTGAGAACGAAGGAAGTAGTTCAAAAGTTGTTTATTAGTTGAATAATGTTCAGGGGAATCATGATTGTTTGTTTATGTTTTTCCAACAGAGTAGCTGTCAATCATGTATGTGTCCACTATGCTAACACACGGATAATGCTGCTATGTGGGCTCTGCTTTAGTTATATGCAATAAAGACAACCCCATTCTATGTAATAACATTGTTACTCACACAGCGCAGACCTATGCAAAACTCATAGCAGATTTACAAAATGAATATCTTTTATTAGTGGAAGCATGCAACCCGCGTACGATCAGAGTTTTCCCTAGGATTAAAAAGGGCAGGGTGCTGTTACCAAAAAAAGGGCACATATTTTTTATGTGAATAACATTTATGCTTGGGATTCCTATGAAAATCAGAGCATTGCAAAAACATGTAAACTTTGGAACCAGGGCCGATCCTAGGGTGTCGGCCGCCCGCGTGCAAAGACCTAATGTGCCGCCCTTCTAGAGAATTTTCCATATTTTGACTAATACTTAACGTTGACGTTATAAACTCATCTACCTGTATAAGAGTAAAAAGTAAAACATTAATAAAAATGCAAATAAAATTTGAAGTGCAAAACTTTATTTTTTGGCCAGCTAATAGGTTATAATAGCAACAAAATACTTTAACAAAATAATAAACAAACAAAAATATTACCTTTGAAATAAAAATAGACATTTTATAATTAGAAATGCAAAACAACAGTATTTACTCAGAAAATATAATCTAATGAAAAAGGTATTAAAGCATAAATCTCGTGAAACGAAAAGTATATAAATCAGTCCTTCTACAAAGGCTATCTAATAATTAACTATAAAATAACTTTTCTGGCTTTCTGAGAAGCAAATTTGTCAATAATTTCGGTGAAATCAACTTTTTCAGTGATTTCGGTTTCAATAGAGATGATGGCCAAATCTGAAAGCCTTTCTTGTGTCATATTATTTCTCAAGTAATTTTTAATTTAGTGAAACTTCTTTGGAATATACATTTAAATCTATTTTAAAACATAATTACTCCATAAATATAAATATAGATAAAATAATTTTTTAATTTAAAAGTTTACTTTAATGAGAAATATTTTAAATGTTACAAATGAACAAAGAACATATTCGGATATTTAATATAGATACATATTTGAAAACCTTTGAAATCAAATATAAAATGGTAATGAACTTAAATTTGTTTAAGACATAATATTTTAATAACGGCATTCTTGATTTTAAATACTTTTTACGTTTTTTAACACTTTACAACATAGTTGAAAAGTGTTTATGACTTTGTTCATTCTGTCTGTCTGTCTGTCTGTCTGTCCGTTAGCACGATAACTGCCGTAAAAATGACTTTATAAAAATGAAATTTTAGTATGTTTTTCAGACGGTCTGTGGGACCTATTGGAATATAAATAAATAATATCACCCAATTAGTTTTTTATTGAACCCGGGTTGAAAAAATGAAATACATTGAACCCTATGGGACCTAATTTTTGAAACATTTTTTAAGCAAACTTAAAATTCACAAATTGCTTCAAAATTTTTAGGAAATATTCACATTATCCCATAAAATATATAAAAAAAATTTCAGTAAAATATATGCAGTAGTTTTTTAATTAAAAATTATTTAATATAGGGAAAAAAACAAATTCAATTAAATTTTGACTTTTGGGATATGATATCCTCCAGAAAGAAAAAAGAGATATATTATATAATAAATATCTTTCCAAGAGTTTAATTATTTTGTATATGAGAGAGGCTTCACATTTTAAAATAAATTTGGTAGATAACAATTTTTCAAATTTTTTTTTTATTTTTTATAACTCTTCATAATATACTTATTTGATAGCATTTTTAATGCACTTTCCTACGTCCTAGAGAGTTAATATTTGGTATACAGCTTAAATTTGTTGACCATTTTATTCTACAAAAATTTGGTGGATCTTTAAATATAGATCATACATTTTTTTCGAAATGGCCTGCAAATAATCCCCGTTCACTTTTATAAATCATTGTTGTAATATTGTTAAAAATTCTGATGTGGGCAGCACATGTCTTTACCTGCAGACTCATATTCTCGTTCTCTTTATTTCTTCAATAATAATTTGAGTTTATCTGCACAAAATAACAGCCATAAGTATTTTAAATGGCATCGAATTTGCACGTTAAACTTAAATTTGGTTCTCATTTGATAGCTGGACTTATTGTCAAAGGTGGCTTAGCGAAAAAAACTAGAATATCTCAAGAACGGCTAGTCCTAGAGTAATGGGGTTAGTCTTATTATTTTTGTTGTCAAAAATCACGTATAAAATAGGAATTTAATTGATATAATTGAGCAGAGGTAGTCTTTTATTTTTATATTTAACAATTTTTGCGGGCCATTTCACAAAAATAGCCCGTTTCTTTTTCCCGAATCATACTGGAATCACCTACAAATGATTTATATACCAAATTTTGTTAAATTTGGTATATAAATCACTTGTAGGTTATTGAAATATTATACACCAAATTTTGTTAAATTTGTTCCATTGGTTTTTAGCTAGAGTGGATAAAGCGTTGCTGCCTGCGTTCACCGCGGAAGAGAACTTCCCCCCACTTTTTCATCGTACAGCGCATGCTATGGGACTTATTTTGATTTTTCAATAACTATTTAAAATTCAGCATATTTATTCGACTTATTATAAGTTTTAAAAAAAATTGCTTGATTGATATAACTAGCGGCCAAAACAAGGGGCGGCCGGCGGCCGCCCCTTGTTTTGGCCGCCCGCGTGCGGTGCACACCTGCTAGGATCGGCCCTGTTTGGACACTTAATCCTCCAAGTCTAATGGACAAAAATGTAAATATATTTTCTTGTTTTGTAGGAAATAGGGTCCAGATTGTAAATATATAAAATTAATTTCAATTTTTTAATATTTTGAACTTGTTTTTTGAAAACCTTAAAAAGTATCTGTCCGAGCAAGTTTTTTTTTTTTTTTTCCCCCGCTTGAAATATCTTCAAAACCATAATAAAAGACAGATATAAATAGTAAGTGACAAAAATATTCATTAGGAAATGTAGTTGCTAAATCTATATTTATATTTTAAGAATGCTCTTATAGTTTTTGAGTAATCGTTTTGCCTAGTTGAAGAAGAGTGAAAATTTCCCATTTTTCAAATTTGTAATGTAATCTCAAAAACTAAAAGTGCTACCTGTAAACAATATGCAAGAGTATAGCTCTTTGAAATTCCTACAAGTGTATATAATTGGATTTTGGATGAGTTCTTTGCTTTCGAAGTATAGTAGTTATGATTTCGATATTTTAGTATTTTAACCTGGGTTTTCCAATGTGTGGGAAAGCTGCAATTTACTTCAAATGTCACAATCGTTGCAGCTGAATCAATTACTTACTTCTTGTTGAAATGTGTGTGTATAAGTATGAGATAATCTTATTTTGTTTATAAAATTACGGCATTAATTGAACTTTGAGATTCTAAAAATGTGTAATGATTTATTTGGTTTGAACAAAAGAAATGAAAATATGCATATTCAAGTACATATTTATGTGCCACTATGCAAGTTTATGGATCATATAGGTCAGGTTAATTTCAGGTCAGATAAGTTTAATTTATATACCAAAAAGCAAGTTAGTAAAATAATTTTATATTTTAACCTGAAGTCTATGGTCAAAGTATCCAGATAAAATCTGGGTGAAAGCTAAACTACTAGCTAACTATAAACAGTTAACGAGTTTGTAGCTTTTTGAAATCCTGTAAACAGTATAAATTAATAAATTAATCTGAAAAAATCAAATAGCTTTTTGAATTGTACTGAAGTTTTATTTTACAAATTGTTATTCGCACAAAACCATTTTGGCTTCATAGGACTGGAGTCATCACCACTAAGTTATAAAAAGGTTTCTTTTGTTGTGAACAAATTTATCATTGAATAAATGCTATTTTTACATCAAGTGTAATTATAGTCTTGAGCAATTGGGTTTATTTGCAATTACAATTATTGAATTTATATAAGTTTACAGTTTATTATCTTTAAAAAGGAGAATATTAAATTCTGATTTTTAGTATTTTCTCATTAGTCAATGAGGTTTAATGATCACAAGGGATGAGATATATTTAAATGTTGAAAATATTTGTTAATTGTTGTTATATATTGATTACGAAAAAAAAACCTTGATTTAAATTAAATAACTATATAAAATTCTAGAAAGCTCCATAAAATCACTGTATAAAATTTTGAACTCTGGATTAACAAATGTCTAGCTGCTAAGTTAATCATTATTTCATGGAACAGAGTTATGGATACTGCATGCAACGTATGTTCATGTGTCTGCGCAGCATCCGTATCTTAGCCATAAACCCAGGTAGCGGGCGAATACACGAACGACAACTACTGCATATGTTCCTAAAGTGGACATATCGTTATTAAATGAATTATTGTTATTGCATGCATCCACGGAGCGGGTCAAAGACGAGTCCGCTAATATAAGGGAATTTATTTTGTGTTTCAAATCTGCTATGCAGATGTTGTGCAACGGGCTAATCTGTTAACCATAAGCCTACATAGTTCACGTGTTCATAACACAATTTACATGCATCCGCACAGGATACATATTGTTATTGCATGCATGATATGTGGATTGCATACACTCGTTAAAAAAAGGCACTTAATTTTGTAAATCCACTACACGAATTATATATGTTGAATTGTTATTGCATGGAGCGGAGTTATCATTATATTATATATAGCGTGTACTGCATCCGTCTACGTAGTGGTCAGGCTAGGACCACTCATACAAATTTCTGGATCCCCCTTCATATTTCATTTTCCTCTTTTAGGCATTTTTCATGTCTTCTCCTCCCTCAAAAAATTATTGGGTCCTCACCACATGAGTAGTGTCTGACCCTCCTTATGGGCGGCCATGGTCAGATACACAGCTGATAGCTATTGCATGAACTGCAATGGGAGTAAATGCGCTATGTGAATTAAATACGTCCATGCAGACCGCATATCATTATTGCATGGAGCAGAGTTATTATTATATTATATATATAACGCGTACTGCATCCGTCTGTGTAATGGTCAGATCAGGACTGCATAGTCAAATTCCTGGATTCCTCTTCATATTTCATTTTCCTCTTTTGTTTGTGCATTTTTCATGTCTTCTCCTCCCTCAAAAATTGTTGGGGAGTCCGTGCCCAAGAAAATAAGTTATCTCATATTTCATTCAAGCTGGCTAAAATTGAAGCAAAAGTACTGCTCTAATCTGACAAATTTGCCCCCCCCCCCCCCCCCCCCCTCTTCCTATCATACTCTATTTTGAATGAATCGGCGGAATCAACGTTAACATCTTCCTGCAAATTGCGCAAAGAACCCTAGTCCAGAAATCTATATTTTTAAATATTTGTTTTAGAGCAAATATGCTTACAGAGTTTACAATTTCAAAATGTTATAGCTCAAATGCATATCAAACATGGAATAATTTAACAAAATTTTAATTTGAAAAAGAAAACTTTTGAAAGTTTTCATCAGATGCAAGAAGGAATGTATGTTCTTAATCTTCCCCTTTCCGTTTTGTTTCTTTTAGTGGAGGAAAGAAGTGATATGTAGTTGTCAATCCTCTTTCCTTTGGCACTAAATTACCCACCCTTTTTCTTTCTTTGAAGGAGGAGGGAATAGGGGGAGATACACGCGATCAAAATTTACGGTAATGAATGTAGAGAAAGGGCTCTGGAACTTATCTGAGGTCATACAAGAACTGGTTGATTTTCATTTAAGGAGACATTGCTCTCTTAACAAAAGGCTAAACAGGGGATTTGATCTGCTAACACAAGGGAAAGGAGGGTGCTCTTATCATAGCAAAACATGAGGGTGCTGTTCTGGTAACAAAAGGGCAGGCAAAGTGCTGCGCCCTTCCAAAAGTGCGTGGGGAAACCTGTGTGTTTTTTGATTTTAAATGGATATTTTAATTTATAGATATTTTAAATGGATATTTTAATTTTATGGATATTTTAAATGATGAAACGAGGATGGTGGAATTAAGAGCTTAGCATACGGTCATTATAAAATTTAAATTAGCGTGCGGGAAGTTAGAGCGCGAGAATTGCTCTCTGTAGGCCTGGGTTCGATTCCCGCCACTGACGCGGAGTACGATCATGTTAAACATATGGGTCGATAAGTCCTTCCGAGAGGTTGGTGGCAGGGGAAGGAGGGTACGGTCTCTGTGGATGTCTCCCCCACTGGGTTCCGGTCCAAACTGGGTGAATAAAAGAAAGTTATGGAGATTGTCGCAGAAGGCGCGTTAGCCCAGTGGTTAGCATGCGGGAATTTCACTCGGTAGGCCCGGGTTCGATTCCCTCCACTGCCAAAACTGCTGCCGTGTTCATGCGGAGTACGATCACGTTAAACACAGGGGTGATTGTGTTCCGGAATTTTCGGAAATTCCGGAAATTTTAACTTGTCAAGTCCGGGATTTTTTTATGAAATTGACATTTTTTTCTACGTTTTTTTTCTTCTAAAATTGCATTTTTTTTTTCTAAAATCGTTTTTTAAAACCTCAAAGGATGTAAAATGTTTAGCTTCCCATCTTCCCTTCCTTTTACATGAATCTTCCCCCTCCCCTCCTAGATCGACGCTGAAGGGGGAGAAATCTTATCTTTAGGTACAAAGTCAGGCTCAGGAAGTGATTCGTACGTCACATCACGTGTATCGAAAAACCGCAACGAGACAAAGCGGCGTCACCCCAACGTGGCTCATCGGCGCATTCCCAACATTCTTCTCAAACAACAGTGTTGCCAGTTCAGCAACTTTCTGGCCCGATTGGGCTACTTTTCGAAAATTGCAGGTTTTGGGCCTGTTTTATTTATTTTTTTCTTGTTGAATATATTTGCGAAATATTTTCCATTTTTTCTTTATTTGCCCGTTTTTATAAGTTTAGCAATGCATTTTGTTTAAAATAGTCATGGGTGTAGGCATGTAGAGAAATAAATGCCATTGAGCTATTTTTTGCAAGAATTAAGGATAGTTTTCAGCAAGTGATCTGGCAACAAAAGGATCACATCACGATCACATGTTATGAGAAAGAGCATGTTATTATTTGTGTTTACCGTGTTGTTTACAAAATAAGTTAGAGAGTTGGTGGGGTTTTTTTCTTCAAACAAATGCTTTATTCATGCTTTTTTAAGTCTTAACGCGTCATTGTTTTGGTATTATTTAAAAATGCGTTTCGAATTTAATAGAGTTTTTTTGTAGGATTATTCTTTGTTCCTGCAATTTCAACCATAAGCATCCACCCATTTTCTTTGTGTAACCGGCACTTTGAAAGGAAATTTGTTTCAGTAGTGATAATTTCTTTGACAACGTCGGTTGCTTCGGCTAGACAAGGACACCTCTGTAGAAATTTTAAGGAACGGATTTAAAACGTTTCTTCCTCACAAGCAAAATATTTCAAACAATTAACCAAAGCCAGGAAGTTCTTTTTAGAACAGAGGCCTATGTTTTGGCTCTAAAAAGCCTGAATAGAATATTTGTTTTTGGTTTTTTAATAATTTTACTCTGCTATAATTGAAATGAAGTTCCTAAATGAAGATGACTGTAAAGATATAACTCGTTTGGATAAGGATGTAAAAAATAAATTTCGACTTGATTGGCTGAAAAAACAGGATTGTAATGAAGATGTAATTGAGAAATGGTGTAAGAACATTGCGACTCCGGGTGAATGTTTCTGCATGTGGTGTTCGAAAACTTTTCGATATGACAACGATAGTGTGAAAGCCCTCCTGAGCCATGCTACATCCACTAAACATAAGTCATGGAAGACTTCAGTTAAGAATTCACTAAATTTATATTCTTATAGTGGAGCAACAACTCCAAACAATGAAGAAGCCAAGACTCTGGATTTGAATACTAGAAAGGTTCGTGTTGAATCTCTTATATGTTCTTTTATAGGGGAACACTCCCTCCCTTTTAGTATCGGGCCAGATTTGATAGACTTGGCTAAGATCTTGAATAAAGATCCAAAAGCTTTGGAGGCTACACATATGAATCGCACGACTGTTGCATATAAGATGAAATATGGTTTGGCAAACACGCTTCAAAACAGGATTGTTGAGACATTAAAGAAGGTAAACTTCTCTTTGAATTTGGATGAAAGTACAAGTAGATCATCCAAAACTGTGCCTGTCATACCTACTGTGCTTGTTCAATATTTTTGTCCTGAACAAAATAATGTAGTTATTCAACATTTAGTTTCTTTTTCTCTTAATGTTGGTACTGCTGCCAACATTTACAACCAATTGGTAGAGTTCATAAAAGCAAATGGGATACCTTGGGTAAACTTGGTCAGCATTCTTATGGATTCTTGCAACACTATGCGAGGAACTAAGAAAGGAGTTGAAACTTTGATAAGGATTAAAAAGGCTCCACATCTTTTGGACATAGATGGAGATACATGTCACACTGTAAACAATAGTGCTAAGCGGTTTACCAAGCCATTTAATATGCACATTGAATCTTTATGTGATAACGTGCATTTTGATTTGGAAAGTGTTGATAAACGACACTTGTTTTTGGAGATATGTACTGTCTTAGAAATAGATCAATTAGCTCCCCTATCACGACCTTCACATAGGTGGCTGTATGTTTTATCTGCTATCGATCGGATAGTTTTTTTTGTGGAATGCACTATTAATTTTTTACTATTCTTTTATGTCCAAAAGTGACCAAGAATTGTATAAAACTGATTTGGAGAACATTTATAAGAAAAATAATCTTACAAAGGACAAATTATTTAAACTTTTCAAAATACAAACTGTTTTGAAGGGTAAGAAACTGACTAAGCAAGGAGCAGAAAGAAAACAAAAAATCATTAAGAGTTTTTTTATATTTATGAAAAAAACATTATTGCAAATTGCTGTTTATAAGGACATACTGCCTGTGTTTAATCAATATGTTAAGATGTTTCAGAAGAAGGAACCAATGGTTCATGAAATGCACGTTCAATTATTTAGTATGTTCAAAAAGATATTGTCTTTTTTCATAAAGCACGAGTTAATATCAAGCTGCAAAAACCTTAAAGATGTTCTTAAAGTAGATTTGGAAAGCAGCACTAATCAATTACCTGATAAGTTGATTTATGTTGGGCCAGAAGCAACCAAAATAATCACATCATCTAAGAAAAAGGACCATTCAGTCCTCACCTTTAAAAAACAGCTTAAGGATGCTTATATTCTATGTTCAAAATATATGATTGAAAAGTTGCCTCTTGATAATTCTACCTTAATATATCTGTCTGGTTTAGACCCTTCCCTTAGAGGCCAAACAACAACATACTTAGCACTTATTAAATTGGCCAATAAAGCCAGTTCTGTGCTAACAGATGACGAAAAAGACTCACTTGATTTAGAAGTCAGGAACTATCAGATTGATGATAAAATAACTGAAAGCATGATTTTTGATATAATTATTGATAATGATAAAAAATTTTTAAAATCTCTTAAACGGATAGATGAATATTGGGCTGCTTTTTCACATATGATTTCTGATGGTGTTAAGAAGTATCCTGTTTTAACCAAACTTGTAAAAGCAGTAATTTCATGTTTCCATGGACCTGTCGTAGAAAGTGCATTTAGTTTTATGGGGAACATAGTTACTGAACACAGGACAAGTTTAAACATACAAAGTCTTAATAGTTATCAAACAATTAAATATGATTTGTTAGCTAAAAAAAGTTCAAGTTTACAAACATTTGATGTTGCAGACCCCATTAAAACACCAGTAGAAAAGGACTTACTTAACAGCATGTTGCACAGTTGGAGTACATATGATAAGTCATTAAATAAAGAATTCTCAAGTATTCCTCAACATCAAATGACTGAGAAAAGAAGTACAACTATTTCTACTGACCCAAGAAAGCAGTTGTGTACTGGTAATTTTCTTGTCAAGCACACTGTCTCAAATGGAAGTACAATTGCTCTTGTTTCTAACGAACAATTAGGCAGTACTTCAAGTGATCTACCCAAGTCTCTGAAATCTGTTGCTGCCCACCCAATGCCTGCTAAAGAACAACATAAAATGGCTAAGAAAGTAATTACTCCTACTTGCTTCAGTAAACAATTGAGTTCTGGTAGTTTCCTTGCCAACCCCATTATTTCAGAAGAAAGTGCACCTGCTTTTGTATCGAAAGAGTCATCATGTAGTAATTCAATTAGTGATCTGGTCAAGCCTCTAAATCTAAAAACTAATGGTGTCCCAATACCTGCCAAAAAACAGTTGTGCAGTAGTGATATGACAATTCACACACCTCATAGCAGTGTTCTGAACTTGCAATCCAGTACTAAGATGGAGAATTGTGGTGGTGCATTAACGAGAACAGCAGTTCAGAAGGAGAAAAAGCGACCTGTATCACAAGGCACTTCCAAAAAGTTGCCAATTAAAAAGCCCAAGTGTTCCACAATTACAAGTTTTTTTTAAAGAAATAATTCATGTATTTTTTAGGAATGAATTGGCCTGTGTAGTGTAAATAGTTTGCTTTTTAATGAATTCATCTATAATGTTTAATATTTTTCTTCTATAAACTTCGTTAATTGGTAGAAGCTATTTGTTGTGTGTGTGATATTACTATAGTTCAACATGCTTAATTTATATTTTGTATCATTATTTATCCCAAAGCAATTTTAAATGAATTATTTTAAAAGTTATTATTTTAAAGAGACTTTTAGGTCAAACATAGTAAAGATTATTTGAAACACCTATTTGGTCATCATCTATCTTTTGTTAGCATAACAGAATATTCTACAAAATATTTGAAACACACCTGCTCTTCTGATTATGTAGAACATAAAATGCATGGGCTTTTATTTAGACATAATGCAAGGTCAGGTTTTGTTATTTTTTGCATTTGAAACTTTGGGGATTTGTCGAATTTCCAACTGATGTCTACTTGTTACCTACAAGTCTAATATATTGCCAAAAATATTGCGTAACTTTTCAGGAAATTTCTTTGTATGTTCAGGAAATTGGACTTAGACTCACAATCACCCCTGTAAACATGTGGTTCCATAAGTCCTTCCGAGAGGTTGGTGGTAGAGGAAGGAGAGTACGGACCCTGTGGATGACTCTCCCACTGGGTTCCGGTCTAAATTGAGTGAATAAAAAGAAGGTTATGGAGATTTTCTCGGAGGGCGCGGTAGCCCAGTGGTTAGCGCGCGGGAATTGCATTTGGTAGGTCCGGGTTCGATTCCCGCCACTGCCAAAACTGCCGCCGTGTTCAAGCGGAGTACGATCACGTTAAACATGTGGGACCGTAAGTCCTTCCGAGAGGTTGGTGGTAGGGGAATGAGGGTACGGTTCCTGTGGATGCCTCCCCCACTGAGTTCCGGTCTAAATTGGGTGGCACTTCCTGGCCGTCCAAACAGTTACCTTACACCTTACTGGTAGGTCGCACCAGCGAGTGTGCCATGGTTAGAATTTGCCATGGTCAGAATTTTCAAGGGTAGCGAACAGGCTGGTCGCCAAAGGCGGCTAGTTTAAAATAAAAAACGTCATCCATTTTTTTTCTTTGTGTAAAAGTCATGATGTTTTAAAGACATTTTATATCAGGGCTTGACAAATCCCGTGCGCTGTGGGGCCTAAAAAATTAGATGTGATGATTAGAAATTTTGGATTAAAAATCTAAAAATTAACAACAGAGGAACTAGAATTTAAAATAAATTTTTAAAAATTACCAGACAGAAAATTTGACTAGAATTTATTTAGATTGTTTTTCATGTTTTTTATTATTATTTTTAATGCAAGGGTAATATTTGTTAGTAGAATATCAATAGCCAAAATGTTCGGATGGCCAAACATTGAAGGCAAACTCCTATAGGGATATCGTAAAACACACTTGGTAGCGTCCTCATATCTTGGCTGCCAGCAATGCATTGCTGTGAAGCCCTCGCAGAAACCTGAAAATTGTAGGGGCAGTCGCTGAGAGTTCTATTACAGTTTTCCATTTTTTTCAAATTAATTTTATTTCTCTTACACGCATTTATTTATCCAGACCGGCCACAAGAATTCTTGAAAACTAAAGAATGTTTTGACATATACAAGGTTCCCACCTATAATAACAGGGGGATAAAAAAAAAACTCTGCGCCATTGGTGTTAAGATAGAGACACTCCACTGGAATATCCCTGGCCCGGGAGCCTGATTTCAACAAGAGAAAAGTATATACTTTTTAAAATTTCATGAAAATTCAACTATTAATCATATGGATTTCGTTCAAAGTTGATTTGAAAGAGAATTTTTCAATCTTTTCATTGGTGTTAAGATAGAAACTCTGAAATAATATTTTTGGTCGCCAAGGAACGCATTTGTATGAAAATTGTACTAAAACATAGAAAAACTGAAGTAATTCAAATTTTAAAAAAATAATGCCGAGGCATATTGTCCTGAGTCCTGAAGTACGTGCATACCAAAATATACATGATCGGTGCAGATCAAGTACAATATGTGCAGAAATGTAAAATTAATGATTAAAAATTGAATATTTTTATATTATGTTACATATATATATATATATATATACACACACACACACAGGGTGTCCAGAAAGTTCTGGAACGGCGCAATATCTCGAGAAATACACTTCTGATCAAAAAATAAAAAAACATGTATTCAGTATTTTTACTTTCCTTATATACATAATGTATAAGGAAAGTATTGTGACGGGGTCGAAAATTCGAATTCGACTTTTCGACGGGAGAGCACGTTTCAAGTATCCCTGATCACGAATCAAACATTTTTGAAGTGATGTCTGTGTGTGTGTGTGTGTGTGTGTGTGAAAGTATGTGTGTGTGTGTGTGTGTGTGTGTGTGTCAGTGAGTCTGTGGAGACGATAACTGACGAACGAATGGACCGATTCGAACCAAATTTGGTACAAAAATCACAATCCGTAAACACTGGAAGCCTATTGTTTTTATACGTAATCGAATGTTCAGAACCCCACTAAATTTTCGAATGAAATTTTGAAAAAATCGTCAAAAAATCAAAACCGCTAATAAAGTTACGCAAATAGACATTTCTTATGTAATTTTTCATTAGAAAACGATTGGCATAAATTTTAGAACGATAATATGAACCGTTCTCGAGATATTGTACATTTTTCAAAAAAATTATGAAAAAGTCGCATAAAAAAAAAAAATTCCTATTGAGAAACATGTTCACTTTTCATATGTAATACCATGCGATAAATAGAGTGACATCATTCTCGTGGATCTAGCTCGTTCCATTCATGAAAAAATATACTTTGAATAATACTTTTGTATTTGAACGCCAATAGTCATTTATCTGTTGTAAGAATAACTTTTTTCTTAGTGCATAACGCTTGGCGAGATTTTGGCGACGAATTTGGCGGAATGTCGCCAACTTGGCGACTTTTTTGAAATGTTGCCAAATTAATGAAAATCTCGCCAAATGGATAAAAATGATGCTAAATCAATGAAAATGACGACTAATTGTCGAAAATTCAATATCTTGGAAAGAATATTAGTATCTACTATAAGAAAATCCTAATTTTTTACTGTAAAAGTAGTAAATTCATTACATCATATAAGGAAAGTCATGTGTTGCCCACATCAGATTTTTAGAAAAGCTATCCAATGATACCAAAATTGACCCCCCTTCCCTCTTGGGGGGGGGGGGGGCAACTTTGAAATCTTCAATGTGAATCCCAAGTTTTTATTGCAGATTTGGATTCTCCAGAAATAATTACATATATTTGACCTACGATTTTTGATTTTTGCTCCCACAAACGGTGCTATAATCGAGAAAAATGGAAGTGGGGCACAAACATTTAAAAATGGGAATGTCTCTGGAAATTCACTTGGGATAGAAAAATAAAAAATTACGTATTCAATATTTTCAAAAAACCTATCCAATGATGCTAAAATTGACCCACTCCCCCCGCTAACCGTTCACTTCAGCGACAACTGTTGACTTCAGTTTAGAAAACGGTTCAAAACTACTTTTAGCACTTCCCAGGAACAATGATGTGGACATAGTAGTTTTCTGTTCCCTTCGGGGTGCTTGATTAACATGAGTTCCCTTGCCTCTCAGAGTGCTTTTTTCTGTAACTCCCCTTCCTTTTTATGATCAGGGTGCTTGAATCAAAATCGTAGGTCAAATGTATGTAATTTTTTCTGGAGAATCCAAATCTGCAATAAAAACTGGCGGTTCCCATTGAAGATTTCAAAGTTGCCCACTCCCCTCCTCCGGGACGAAGGGGGTCAATTTTGGTATCACTGAATAGATTTTCTAAAAATATTGAATATGTGTTTTTTTATTTTTTGATCCGACGTATATTTCTCGAGATATTGCTCATATTGCTTTCCTTATAATTTTAAAATATTTTAAGGATTAGTGTTAACCACTATGTGTAATTATACCAATGTAACTATTTATTATAAGTTCTTTATAACAAGTGCTCATCAAAATGTAAAATTAAAAGCTGGCTCCTATATAGAGATTGTGGAGAAATTTGTCGAACCCTGGTTTATTTTTAGGGTTGTATCCATCATAAAGCTGCTTTATTTTTACATATTATTTGTGTATCTAAATTCTGTGCCAATGCAATTACAATATTTTTTATTTTAAATAATCACTAAACTTAAGCTGTTATAAGAATTGCTGAAATTTTAGAAATGATTTAGCTCTAAAGTCTGGAATATAAGTGATATGAATGAAATATTCATTGTTTTTACATAGAACAGACGATTTATAGCATTGCCTTTTTAATGAAGTTTCAAGTTTCCAAGTATAATAAATTATTGTAGTACAGTACGCGACCTCTTATCTGGCGTTCTAATATCCGGACTCTCTCAAAACTGGAATGCAGCAAACTAATGCCAAATTCTGCGCCAACACTCAATTATTTGTCAAAAATTGCGTCAAATAGCGGTTTTTTGTTTAAAATCCCGCCAAATGATTTTTTGCCTTAATTAGCAACATTAATAATACAACCTTGAAAATCCGGACTCCTCCAGACTTTGCCGATTCTGGATTTTCGATTTTTCCGGATTATAGAATTTGAATAAAATTCAGATTTAATATTAACTAAATACACTATAAAGCACTATTTTTAGTAAAAATAATGACAAAAGTTAAGTTAATCAATTAAAACGTATTATTTAATCTAAAAAATAGGGCAAAAGAAATTTCTAAGGAAAAAAAAAAAAAAATATATATATACACATTAATAATTTAGGGGGTGCGGTAGCCCATTGGTTAGCGCGCTGGAGTTGCACTCGGTAGGCCCGGGTTCGATTCCAGCCACTGCCAAAACTGCCGCCGTGTTCACGCGGAGTACGATCACGTTAAACATGTGGGTCCGTAAGTCCTTCCGAGAGGTTGGTGGTAGGGGAAGGAGGGTACGGTCCCTGTGGATGCCTCCCCCACTGGGTTCCGGTCTAAATTGGGTGGCACATCTCGGCCGTCCAAACGATTACCTTACACCTTTCTGGTAGGTCGGACGGTCTGGGTCTCAACAACAACATTAATAATTTAGAATATGTGAATGACATGAACTGATAAAATTATATTTTATCATTTACATAAAATTACATTTTATCATTTCGTTTGAATATTTGAATTAACATTTGTTATTTCATTAATTTTGGTTTATGGGAAAGCAGGTTTCTTTATCCTGTAGATGGACATTATTTCTGCTCGGTTATAAAGCTTCTTTGTTCAAGGCCTTTAATTGCATGATTGATTGTTTGCATAAGATTATCAATGGGTATTTTTTCTTCTCCACATTTATCGTCGCTACTTTAATCTTTTTTTATTTAATATCATATCACGAATTTCGCCATCACTCAATTTATTTACTATTGGCGCATCACAGTGCAGTACTTCCGTTATATCGGCTTTGTCGAGATTTAATGAAGTTCCGAGATTTAATAAAGATCGAGGATTAGTACTTTTGACAATATATTTAAATGTGTAAATGTGTTTAAACCGTTTTCGCTAATAATGAACGAAGAACAAAAAATAAGAACTGAAGTTTTATTTATTTTCTAGATTTAATGTTATGTTTAAAAAGGCTGATGACTCTGAAAAAAGTAAAAACTTTATTAGTAATAGTCAAATATATAAAAAAATATTGTAGTAAATAAAATAAATATCTTTTCCAAAAAAAAATATTTCTCCTCTCAATGATTTTTTCTAAATCACGAGTCATTACTAGGCTGCAGCTGCACCCGAACGTGGTGGGGCAGGGAAAGCGAAGAAAGAAATTGGAATTTGCTTATTTCGTAATCATAAACGCAGCCGACCCCTTTAAGAAGTCTATGTGTTAATGACCTTCTTGCTGGTTCTGTGTGATACGATATTATTTAGCTATTTATAGAATGTAAATATGTCTTTCTAAACAAAAAAGACAAAATATACAGTCGATTTCAAGCTGACACGTCTGACGAGAACGAAAAACTTGTCAGATATTGGGAGGGGGAGGGGGGAGATTCTGGAAGCAAAACAGAATACTTTGAAAAATGGGATTCTTACTACGAAGTGAACAAAAGAAATTTCCGTGAGCGTTAATATGAATTCTTGGGATTTTTAGATTTAATTGAACAATCTGTGATAAAATGTTATGATAATGTTTTAAAGTGTTTAATAATAAAAATTGCATTGTTTCAGAAAAATGTTTTTGCCAATAATGAGAAAAGGAAATTTTGATAATAAAAATTCAGTATTTAAATAACAATGTATATTTTACGCGAAATAATTCATCGGGAGTTATGACTTGAATAAGGGGGAGGAGGGATTAACGCTAACAACGTAATTCATGCTCCAACCACAAACCAATCTACAGCCGTCCATCTAAACTTTTGTTTCATTTCGGGGTTCAGAAAATTGACCTGAAAATACGGTATTTGTTTATAAAATATGATTCCATATAAATAATCTTACCCTGTTGTTTTAAATCCGCGACTTCGTCAGTCCGGGGGAAAAAAAATTGAAAATTTAAAAAACGTCCAGAATTTAAGGGTTTCTGGATTTTGGATGTCCGGATTTTCGAGGTTGTACTGTATTATAAAATATTGCTTTGAAATCTACTTTTTTCTCACTTCAACTATTTGCATTTTAGTTAACCAAGTATATTTTTCATAGATTGCAAAAAAGCTTTATTTAATACATTTATGTTTTTAAAATGAATTATAATTTTCTATAACAACATTTGAGAGCATTCCAGTAAGTTTTAGAAAAAGTGTTCCGAATTATGGAAAAACCCTTTATCCAGAATGCCTGAAGTCCCAAGCATTCCGGATACTAGATCCTGTACTGTACTGTGATAATTTAAAAATATGAGTGCTGAATGTATCACATTTTAGAGATGTTTAAATAAAATTGCATTTCAGTTTGAAAGTGTTTCATAATCAATGCTTTATGCATGATTAATCTTTTTTGTTTTATCTTCTGTTTACATAAAGTAGTTTAAAAACGAAACTAACATTTTTTCTAGTAATCATTGCACACACACACACACACATATATATATATATATATATATATATATATATATATTACATCTTTTTACATAGTTATCTTATATTTTAAATTATAGTTATGAGTTACAACTTATCTCTAATCTATGATTGGAATTTTATATAATATTTTTATTTTATATATATATATATATATATATATATATATATGCATGGTGAATTGAAAATTTAAATTTTTATACGGCCCTGTACAAAAACATTTCCAATGAGTAATATGTGCCCCATACACTAATAAGGTGATGTACAAAATTTCAGCATTTTATCACAAAAGATCCTTGAGATATGGAAATACAAATATGCAGGCTTAAACCACTTTTTGATGCATCTACAAGGATTCTCAGAGGGGAAAGATCTCAAGTTGGTAGATCATGTTTTAGGAGTCATAAACAAATTACGAAAGAAAACAATAATTACATAAATAAATAATAACTAGCCGAATACCCGTTGAAAATCAACTGTCTCGCAATAAGTATCCCCTGAATAATGTAAATTTTTTAATAATTCGCGTTTCACATTTATTTGACAAATTAAATATTTTGGTGTGCAGAACCCCCTAAAGAAAAAAATATTGGAAATCTTAATTTGCGCATTTCTTCCTTTCGAATTATCTACCCATACACCACATTAAAGTCTATCTCATCCCGAGGCACCCCTATTTTATTATTTCTCCTTTGGAACTTTTTTTTGTGAAGCACACCCATAAATGGACATTTTTGAAAAACTCTGTCTCGGGTTTTTATCAGATGATTTGCCCATATACCAAATATCAAGCCTCTATCATGTTTTAAAAGGGACGTTTTTCCTTCATTCTGAAAATCGAACATTTTGGTGTTGCGGCACCCCCTAAAGTAGAAAATATTGGTAAACTGAAATTGCACACGTTCTTCCTTCCAAACTATCTACCCTTATACCAAATTTGATATCTCTATCTCATTCCGAAACATGGTTTTTTATCAATTCACTTTTCGAACGTTTTACTCTGGAACACCCCTTTAAAAGAACATTTTTGATAAACTATATTCGTCTTAGATGTTTTCGTCAAATGATTAGCCCATATATCAAATTTTAAAAGAGCCTTTTATCATATATTCGGTAAATCGAACATTTTGGTGCACGGCACCACCGTAAGTAGAAAATATTGGAAATCTGAAATTGCACACTTTCTTCCTTTTGAACGATTTACCCATACCCCAAATTTGAAGTCTCTATCTCATCGCAAAGCATGCTTTCCTATCATTTCACTTTTCGAACGTTTTGGTGTGCGGCACCTCCTTAAGTAGAAAATATTGGAAATCTGAAATTGCACACTTTCTTTTCGAACTATTTACCCATACACCAAATTTGAAGTCTCTATCTCATCGCAAAGCATGCTTTGCTATCATTTCACTTTTCAAACGTTTTGGTGTGCAGCACCCCCTTAAGTAGAAAATATTGGAAATCTGAAATTGCACACTTTCTTTTCGAACTATTTACCCATACACCAAATTTGAAGTCTCTATCTCATCGCAAGGCATTCTTTCCTGTCATTTCACTTTTCAAACATTTTGGTATGTATCACCCCCCTTAAGTAGAAAATATTGGAAATCTGAAATTGCACACATTCTTTCTTTCAAACGATTTACCCATACACCAAATTTGAAGTCTCTATCTCATCGCAAAGCATACTTTCCTATCATTTCACTTTTCGGACGTTTTGGTGTGGAGCACCCCTTGTATAGAACATTTTCGAAAAATTCGATTTTTCCAGAGGGTTTTATCGAACGTCCGAGCCATATACCAAATTGCAAGTCTCTATCTATTCGGGAAGTGCCTAAAAAAGCTTGACATATAGACGGACAGATGGACACTTGGCAATTAGTATATATAGATTTTGCTATTTATTGGTACAAAAGTATCTACACTGTGTAGAAATAATAACTTTACACAAAGCTTGCTTGAAAAATGATTTCCATCCATGCCAAAGATCCATTAAAGATAAGAGGCAGATATTATTTGCCTATGATGCATTTCTGTGTTGCATCACTTGCACTCTTGCTGTAAACATTTATATTTTAATTTGTGATTAATCCCTCACCAACTTTGTTTAAACATATCTCTGGGACATTTTATGATAAAATGCTGAAATTTTGTACATCACCTAATTAGTGTATGGGGTACATTTTACTCATTGGAAATGTTTTTGTACAGGGGCCATATAAAAATTTAAATTTTGTATTTCTTCAAATTTAATCCCTTGAAATTTTTTATCGATTTCATAAAATTCTGTACCTTTTTTTACGCAACTTTGTAATTTATTATATATGTCTAAGATCATTATTTAAGGAATAGAAGCCGAGGTCAATGTTTTTGGGATACCCTGTATATTTATATGTATAGAATCTTACAATGTAACCATCCCCCCCCCCCCCCCACTCGTCATCAAATGTTCAAAATATTTTTGCATAGCTAAAAATAAAATCTGTCACTGAATTCTGCTGATCCGCAACCTCAAATATGACTGAAAATTGCAGATCCGTGTAGATCTGTATGGCATCCTTGCGCATATTATTATTGGTCTTCAGAGCTAATTGTTTTGGGAGTTCAGGAATGTGAGTTACATTGTTAGTTGGTATCATTAATTGCTCGTGAAAATAGACATTCAATAAGCCAGCCATAGGGTCCTTATATGGTCTTAAGCTACTGAGTTCAACCTCAGGATGAAGGAACCCCAATGCATGTGTGTGCCTAATCAGACTATCTCTCTTTAGTCTTTGATTATGTTGCCAATCTGCAAAAAATTTTGTTGTACGGTTCTGAGAGCTGTAGCTAAAAAGTTTACCATAGTATTTTGAAAGAGAAATATTTCTTCTTAAAGGCTGCAGATTTGTCTCATAAAGTACAATATTATTTATACAGCTGTACCGTAGGATGGTGATTATACTTACTTTCTTATATCAATTCAAATTTCCTCATTTTTTATCTTTCTGCAATCTCATGTGTGTCATAACAATCACCACTTTTTCTGATCCAAAGAAGTGGGCTCATAACGTCCTCAAAACAGTTGTCACCTAATTTTCTTATTCCTACTTTCTTGAATGAATGTTGAATATAAACAAGAATCACATTCCTGCACCAATATGTGCCAATCCTTTAAAGCTAATCCATTGCTTAAAGTTTAATTTTTCTGCACCAAATTTTGAATTAGCTATATGTTTTAACAAATTTTATCTTGTTTATTGGGATTAGTGTTTTCGCTATTATTTTTAAAATGCCCATAGTAAACTAAAAAAAAATGGTGATTTGTGTATGTATATATATATATATATATATATATATATATATATATATATATATATATATATATATATATATATATATATATGCAGGGCCCGCACTAGGAATTTCAAACTGTTAGCCAACAAATTAGCCAAATTGAAAAATCATTAGCCAAATTACATGATTATTAGTCAAAGTTATCGTCGCCATCGGTGAAAAAATTTCTACTTTTAAGCCATAATGCAGCTAATAATATTAATTTCATTCTAAACAAGATATAAAGATAGGTAGATTTGATTTTTTTAATCATTAAATAGGTTATTAGTAAATTAAACTTGTATTTACCAATGAAAGATCACAATGAGTTGCAAAAATGACAAATTTATTTTATAATTCACATAGTTTCATTATCATATAAACCAGGCAAGCGTCGAATTTTTGTACTATACACCAATTTTCAAAAGCTGCCTTAAAGTTAAAATCTTTCATATCTGGCCCTTCACCATTTATAAGAATCAAGTCACTGAGATTTTTTACTCTGATGTTACTACTTAATGAAATTTATGTTCTGTTTACTAAAGCCTCTTTCAACGATGGTTGTTGTCATAGGACATGTGAAACCAATTCTTGCTACATCCATAATACTTTTCTATGCAGTATCATCATTATATTTCTTTAAAATTAGGTACCAAAACTATCTAACGGATAAATTTTTATGTCGGTTTTAAAATTCAGGCAGGCGCAAGGATCGTATAAAAACCACAAAGATGATGATGAAACGTAAACAAGCCAGGCAGGCTTAAAAATTCGTAACAAAAAGATAAACTACGATTCAACTTATGACAAAAACAGCAAACTGCAAGTTGGCATCTGTGATAATAATCAGGAGTGACCTTTTTTCGGTTGGTTTTAACTAAAAATTAAATGCTTTTTTATTTACCGTATATACTCGCGTAAGTCGAGAAATTTGTGACAAGAAAAAAAAAACGCTTCAAAGTGGGAGGGAAAGAATTGTATTATTGAAAGGCTTAGGGTTGATTTGGTTAATAGGAATAAGGAAATTGACGACCTTAACTTACGGATTGAACTTTTAAAGAGGGGGGTGTCCCGTTTAGAGCAAGAAGGGGAAACGGATATGGAATCGTCCCCTCTGGTTGCTAAATGTTTGTTAGAATCGTCTGAGGTTGAGACTAGGGCTGAAGTTCATCCTTCTTCTGCTTCTTGCGGATCGGAATTTGGGGATGAGGAGGTTGTGTTTTCTCCAGTGGAGATTATTGATTTTTTAGGTGTCTTGCAGTATACTCTGGGGAAAATTACTGATGATGATTTAGGTTTTGTATTTAATTCCGAGGATCGAGAGGTGCAACCGGGAGTAAACGCTAGGGGAATACTTATTAGACTGGGTAAATTTTTAATTGTTAGGAAGGATGTGGTGTTTTCTAAGTCCTTACAAAAGATGTTGGTTAAAAAGTTTGTTCATCCTCTGGTTAAATGTTTGCTGTTGACATCTAGGACCCTTAAGTTTTCGGAGGATGCCCTCGTTGCTTGTAGGAGAGAATTGGGGTCTAGCCCTCTGGGTTTGGAAATGAAGTCTGTGGGAACGGGCCCTCCAGTATTGAGTTCTTCTGTTAATTTGGATGTCTCTGGACCTGATGTGGGAGATTTTGAATCTTCCACTACTGTTGTAAATCGGTTATTGGTTCCACATTGTGAATTTTTGCGGACCCTTACGGATAGGCTTAGGGATTCCCTTGAGATTGCTCAGAGTACAGTTCGGGAGACTAGTACTGGGATTGCGAAAGGTGATACTCATCTGGCTTTTCGTGCATCTAGTGAGGGTACTCGTTCCTTGTTGGTTGTTTCTAATAAGGGATTGCCTTATAGAGACACCTATGATTTTGTACGTAGGGGTTTGATGTCTGTGGTTAATCCGGTGCGAATTGAAAGGTATGTACGTGCATCCAAGGGTGGACTTTTATTGGTTGTAGAGGGACTTGAATCTTTTCAGGCTCTTAGGAACCAGATTATTGGTATCCCGGGATTTGATGGTAATTTTGTAGTAACTGAATTTGTTCGAAGAAGGCCGAGAATTATTGTTTTTGGGATTGATTTGGATTTGGATCGGGAAACCGTTCAGAAGAAGTTGATGGAATATAATGATATATTTAAAGAAAGCTCTGATTTTAAAATATGTTTTAGTATATCTAGTAAATGGGGTAAACATTGGGTTATTGAGGTCTTGCCTGTTTTATTTGATAGGATTCTTTCTTTTGGACGTTTATACTTTGGAATGGGGTATTGTCCTGTACGGGAGTTTAATGATGTGATTCTTTGTACTAAATGTGGGAGATTGGGACATTCTCGTTCCTGTTGCGCAGGTTCAGAGAACTGTGGACTATGTAGCCGGATGCATAAAGCCGATGAGTGTTCTGGTGTTGTTAAATGTATTAATTGTGTGGAGGCCAATAATAAGTTTGGTTTGCATTTGGACACCGGACATTCTTTTCGGTTGAGGGAATGTCCTCGTTATTTGCATAGTCTGAGGATTGCTAGGGAATTTACGGATTATAGTAATTAAGGTTTTATTTGGTTAAGAGATGATTATTTTACAAGTAAATTTTGGTAGAATTAAAATTAAGATTTTAGAATTTGTTTATAGGTTTTTGGGGTGATTTAGAGGTGTTTAATAATGGTTTTATTGGATGAAGGTATATTGGAGTTTTTTGGATTAGAAGAAGATTTGTTTGTTTTTAAGAATTGGTTTCTGCATAGGTTTAGTTTGGAAATTGGGTGGTTTGTAGTAAATATTGTATATAGAATGGATTATTATATGTAGAGACTGTTTGTATTGATTTGTGAGGTTTTATTGTAATCTTTGTATATTGTGTTTAACTTAGGCTTGGTGAATGATTTGGTTCTGGGGTTTTATTATATAGGCAGTTATTGTGATTCTTAGAGAATGTGTGAAATAAATATTGTATGTTTCTTGGATTTATATGGATAGTTTAATTTGGGTTAATTGGGGCAGATATTGAATTGGTATTTATATAGGTTTTGTTTTGGCTGAATTTGGTGTCTTAGTCTTTTGTTGGGATCTTTTGTGCTGGTGTCCTGGATGGGTGTGGCTTTTTTGACCCGTGGATGTTTTAAGGAAAAAATTTGTAATATTGTGGTTGTATTATTTAAATCTGCAGTAATGGTCATGGTTGTTTTTTGGAATTATTATTGGATATTAATTATATTTGATTTATTGTAATATTATATTTAATAGAATTTTGTATTTGTTGAGATTTTTGGTTTAATTTATGTTGAAACAACTGGTCAAAGTCTTTGTTGTTGCCTTTTGGCCTGCTTATTTTTGTTTAATATATAAGTATAAAGGTGTACGGGAAAGTGTATTTTTCCGCAGATTGTGCAGTTTTTGTAGGCTTTTGTAACCGTCCTGGCCAGACACCTTTCTTTTAATTGGTAATAAATCCTTGGGCGTTTTTGGGTCGTGGACGGCCGCTTGGGGGAGTCGGCGGCCTTCCTTGTCCGGTGGGCTTGGATTGGCGGTTGGCTCTTCTTTTTGTTGGGGAGCGTCTTTTTTCCCGGCCCGAGATTTAAGATGCTCAGCCATATTTTTGGCGAGCCCTCGGGTCTGGGCCGCGAAAAAAAAAAAAAGTGTGGGGGGGGGGGGGGAGTCGATTTATATGCGGAGTCTAAAAAAAAAAATATCGTAAGTCTAAAAGTTATTTTTTCCCTAAGACAATCGATTCTAAACCGATGCGGTAGTAATTACGCAATCGCACACTCCTAATTTCTCTGCCCTCCAGATGCTCCGGACTACCATTGTATACGCATCATCAAAAAATATACATACATTTTCGTTCGATGTTTATCACTTGTTTCTCTGATTACGGCTGATTGTTTTTGACAAAAAATGGCTCTTTTCAGAAATAATTCTGTAACATGCATTGTTTAAAACTATAATGCAGGATTTTAAGTTGAAAGTGTTTTTATTTTTTTTGTTTATTGGAGAGTATCTAATAACTGTGTTGGGGGTTAACGGTTGTGCGATTCAGGGTTAACGAAAAAAATCGGCTCACATAACGGACGGAATCCAGATAATGTTTTGATTGCCGCGGTGGGTCAAGGATGCTTGAGAGACAGGAATGCGCTGTCTGCCGTCCGTTTTGAGAAGCAGCGTGCTGAGAATTAAAGAATACATGGAGCTTGTCACACGAGAACGAGCGTCCCCAAAACAGACGGGAGACAACGCTCGTATGTCATAGGCCTACTTGTCTGGAATTGGACTTTTATTCCAAATTAAATCAGACTTTTGTTCCATATTACTTTCCAAAAAAATATTTACGAAATTTTCACAGTTTCCAAAAAATCATTAGTCATTTTTTTCGCCAAAGTATTTTTTTTATCGCCAGTTTTGTGATCTTTTCGCATTTGGCGAATGGCTAGCGCGGACCCTGTATATATATATATATATATATATATATATATATATTAGCTCATGTTTGTAAAAATTGCGACACCATGAAGGAATCACACAATTGAGCCAAAATTTACAGCAAATGTAAATTAAGGTGTGCTATGTAAATGGTTTGAATTTCGGAGTCACTGCACATATTTGAACGGGGACGAATGATCAGCCTTCGTGAAGACCGATATTACATGATAAATGTTTTGCTATTGCACTATAAGTGTTTTCTTTGCTATTGTTCTGCTATTGCACTTCTTATCGTGCAATAGTAGCTCGTATGGCGCACAATGCCCTGACAGTGATGTGAGTGTGAAAGCAGTGGACTGAAGGGAACCGATTCAGTTGCAAATTCAGCAGTGGATGATGAAATGTTATGTCAGCATGGGATGATAGAAAGCTCATCTACATGACAGTGATATATTATACAGCTTCATCTCAACAGTTGGCAGAACGTTGGAGCACTGCTACAGGTGTTGTTTTTGAGACCCAGACCATCCGACCTACCAGAAAGGTGTATGGTAACTGTTTGGACGGTCGCGAAGAGCCACCCAATTTAGACTGGAACCCAGTGGGGGAGGCTTCCACAGGGACCGTACCCTCCTTCCCCTACCACCAACCTCTCGGAAGGACTTACGGACCCACATGTTTAACGTGATTGTACTCTGCATGAACACAGTGACAGTTTTAGCGGCGGAGGGAATCAAACTCTGGCCTACCGAGTCGCTCTAACCACCTGCATGAAAGAATTCCTTTGTACAGTATTCCCTTGCTGCAAAATAATCAACGCCTGCAGCTACAATGGGCTCATCAATATAGATACTGGTGTAACAATTGGCAACAAGTCTTCTTTTCCAATGAATCTCACTTTAATTTGGGGTGCAGTGATGACCACATCCACATTAGATGTTATAGCGGTGAACTCTGCATTCCAGAGTGCATTATTCAATGTCATACTGAACAAATGCCAAGCCTGATAGTCTGGGGTGCCATTGGGTATCTTAGACAATCTCAGCTGCTAAGAATTGTGGGTAATTTTAACAGCAACCAGTACATCAGAGAAGTTCAGGAGCTCGAAGTCGTACCCTTCCTTCAGCGCATTCCTGGAGCTGTATTACGACAGGATAATGCACATCCACATGTTGCTAGGAATGTTCAAGACTTCTTTTCAGCACAACAGATACAGCTTCTTCCTTGGATTGCCTATTCACCGGATATGTCGCCTACTGAACATGTCTGGGATTTCGTTGGTCTGTGTCTCACTCGTGACACTCGTCCCGTAGCTAATACAGCTGAACTTTGGGTTTGGATATAAGCAATCTGGAATGCTCTTCCTCAGGTACACGTTCAAAATCTGTTTGATTCAATGCCATGTCGTATAGAAGCACTTAATGCAGCACATGGTGGCTTCACCAAATACTGATATTTGACATGTAATATTGTTTTGTTTGCTTTGTAAATTTAATCATTTATTTTTATCAATACAGGTCATTTGTGAAATAAATTTCATTCAATTCTGATGATTCCTTCATGGTGTTGCAATTTTTACAAACAGGAGTTTATATATATAAAATATTTAAAAATACGGAAAAAGTGCAAACAATTTAAATATTAAATATTCAGCTATGTTTCATGTTTGATTAACAATACATTATCTTTATTAATATAACTGTATATTGAAATTAAGCATATCACTACTGTCATTAGTACGTATAAATGTTAAAGTTTTATATGTTATTGGTCCGATTAATAAGTATTATTTATGTGTGTCAAATGTATCTAATAGGCATTTGCCATATTCCAAATGTTGTATATTTTGTGCTTTTCCTGTTTTTACTTTTGATTGGCAATCCTGTTTAAAAAAAATTACTTCATTGGCAATACTGGTTTTATATTTTATTCTTTATGTTTGACAGCACTGTCTTTTAACTTCATGTGTGGCAGCAGTATTAAAGATTTTACATCCCATTTATGCAGCTATTAGTAATAGGCTTAAATTATAAGTTTCTAAAAGATCTCGTACATTCTCTCCATTATTCTGGGGTTTTTTTCATAGGTTAAAGGTTAAAATAACCTTTTTGTTCAATGTAACAAAGTTTTGTAATTAAAAGAACTTGTTTTAAAACGCATGTTTTGTATACACCTCCTGATAATTTTACAAGTTCATTGTCTTCTATCCATTGTTATTCATTCTATTTTTAATTAGTTTTAATTCATGCGGGTTGTTTTTCTGTTGACCATGTCTAATTTTTATTTTATTTAAACTGACTTTGCATTCCATTAAATTCTTATTTTAGTAATCAATAATATTCTTTTGATTAGTTTTAGGTGCTATGTCACTTCAAGTTCAATTTTAACTCATACACACACACACACACATATATATATATATATATATATATATATAATATAATCAGTGCATGTGCATTTTCTGGAAATCCTTAAAAATTCCTAGATTTAAGACTTTTTTTATAAGGGCCCTTTAAAATTCTTATTTTATTCATTTTAGCCTTAAACTCCTGGAAATCGATAAAATACTCCTGGAAAATCTACATTGGGATCTTCTATTTCTGAATACAATTAGTAGGTGGTGTCACCAAAATAACAATAGTGCATAAATACTGATGTTGGGAATCACTGGCCACTACATTATGATTTTTTGATTTCTGAATACATGCAATAGGTGGCAGCATTAAAATAGCAATGGGTGTAGAAGCATTATTTATATTTTTGTTGAAGTTTTAGAGACCATTTTTTTATGCTTGCATTTTCTCTTCAGAAGAATGTGAATTCAACGATAATTAATAGAAAATAGGTGAGTATAAAGAATGGTTACTGAAAACTTTATCACAGAATAAAACTGAATGTTTGAGCAAGGAAAAAAATCAATAATTTCAATGTGGGAGAAACAGTATTAAAGTGCCATGTAAAAGGAAAGAAATATCAGAGTTTGAAAGTTTTAGCAGAAAAAAAAAATATTGTTGAAAGACTGATTTTTCATCACCCAATTCTAGTACCTCTAGATTTAATGAGCAAATCCAAAGTACTGCTTCACATAAAGGTCCAAAAACTTTAGATCAGCAATTCTAAAAGTGTATCCTGTAGTATCCCAAGGTTCTGCGACATGATAGTTCCGATGTTTTAGTAAGAAATTTTCTTAAAAATAAAAAAACATGCAAAATTTTGAATGCATAATTCGGATCACAATGGACTTTTTCACATTTTGGAGTTCTGCCATCATTTGAATTTGAAAAGGGTTCCACGACTAAAAAGTTTGAAAACCACTACGTTGGATAATTCCCTGATTACCAGTGATCATTTAAAAATATTATTATTGAATTATTTTGGGCACTTAAAGTTTTAAGCAGCCATTATTCATATCATTCTTATAAAAATACAAATGTCATATTCTGACGCATATTTCAACACAGTGGGATTCGCCCAACAGTTCACTTCAGGAGTGGGCAGACATCAAACACTTGAAAGACACTTTTAAGGATGGGAGGAGTCTTAACTTTTTTGACATCACAATGGGACAAGCAGGGAAAAGGAGATAAGGATTCCATGGAAATTACTGCACTGGTAATAGGATTTATTTTGTTAAACAATTCTGTTCTTCTTTAGTATTGCCTTATTCACTGAACATACAGCAATACTCTACTTTAATACTTTGGAAAAATTAATTGAGTTATAATATTATTGGAGCAATGGTGAATTGTGCAGTTTCACTGTTACAGCTATACAAATTAAAACAAAGTAGTGAATGTAATTTTGTATAAATTTTCTAAAGCTCCAAAATTGCAAAATGAGTGGATAATTATATACCGAAGGGAAAAATTACTATTAATCATGCTACAGTTATATTCAAGGCATTGATTAATTTCAATTTCAAAAATGAAATTCTGAAAGGAAAAATGGTGATGTAGTTTTATTACTTTCCCTATATATATAGTAAAATGTATAGGAAAGTACTGTGACAAGGATCGAAAATTCAAATTTGAGTTTTCAACAAGAGTTTGAGTTTTCAACGAACATTTTTGAGATGATGTCTCTGTGTGTGTATGTCCGTGAGCCTATGGATACAATATCTCATGAAAGACTGGAGCATTTCGAAAAAAAATTGGTACAAATATTGCAATCAGTGAATACTGAAATCCATTGATTTTAAGCTGCAATCGGATGTTTGGAACACCCCCAAATTTTCTAATGAAATTTTGAAAAAATCATTATCATAAAAATCAGAACATTCAATAATTTTATGCAAAGGATCATTTCTTCTGTAATTTTTCATTAGAAAAAAATGACAAACTTTAGAATGCTAGCATGAATCGTTCTAAAGATATTGCACATTTTTCAAATAAATTTATCAAAAAATTACATGAAAAATATTAACTATTGTGAAATTGTTCAATTTTCATATGTCATAATATGCGATAAATTTGTTAGCGTCATTCTTGTGAATGTAGTTCATTTCAATCACGAGATAAGATACTTTGAGCAATAATATTGCATTTTGACACCTAACAATTCGACAGTAGTCATTTATATATAAGAAATGCTCTTCTCACCATCTGTTTTTAATGCTTGATGATGAACTTGACAACTAATTTGGTGAAATATCACCATTATCGTCAAAATTGCAAAAAATGACTTAAGTGAGTGAAAGTGACACCAAATTGATGAATTAATTCTTAAAATAATATATGGACTATATTACTTATTGTGGATGCTATCAATATTGATAAATGTCAATTTAAAGTTGCACGATATATAAGTTAATTGAGTATTGCAAAATAGTTTTATATGTTGTTATCCACAAAAGCATCAAATGTACAATTAAACATTAAAAACTTGTTGCCATGGATCTTATACATAATTTTTTTCCTTATAAAAGAAGTAAATTCATTACATTATATACAGTAAATCATGTGCTGCCCACATCAGACTTTTGATTTAAATATTTATTTTGATTTTCAGTTTCATCAAATTCCACTATTGGTTCTGCAGAATTTTAAAGTGCCCACAAATCAATGATAAACAGGAATAAAACAAATTTACCAGAGACTAATTTGCAGTTCAATTCAGAATCTACATATACAGTAGCAATTTCTAAACATTTTGCCTGCGAAACACTTTTTTTTTTATGTGCTCGTGTAACACTTAATTCTTTTTAAAAGTTATCTTTAAAACTTACAGTAATAATATTTGAATATTTTATTTTGCAAAATAAAATATAAATACCTATAAAGGAATAATGAATGAATTGCAGATATAATGCAAAGATTAATATTACAGATGTTATAAATGTAGCAATGACCTCTTTCAAAATTGGATTCTTAAAAGAAAAGCAGTCTTAAATACAAAAATAAAACTTTTATTGTAATGCAATATATGATGAGATTTATTTTCCTACTTAATCACAAATTTTCTTGCTATCAGATCTAAAGTTTAGTCCTCATATTAGGTGTAATTTGTAAAAACACTCAAGCCTCACCAGGTATTCGTATGACTGGTCTTCCCTAGCCATTTAATATACTTTTTATTAAGCTACTGGGATGATATTGCCATGTTCAAATTGGAAGTAAACCATATAAATTCAAAAGTAGCAGCAAAAATAAATATATTGACTATATTATTTTAGTATTCAATCCACTGTTAAAACATATAATTATTGTCCTCAATCAGTCCCAATTACGGAAAAGGGATTTCTATTAAAGTTTCTTTTCAATTAATTATTCTTGTTCTATCATTTTCAAATAGAGAAATTGCATTTATTGTATCTTAAACATGCAAGTTTATGGTATTAATATCTTCCTGTCATTAAAATATAGGCTAAAATTATTCATAAATTTGTTATAATATGACATAATTTTCTAAAAGTTCAATAATAATTGAAATTTACAATCATTTGAAAAGTGCACTAGAAGTCAAAAACACATACAAAATGCTGAAAGAAGTCCCTTCGGTCCCCATATGATGTCACTGAGCTGGAACCAATTGCTTTCTCCTCTGCTGTCTAACCTACCTTCTTTTTAAATACCTTGAGTTCACTTAAGGGGGAAAAGAATTGTGCATCTTTGCCTATATTTGTAATTGCACTATATTTTACCAATTCTCTGTTTCCTTGTTTTCTGTGAATTTTCAAACAGAACATAAAATATGATATTTTAATTCTGTTGTCAGACTTCATTCTTTAATTGCCAGTTGCTGTGCACTGGACCTTGCAACTGGCATCTCAACTGTTGTTATAGGAAGCAGCAGTGGCAAAGGAGGATCAGAGCTGTGCCTCCCTTGTTTAAAATTTAACTTAAAGATACTTTTATTTATTATATTTTTTAAAATAACTGTGAATATATGTCTTTTCATAGAAAACTGTTACACTTTACTTACTTAAAATGAGACGTTTCAAAGTACTTTTCTCATTAAAATGCATATCTAGAAGCTGAAATCATCTAGCCTGCACAGTGCATTGAAAGAATCATGGTATTAGGACCTTCCACCTGTTAAACTCTGCCATGGCTGATAAGTTAGAATTATAAGCTAGCTTCCAGAAGTGTGTGGCTATTTCTTCCCCCATTTTCAACCCTTTATAAACAGCATTACTTAAGACAATGATCGGATATGGGACACAACTTTTCATAAATGAATATTTCTTGGGTAAGCCTAATGGATCCGCCCTCTTGAGTCAAACATGGTTCTATTAATTAATCTTCACAGAAAGAAAGTCATATGTAATACTAAAATATATGAGGTATTTTCCACGAATGACACAACATTCACCTAAATTTAAAACAATATCGAAACAAAGAAACACACTACTCCATTTCTAACTTTATGCAGTTCCTAAATCTTGATCAGTTAAACACTATTTGTAATAATTGTGGTAAAATTCTTGATCTTATCTTGACCAACTATAAGCTGATCATTATTGAACACTCTACCTTCAGTTTTGTGAATGAAGATCCATACATACCATCCTGCTCTGGAGGGATCTATCTTGATTAAATAGGTGAGCAAAAATCATCGAATTAATAATAATAGGAAATATAACTTTAGAAAGGCCAATTATCCTATGCTATATGACTACTTCTATAATACTGACTGGAACTTTTTAAATATATATATACAAATGTCAACGATGCTATATCGAGTTTTTACTTTCCCTGCAATACATGGTAATGTATAGGGAAAGTATTGGAATCATGTTGAAAATCGCAACTAGAGTTTTCGACGGATCTACACGTTTCGAGACCTCTAGAATACGAAAAAACTATTTTTAGCATGACGTCTGTCTGTCTGTGCATATTTTGTATCCACTCTAACTAAAAAACTAATTGACCGAATTTCATAAAATTTGGTAGGCATGTCACTTGTGGGCGGATCTGGTGCTGATTAGTTTTGGGTACAATTTAGGATAAAATAACCCGCCTTTTTTGCGAAATGGCCCGCAAAAGCTTGTATCAACTCTAGCTGAAAAACTAATGGACCGAATTTCACAAAATTCAGTAGATGAGTCACTTATAGGTCACCCTGATGCTGATTAGATTTTGATATATATGATTCAGAAAAATATAACCTGCCATTTTTTGCAAAATGGCCTGCAAAAATTGTAAAAATCTAAACTAAAAGGCTACGTATGCTCAAATATATCCATTAAATGCTTGTTTAATACGTAATTTTTAACGAAGAAAAGAATAAGACCAACCCCATTACACTAGGACTAGCCATTCTCGAGATATATTAGTTTTTTTCATATTTTCTCCACGCCACCTTTGAAAATAAGTCCAGTTATCAAATGAGAACGAAAATTTAATTAAAAGTGAATTAAATTTAATTGAAATAAAGAGAACGTGGATATAAGCCTGCAGGGAAAGTCATGTGCTGCCCACATCAGATTTTTACTTTCCCTGCAATACATGGTAATGTATAGGGAAAGTATTGGAATCATGTCGAAAATTGCAACTGGAGTTTTTGATGGATCTACACGTTTCAAGACCTCTAGAATATGGAAAAACTATTTTTAGCGTGATGTCTGTGTGTCTGTCTGTCTATCTGTGCAGATTTTGTATCCACTCTAACTAAAAAACTAATTGACCGAATTTCATAAAATTTGGTAGGTATGTCACTTGTGGGTGAATCTGGTGCAGATTAGTTTTTGGTACGATTCGGGATAAAAGAACCCGCCTTTTTTTGCGAAATGGCCAGCAAAGGCTTGTATCCACTCTAACTAAAAATCTAATAGACTGAATTTCACAAAATTTGGTAGATAAGTCGCTTGTGGGTTACTCTGGTGCTGATTAGATTTTGGTAGGATTTGAATAAAAATAACTTGCTTTTTTTTGCAAAATGGCCTGCAAAAATCACCAAAATTTAAAATAAAGAACTACATATGCTCAAATATGTCCATTAAATGCTCGTTTAATACGTAATTTTTAACGAAGAAAAGAATAAGACCAACCCCATTATACTAGGACTAGCCGTTCTCGAGATTTTTTTGTTTTTTCTCTACGCCACCTTTGAAAATGAGTACTGTTACCAAATGAGAACGAAAATTGAATTAATAGCGAATTAAATTTAATTAAAATAAAGATAATGTGTATATAAGTCTGCAGGGAAAGTCATGAGCTGCCCACATCAGATTTTTATGATTGTGTCTATGGTATATTTGACTTATGTATACCTAAATATATCCCTACTAAGCGTAAATATAAATCATGGTACTCTTCTAGCACTATCCATAATATTAAAATTTAAAAAAAAGTATCGTATTACATCTACTAGAGGCAGTGATGGAAGTGATCTACATGAATTTCATAGACTACGCAAGGTGATTAAGGATGGAATCAAAACTGACTTTACTAATCATGTTGCTATCATGGAACTTGAACTTAACAAGAACCCTAAAGCTTTCTGGAATTTTTGTAAAGGCGATTCACCTGGTAGTCATGGGATCTCATCAATGAGTTATAATAAGTCCTCGCCGGGTTAAAATTCGGCGAGGACGACCAATTTTCTTAAGTTGCTGTCCTCTCTGACGGCCTTGAGATTAGATTCTGTAAAAAAAAAATTTTTTGTCAACGTAAAATTATGGCGAAAGCCGCCCTTTCCCGTGCCATGAATGAAAATTGACATGTCGTCACCTGCAAATCCCCCCCCCCCCTATAAACTTAGCTAGTGTGCATTATTAATGCCTTCTTTCTAGGTGAGCCATCAGATCCGAATTGTAACCACAGGCGCTAGTTATTTTCTCTCCCCTCATCCTTCACCCAGTGAATCCGATGACGGAAAGAAAATGCGATAGCGCCCTCACGATCGAAGTAACATGTTCTGTTCTCCTTTTCGAGGTCTGCATGTGCCGAAATTTCGGATTTTAACAAGACCGACAATACCAATGCTTAAACCCGGACCATGCCCGAAGAAATTTAGAAATGTAGAATGAACTCGGCCTGAAGATACTGCGTCTCAGCAGACCCGAAATGATTTGTATTCAAATATGTTAAAAGCAAATTTGTCAAAATTTTGTACAGAGAATTTAGTTTGTTTTCTTAAATATTTATCTTTACATAGCTGAAATAAAAGCAATAAGTTCATGTATTCAATCTAAATCCATTTTAAAAAATTTCAAAATAAATATGTTCGGCCCGGTCGTAACGGACTTTTAAAAAAAAAAAAAGACTCAACCCTGCCTGAAACAATAGAAAACTCAAGCCCAGCCCGGACCTAAGCCCAAATCCCTTTTTAATTCTTTAAAACCCGAACTATAAAATTTCCATTTGTTGTAATAGACAGGAGTAAATAACAAGTTTCAATTTTTGGAATGGATTCTTCTAGTTTCAGCCAGTGTTCACCAAGTGTTTTATTTTCTTCCCCACTTTGATTTCAACTTTAAAACTAAAACAGTTAAAATTCATTCATGGCATTTGTTCCAGTTGTTTGACAAATGAAGTTAAGGTATGAAACATCTATTCAGTCTAAAAATTTTAGTCTTGATTGACTACATTCCCTAGAAATTAAGAGTGCCAATGAGGTTTAAACTGCTTAGAGACAAGAGGATTTATATGATTATTTATTTACCACGCCTTCAAGTTACCAAACATTGGAAAAAGGAGAGATTCCTTACATATCTTACCCCTCTACCCCCAGTCATAGATCGGAATTCCGCCGGTCCAGTCCTTTATCGGAGACTCCTTGTCGGTGAGTTTGATTGCGGCAGTTAAGCGCTGTGGGGGTGGTGTTGAATATGCAGTTGTCGCACTTCATTGTGAGGCAGTTGGTTCTAATTTATTATTGTTGTGCGATGTATTTAAGCACATATATTAATGAATATAAAGTGAAAAAAAATTCTTAGGAGGACGGGTAAAATTTTTCGAGGACGAGTAAAATTTCACTAGCCGTCCTCGCAGACGGGCTAGATTTTACCGATTTCCTGAAGCCTGATCTGGTTATATCCAGGGTAGCCAACCTATTAATTTTGAACTACTGACCAAGTATTGTGAACTCAATAACATTGACGCAATTAATGTTAAATATATTTCTGAAAATGATGTTGCCAAATCCCTAAAGAAGTTAAAATCCAGCCACTCTATAAGCTGTGATGATGTTTCCTCTTTCATTATTAAAGGTTGTGCTGACTCTCTAATTTACCCCTTGCTTATTTTGTTTAATCTTTCGATTAAAACTATGACTTTTCCTAATGTCTGGAAATATGGTCAAGTTATTCCTGTATATAAAAAGAACAACAAGCATGATATTTCTAACTACAGGCCTATTATCATTCTTTCCCCCTTTTTCCAAAGTTTTTGAATGTGTTATGCATGAAAGGATCTTTTCCCAAATTAAGCAATGGATTTCTCCGTACCAGCATGGGTTTATGCCAATGCGATCAACTTTAACTAGTTTAGCCTGTTTTACCAGTGATATTATTGATGCTATTAAAACCAAGAGGCAACTGGATGTTATTTATACTGACTTTAGTAAAGCTTTTGATCACATCAATCTGGGGTTATTAACCCGTAAACTAATGCTGGCAGATTCAGTGTTGATTTGTCGACTTGGTTGTACTCTTATATTATAGATAGACTGCATTCTGTAAAGTACTTTGGTGTAAACTCTAGACTATACAGTAATTTCTCTGGTGTTCCTCAGGCTTCAAATCTGGGCCCACTCCTTTTTACTTTCCCTGCAATACATGGTAATGTATAGGGAAAGTATTGGAATCATGCCGAAAATCACAACTCGAGTTTTCGACGGATCTACACATTTCGAGACCTGTAGAATACGAAAAAACCATTTTTAGCGTGACGTCTGTCTGTATGTCTGTCTGTGCAGATTTTGTATCCACTCTAACTAAAAAAGTAATCGACCGAATTTCATAAAATTTGGTAGATGAGTCATTTGTGGGTTACCCTGGTGCTGATTAGATTTTAGTACAATTCGAAAAAAAATAACCTGCCTTTTTTTTGCAAAATGGCCCGCAAAAATCGTCAAAATCTAAACTAATGAACTAGATATACTCAAATATATCCATTAAATGCTCGTTTAATACGTAATTTTTAACAACGAAAAGAAAAAGATCAACCCCATTACACTAGGACTAGCCGTTCTCGAGATATTTTAGTTTTTCGTATTTTCTCTACGCCACCTTTAATAATAAGTCCGGTTACCAAATGAGAACGAAAATTGAATTAAAAGTGAAATGAATTTAAAAATAAATAAAGAGAACGTGAATATAAACGTCTGCAGGGAAAGTCATGTGCTGCCCACATCAGATTTTTTTAATCTTCATTAATAAAATTCCCCGGATTTTTAAAACTGCAAAATATCTTATGTTTGCAGACGATTTGAAACTTTATATGAAAATCAACTCATAATCTCAACTACTAATTGTGAACTGATGCAGAGAGATCTAGATGAACTGTAGAACTGGTCTGTTTTAAATAAACTCCACTTAAATCTTTCTAAATGCTATGTTATGAGCATAGCTAGGATCCTTAATATTCTAAATTACAATTACATTTTAAATAAATTACCTCTATCTTGATGTACTTATATTATTGATTCGGGTGTCACTTTCGATGATACTTTTAACTTTCAGAGACATATCGATAATACTAATTAAAAGAACCTACCAAAGACTTGGTTTCACCTTAAGACGATCTCGTGTTTTTGCCAGGTCTGATACTATTATTTGTATTAATAATACCCTTGTTAAGCCAATTTTGGAATATTTTGCAATGATCTGGGACCCTGCTTACAACCTGCATTCTCAACGAATAGAAGTTGTGCAAAATAAGCTTTTACGTACTATGGATTACAGATTGTCTGGTTATTATCCTTATGATATGCATACGTGTGAACTCAGACAAAAATATAGTTTAATGTCTCTTAAAAAAAGAAGAAAATGGTCCTGTCTCTTGTTTTATTATAAGGTTTTAAATAATACTATTGATTGCCCTATTTTACTTTCTTGCCTGGAATTTCATGTACCTGTTAATAATACTAGAAAAAAAAACTTTGTTTCACAATACTACTATTAAACACAATTACCTTAAATGCTATTCTATCTATAAATTTGTTGATCTATATAATACCTATTGTACTGATATTGATATATTTAATTTGACTCCTGCCTGTTTTAAAAAAGTCTGTTTTAATGCGCTTGACATGTATACTGCTTAGTATTCTTGTATTTTATGTTCTATTCTTTTTGTTTTTGTGTGGCTACTGTAACTGGATTTCATCTGTAGTTGCCACGTAAATTGAAATTGAAATTACTAATGACTACTATTAAACTTAAGTAGTCTGTGAAGTAGACTTAGTCACAGCAACAATATGTTGAAGCATCCATTTACGGATTTGGGAGTTAAAGAGAAGAATAAATAAAGGAAAGAATAAATCTGATTTCCCTTTAAAAATCGGGTTACACGAGAATCTCATTTAAACAAAAGCCATTGATAATTTTCTAGCGGATTTTTAGCATATTATGGTTAAGATATTTTTAAGTTTTCAAATATAGTATTTGTAAATAACTAATACAAAATTGTTTAAGGACATTGTTGAATACAGAGTTCTCACACATTTTCAGTGCACTCCTTTAAATTGCTTTATTTCGTTAGTTCTGGCTGTTTATATTTACAAAACTGATATATTTTTTCTATCACTTGCTAATAATATTCTAATATATTTCTACTTCATACATAGGCACCTGTAAAACTTTTTCCAAGGGAAGGGGGGGGGGCAAACTGAAGCACACAATGTACATTGACTGGCTTCATACTCGCCTTTGTTATATTGAATGTCCAAGGTTGAGTATGATCCCCCCCCCCCTTTACCTCCCCTATAGGGAACCATGACTTCATACTTAATAAAATGATTGTAAAAGTTCATCTAATTTAAAAATAAGAAAACATTTAAACTGTTATATCTTATGTATTTATCTTACATAGGTAACATTTTAATATCTTATGCATTTCATTCACTCTTTGCATTTTTATGTAAAATTATTTTATTTTATTCACCAATAAATAAAACTTATTGAAATAAAACTTATAAAAATGCTAATTCCAATATAAATTTCACTTGTAATACCAAATTTTTTGCCTAATTTTCATCTTCCTCAGTCAAAAATCTCATTCTACTGGGAAGCAGTAATGTAGTTAGCATAAAAACGTTTTTGGGTTTTCAGAGATTCTAGGCAGATGATAAAGGTAAATTGGCATATATTTGCCAATATTGAAAAATATAAGTTTATTTGATGAAATGGATTTTACTTTTCAGTTTTCTAACTTTGCAAATTTAAAATTTATCATCCTAATTTTTTTTATTATCATTATATTGTACTTGAAAATGGAAAAGTTCTGATGAAGATTTGCTTGAATGATTAAATTAATCTCTGCTTTAACTTTAGGGCCATTCTGCTGGATACATTTTCTAGTTAGTAAATAATATAAGTTAGGTTTCTGAAAGAATTCTGTATTCTTCAAGTGTATGTACAACAAAAACTAATTTGCTAAAATTTTAAAATTCAGCAATTTTAACGATTTCTAATACAGTAAGTGTACAAAATTTCAAGGAAATCAAAGAGGCGAAGATTCAAAAGTGATAAAAAAAAAAGTTTAATCTCTCTGCCTGGGATTGCCCTAATTTAATCCATTGCCTTAATTCTGTATATTTCAGATTTTGGGGCTTTACTGTAGTTTCTATTTTGTATTGAAGTGTTTAGGCAAAAATTTTTTTGCAGGTGTTAAATGAGCATGTGTAATTAATTGTATGTAATGGGCATGTGTAATTAATTGTATGTATCATGCAATTATAAGACTATTTTTTTTGTTATGTTGAAAGTAGAATTTGAAATTTTGTGTCTTTATCATGATATTCTAAGTCTCTTTAGATATGTCGTTGTACTACAACATATAAGCATTTGAGATTTATTATTCTATATTCAGAATCTGCCTGTTTAATATTGTGCAAATTAAAAAAAAAATATTTTTGTTCTTCATATTTCAGGAAAAAATATGTTTAATACAGTTATTCTAAACATGTTTATGATCCTGTATTGCTTATGCATGATTTAATATGCTTATACATAAAATGACTTTTAAAATTTTACATTTTCTTTTCAGACTATAGACCTTTCTGAACTTGAAGTAGCTGATAACTTAAATAAACAGTATTGTGTAATTAAATCAGCAAAAGGTACTTATGATGGTGCTATTTCTGAATCTTCTGATAAATCATATTTAATGATTCGTTCTCCAATGCAACTTATGAATGATGCTCGTGAGAGTGAACAGCTGCAGTCTGAAACACAGTGGCGCCATCATCCTGATGAACTGGTCATAAACAGCTGTAACTACATGGCCAAGGTTTGTATATATCTAAAATTAATGACAAAACTTGCTTTTTCTGTTTAAGCTTTTTAATATTGTAAGGAACTCAGAAAATTACTTATTTCTTATTACTTATTCTTATTTCTTAATAATTACTTATTACTTTATAAGAATTTTGTGAGATACTTGAGAAGTCATAAACCCCAGCAGTGGTGATGCAGCCTTAGAATTTGAAAACAGAGCTATTATGGTTGTCATTGCTAGGTGAAGCAGCTCAGGAAATCAAAAACAAAGCAATTTTAGTTGTCATTGAAATGTGAGGGAGAGGAAATTTCAAGAATTTGAGTGTGCACACCAATAGATACCACCATAAAGAGGCAAAATTCGAAGAATAGGTCAGAGTGGTCTGAAGATCTATGTATATATAAATGAGAGGGGGGAGATGGTGTAAAGCCTGTATTCTAACAGGCCATTCCATCGAGAGTTATTTCTGCTGTATGGAAACTGGGTGCACTAAAATAAAGCCATTTGTATTCCTGGAACACATATTCTCTGAGATCACTCATTTGCATTCGTATTATTTAATTAGCATGTCCCCTGGCTTTGAATATTCACATTTTTCTGAAGAACAATTCAGTGTGGCTTCAGATGGAGCAAAGGAATGTTCCATTTCCACAGGTGACTCCCACGATGTCGTGACACCCAAATAACTTGCTGGAATCAAAAGAAACAGCTATCTGACTCATAATCATTAGAAATATTATGTTTATTTATTGAAATATTAAAAAATTGGATATTCATGAAAAATTAGGTACCGTACGCGACCTCTTATCCGGCGCCCCAATATCCGGACCCTTCCAAAACCGGAATTCGTCAAAATAATGCCAAATTCTGGGCCAACAAGTAATTATTTGTCAAAAATTGTTCCAAATAGCCGTTTTTTGTTTAGAATCTCACCAAATGCTTTTTTACCTTAATTAACAATATCAATATTATAAAATGATGCATTGAAATCTACATTTTTTTCATTTCAACTGTTTGCGATCCTGACATAAAAAAAGATCTCGCTGAATCTGTATTCACCATACCAGAAATGTTGCTAAAAATTGTTCCAGCTAGGAGAAAAACAACAAGTATCATAGAGGTAAAAGCGAACTCATTAACTCCATGGTGGATATATTTGTTCCATGTCAGATAAACAAACTTTCAGCGCGTGGCAGAACATTTTGTTTGTGAAACGAAATAAAGAGCTTCTATTTTTAGCAGAGCGATAGTTTTTTTTTAAATGGGTGTGTTTGTTTGATGCCTTGATCACTTCAAATTCTTTTGCAAGGCTGATAGAGCACATTGCTGGCTGGATAGCCACTGCATTTGAGATACGCTTCGCATCTGCACAGAAGCAACTTCCAAAAAATTACTTATAACAGTAAGTTTTCTATGTTGCTTTGGGGATCTACTGTAAAATTTTATCACGCCTTTGACGGTCAATTCAAAAACTCCTTTAATATACCTATTTTTCACTGCATCCATAACAACAAGCTCCAGATTGTGGGCAATGCAGTGAATAGCCATAATGTGTGGGATATCTTTCTTCAATAGTGCAGCAATGCCAGCATAACGCCCCATGTTTACGGATGCACCATCCAGATTAATCCCAACAAGTTTCTGCTGTCTTATGTCTTTATTTAGATGAACTTCAGCCAGAATTTTTGCTATAGCACTGAGAACTCCTGGTGCATCAGCATGCTCTAAATCTACTAAATTTACAAATTTAGTAACAGGATTACCAGATAAAACATATCGAATAAACTATGTCTTCTTCAGTAGTACTATAATCCTGTGCTGCCATCTGCGAATACACACAAAAATCATACTTTACCCACTTCTTCAGTGAGTTGACCTTTCAGTACCTGTGCAATATGATGAACAAACATATGCCCACCTTTGTCATTTAAATAGTTGGCACCACATGCAATTCCATTCTTAATTTGGAGCTTGCACAATTTCTCAAATTTCATGAAAGCCAATTCCTCTTTAGCACAAAAATATGCTGTGCTAAAAAGAATGGTCATTTTCTTGCACTGCTCCTCGGTAAGATTTAGTAAACATTTATTTATTGGATTATCTTTTGGATTGCCAATTAGCCAGATTAGCTTGCATACACAAAACATGTTTTTTTGTTTTGTTGTGTGCCCTTACAGAAGTAATTCTTATGGCATCACCTACAACTCCATGCAGTTTGAAGTAGGAGCTTGAAACATAAGCAATCTTTGGAAAATTGCAGCATACTTTACACCACATTTCGGTCCGATCCTCATTGCAGCTAAGCCAGGTATATTCCTTTCTCCATTTATCCAAAACTAGATGTTTCCTATGTTTTTCATATTTGCATTTCCTATTACTGCTTTCAGTTTCCGATGATTCCTTCTCTATACAATTGCTAGCTCTTTTGTTTTGGGAAGAGCCAGTACCAGAGTTTCCCTGAAAAAAGTTTCATATATCCATTTACAACAGTGAAAAATCTTAATGCACTGTATACCACAACTATCAAAAAGAAAAAAATATGCTCACTTATCAAGACACGTGCATATCCGCAAATCTACATGAGGCGAGAAATCAAGCGTAAAAGAAGAATGAGTGATGAAAAGAGAGGGGACGACCAGATAGGAGCGACTTTGGCACTGTGTCAGAGGTTCTGCTTGTTTCTGTTAGTGACGTCACTGGCACTTTTCGTAAGCTGCGAAATTTGGTTTTCTCTCTGCAGTTATCAACTACCTCACAGAGAAAATCATTCATAGCTCTTCTCTGAATAATTTAAGACTTTTCTTTTTTATCCTCTTCTCTCATGCGGCTTTAAATGTTGAACAGAAAAATTTGCAGTGAAGTCCTGGTTACTCACTTTCAGCTACTGGTCAGCCTAATCTGGTCAATACATAATATTTTTTTTTCTTACATGCCCGACCGGACATGTAATAAAAATTAATATATGGCCAGTTGGAATTTCTATATGCCCCGGGCAATAGATTTTTTTAACCCTGTCTGATACATATTATTTTGGGCCAATTTATTTCTCGTTAATTAGCTTGCAAATACTCAGAATTTTTGAACCTTTAAAAGGATGTATAGTGTGAAAGCCCCAGGCCGTCCGGCTCGTCCAGAGGACTTGGAGCAACAAAATGGACGACCGGGAGGATGTATAGTGTGTACCACCAATGGTAAGAAAAGTCCCACGGTAAATAAGAATGCCACTCTTTCATTTCCAACTTCTTCTGTAGATAAAAATGAAATTAAAATATTGGCGAGACGTTCATTCTCCATTATAATAAACTTTCCGCACAAACTATTTGATTTGATAATTGTTTCATAATTTTTGTGCGAGCCCCATGTCAAGGCCCACCTTTTCTTGAAAACCATTTTCATATGTGTATCTGATATGTGTATCGACCACTCACCGATGTGGGTGATGAAATCTGTAGGTAGATTGACTCATGTTGATCTATGGTGCACCTAATTTTTTACATGTAAATGAAGCATTGTCAGAATTCTTAGGAGCTCCATTGACCACTAACGGTTAGCATGGAGAACCGAGAAAGTCGTAAAACAGGGGATGACAGTGATCTTACTAAGTTTACTAGCTCTTTAAACCAGAACAATCCCATTGCTCAGATATTAGCTGAGCTACTTTGTTTGCCTTCAGGTTTAGTATTCAATAATACAGTTAATTGTTACACTTCTTTTGAAATATGTCATTCAGCAATGAAAAAAAAATGAAAAGACTGAATTTCAGTGAAATAAAACTGTACAGAAAAGACATGGTCATCACACAGGCAATCAGTAAAAATGTCAGAATAAGATCAAATGAAGTTTCAATATATTCACAACAGATATTTAATACAATTATATGCACCTGTTACAGTGCTATAAAACTTGAGACTTATTTTGAGTTTGAATTAGCTTCATACCTCTTGTCATTATTTGATGGTGCTTCTTTAAGAAAAGGTACTAAATCATCTTTAATGAAAGTATTTAATGAAGGAATTGTGGAAAAAACTATTATTTACATTTAGTCTTATGGCCCAGAGGTTGTACATATAAATGCATTATTGAAGAACACACTTCAAATATATCTAAAAGGTATGGTTTAAACATCACTGTAGTTTTGGCGGTTATCCTGACACTATAACAGGAACAGTTAAGAGGTGCAGCCAAGAGAACTGCAGCTAATATTTTATTTAATGAAAACACAGAATGTATTACACTTAAGGCAGTGACTCTCATTTTGTCTTCAAAAAATGCTAGATTGCAGACAAAAGTCTTCCTACAGGCTAATGCTGTTAAAAGTGATCTTTATGACAACGGATAATGTTTCATTCCCAATCTGTATTGATTAAACTAATATGAAACTATAAATGAAGTATGCTATTTCCTCTTTAAAAAACTGACTGCCAAGCTTTCACTAAAATCAACCCTTGATTTGGTTAGACTTCAACCACAGCCGGTCTACACTCAGGCCGTGGCACTAAAATTATGATGTGACGCTAGAAGGGGAACTCTCGCTAACTCAGGAAAACTTGCAAATTGAGAGTTAAAAAATGTTTCAAAATAATTACACTTTTACTCATTTCTATGCCTAAATTTTAGCACAGTTAATGTCATAAAGGTAATCTAAACTTAAATATGGGGGGGGGGGGTATAGTTTTTTACTGGAGTTCCCACAAATCAAGAACTACTCTGTCTAAATGATTACAAAATTATATATAATCTAGATCCTTTTACAGTTACAAACCCAGTGTTAATGAATATTAAGTAGCTTTTATTTTTTTTCTACTATTGTAAATAATGCAATTAATATGACATCAAAATTTCTACAACCATATGTATAATAGCAAAAAAATATTGTGTGGCAATTCTATTTTTACATATAATTTGAAATATTTTCACATTGCTGATGAGAAAAATCACTTCAATTGATTTCTAATAAATATTTTAGGTTCATTAGCATTTAAGGAAGCAAAATTTATTGCCAAACTTACTTGAAAATACAACCGCAGATGTAATGGACAATTTTACAACATATTATAGTATAATGTGTGGTATAATATATATACAATAATTCTATAAAATGCATCAGTATCTCCATTGTTTCTATCTTAGTTACGTATGGTGATATCAATATGAAAATTTCTAAAAAATAAAAATAAAAATAAGGTTTTCATTATTTTGGAAATCAGGGTATTGCAATTTAGTGTCTTTTACATTTAACCAATTATTTCTTATAGATTTTAATAAATGAACAGGATCATACATCAAATACAGAGGTATAACAGGATTACTTGAATTATATGCAGCATCATTAAATTTATCGTGTTTCTTAAAAAAAGCAAACATGCTTCTATTAATATTGTTATCAGTAATAACAAACAATACATTAAGGTCAAGTTCTTTTAACTTGCAAATTAACATAGATGCCAAATTATAGAGCTTTTTGTCGTGTAAATGTTGAAACTGGGACAATTGCTATTACGTCTTTATAATTCGAAAACATAGATGTAATCCAAAACACTTGAGCCGTTTTTGCTTTTTCATTACTATCAAAACAATCATCGGTAACTTTACCACATTTAAACGTATACCTAGGATCAACATAAATTTCATCAATTAAGAGAGAGACAAATTTTTGGTCTTCATTTAAACATTGTACCCTACGTTTTAAACAACTATTACACGGATTAAAAAAATCTGAATCCACATTTAACTTTTTTGAAATTCTACTTAATGTTCTCACATGAGGCAATATCAACACCTTTGAATTTCTAAATGCCTTATAGCACGAAGAACTCCATAAATATATTTTAAAGCATAGAATAAACAGTTCTTGTGAAAATCGAAGCAATTTCTAAACATATCTGCTTCTGTTTCTCCAACAGCTTCACTGCGGCTTCGATATAATTAAATTGTGATGGAGTAGAATGTGCACAGTTTCCCATGCACTTAATAATAAATCCAGATCACGTTTATTTGTAATTAGGCTAAATTGTATTCCACATTTTTGTAGCTGCTTCTCACTGCACTGGAGATTTTCAAAAAACACATCGAACGTTTTTTTCTTGGCATATGCTGATACTCGCAATAACACATGGCACAGATGATGCATTAGTGCGAACTTTAAGATATATAAACTATTTAAAAAATGGCTCTAAAGCACTCATGAACGTTAGTTAAATGATAATAAAACATAAAAACAACGTATTATGCACAAAACACGATGCTATAAAACTAATAGAAGATTCTGAAAACCTCAAAAACGTTTTGCAATCATCAACCACTCCACGAGAGATGCTGACCGCGCTTGGATTTTTGTTCTCTTCTTTCCGAATGCTCCCCTCTTACCATGACGTCACGACAATTTCTCCTCAGTGGCGCCACGGCCTGTGTGTAGACCGGCTGTGCTTCAACCCTCAAAAAATGCCGCTGAACAGAATCTCTTAAGAGTATATTACCAAATTCGAATTTAGTTAGGAAATCAAATTGTATCTACTGATTGGTTATGGACAAACAAAGATGATAATTTAAAACAACTTCTGGTAACTTGTCCAATATCATCACAAGAATTGTTAAGTATTTCTTGCAATTGTAAAGCTGCTTGTGCTCATTCATGTAGTTGTCGCTGAGCAAGTGTTCTTTGCATGTCTGTGAGCAGATATTGTAATGGACTTTCTTATTTCTATATGAAAGTGGATTCCAGTGAAGTTAATGACTTTGAAGTTTAAAATGCTATAGTACATACCCAAACAACACAAGTGCGTCCAGAGGAAGTCATATGCAGGATTTCAGTACGTCCTAAGGAAGGCCTGTATTTTCCTAGAGACTTCCAGAGGAGGTCCTCTGGAGATACAAATGTCACTCTTTATGACGTACTGTGGAGATCCATTTTAGGATGAGTTCATGACTTTTCAGGATGGGTTTAGGCTTTTAGTGGATTCTTTAGGAACTTCTGGGATGTCTTCAGGCATATCACAGGAGGTTTTGGGGACTTATGGGATGCCTTTACGCATATCACAGGAGGCTGTTGGGAGCTATTTTTAGGCTAGTTTATGGTGTCATAGGCTTTTTATGGGATTCTGCAGAAATACTATGGGCTGTGTTTTGGCATATTACTGGAAGATTTTAGGATTTTTTAGGATCCTTTTCGTCCAGCCACTTGTTTCATCATCCCCATGTTAACCCATGGGAAGTAGTCCATAAAGTTTTAGTTAGTTTACTTTTTTGAATTTTTTCCTGATGTTTTTGCAAAGAATGCTGAGAATAGGAATTTTTTTTTTTTTTTAGTATGTATAACATTTAAAATAATTAGAAGTATGTATAACGTTTTTGTAAAATGAATGCATTATTTTTCGATACATATTATAAATACTTCTATTTTACCTATATTGTTAAAAAGGTATAAACCTTTCTCTTTCTTTATGATTGGCAAAAATCAGCTGGAAAGCTAGTAGTTAGAGGCTATTTTCCATAGATCAATGTGAAAAAAAGCAGACAAGCAGTTAGAGGGAAAATAATCACCTAATGAATTATTTAGGATTCAATATTCAAATATATATGTATCATAAAAAATAATCAATTTAATTTATATTCACAACACCCAAATTTCTGAAATGAATTTACTTGCCAGCTACGAGGTAACTCGATATTGATCGCCTTACCTAAATCACCGAATATATGTATTACTGTAGCAAATGTATGCAATGTTTAGGTGTTTGGCGTACAGGAAGGGACTAAATAATACTCTTGGCGTACTGGATCATTATTTCTCAAAACGTAGATACAATAACTAAATGTTTAGAATGCAAAAACATATCTATTCACAATATATTTTGAAGAACACAACAAATAAAAGATATTTTTATTATATTATGTTGAAATTTTAATAAGTATAATGAAGCAAAATTATTTGTGTGTGAGTTTTAAAACAATTTTCCACGCAAAGTGCTGGTTTTTCTTCATATACCGGGCAAAAATATCTTGTTTCACACTTTATCTTCTATCCAATACAAACTCTATATGACTTTGTAGGTAGAGCCTTCTTCTCTATTAAAAATAATTTAAAAGCATAAAAATGCAGATAGGATCTTGGCGCGTGTGAACGGACACACCATATCAGCCGGCCGCCCACCCATTTTGCTGCTCCATGTCCTCGGACGAGTCGGACGACCTGGGCTTTCAACACCATATCAGCTTTGGCAGTGAATGTGTTAAGTGCAATATCTTTTAATTCTGTAATGTGTTCAAAATCTTAAATGCAATAATTTAACTCACCCAGATAAATGTGCAACTCCATTTAAAATAGGTACATTTCTAAATTCATAAAGAAATCATATTTGTATATAAAAATGATTATTCTTCAGAATAAATTAAGAAAATATGTATAACCTGATGATTATAAAATAGACATGCAATGTAAATAAAATTTGTGTTAAAGTTCTGATTTTTTTAAAAAATAATTGCTTAGTTTAAGTTTGCTATGAAAAAACTAGAACCATTATACCAATTATTTACTGAGAAAATTATGAAATCTTCCTACTTTATAACACAAAAATTCTGACCCATCTATTTCAACTGTTGTCAATTTCCTTTGGTGGTAGAATATTCTTGCAGTTGAATTTAAAATTTTGTCATTTACAAATTTAAAAAAAAATCAATCACATTGTGTGTATTTCAGTAAATGTACTAACTGTAATTTAGATCATAAAATAATATTATTTATTTGTCAAATTAATATCATCTCCACTACCATGATATTTCATTAGAGATATAGTCTGTTTAATCTGAAAAGACATATGCAAAATTCAAGTGATATATAGAAAAGTCTAATTCACAGTTCACCTGTATAGGTTGTAGACCACAATTTATGAAATACTGTCCTAGAGAGACATGCAAAACGTCCCACATTTTAAGGAATGAATTTAAATTATTTTATACTTACTTTAAGTGGACTGATATTTGTTATGATACATTAAGACATACATACATAAAAATATTATTTTTTATTATAGAATACATAAAAACCTAATATACACAATTCAATTTATATTATTATTGTTCTACAAAATTTCCAATCTTCAGCGGTATTTTACATGAATGTTCCTTTTATCCATTGTCATTGTGGCAATATATCTAGAAGAACAATAATCATATATATTAGATAAAATCAGAAAAGCACTTAGCATAATTGGTTTTCCAAAAATATTTGCATTATAAATATAAATTAAGGAAATAATGTAGGTTTCAATGACTTCTTCATAATTTCCCTCAAAACAAAATGATGTCTATAGAATTTACATACAGGTAATGATACAGGCAATAACGATAAGTGTATATGCAGCAAGCGTAATGATTATGTTCCGCACTTCAGAAAACAGTGATTATATATTTGAGTTCATTCCAACAGGTATACCCGATGAAAGGCGAGTTCATTTTAAATGACAATTCCAATTTAAGACACAATGAAATCACAACTCTTTATTTTGTATCCAAAACATATTTGATTTAAATCAGTTATAAATTAAAATTATATCGACATTCTATATCCTTAATTCATTTCACTATGTTCTCTTTTTCACATGTTGTAATTTCGTGTGAAAAAATTAACAAGTAAATATGTTGATGCCAGTTTCCAAATCTGACATTCCTCCAAAGCAAAATGATGTCTACCTATAATACAATTTGACAGATAAATTCCAGAAGTTGAACTATAAAAAAGCTAGTAGTTTTTGTAGATGTTATTTATAAGGAGTACACCATCAGTATGCAAAACAATCATGATAAACTTTAGGATGACCAGTCTGCTCTGCTTAAGCACATATACACACTTTTAGAATATGCGATGAAGTGAATTATGATAACTTCTTACTGTACAATAATATAACCCCTCTCTCTCTATATATATATATATTTCAGAAAAAATGTGAATTAAGTAAAAATAACAAAAATACTTAACATATACCACAGGCATTTAAATGCTCATGTAAAGAAATATTTTCTTTTTCAAATTAAAAGTTACTATAATATTAGAAATATTACATAATACCATATATTAATTTATTTACATCACTCATATGTACCTACACGTAATCTTTTAATGTTGTTAGTTTTGTAAGTTTTAGTGTTACATTTTAAAATTATTTTGCAAGGCATAAAATAGATTATACCCCCCCCCCCCCCCCTCACTTTTCTCAAAGTTACGACGAATAACAGTTAAGCATATATTTTACATTTAATATAGATAGATAAGATTCCAATTTTAACCATAGCTTTCGTTATTAGGAATAGATTTCTTTTGATAATATACAGGAATTTTCCATCACTGCGATCACTTACTGTTAATCCATTTTAATTGCATACTATGAAATCTAAAAATTTAAGAATGCAGTAAATTGCAAACTAAAATCCTAACTCCTCATAGTTCATTTGATAAATTGAGGCAAATAGGATTCAGTACCGGGAATTAGCAAAGACAGAGTCACTTTTTATACAATGAATGAAGGGCTGCCTAGCAATAAAGCAGCATTTTTAGCATTACTACTACAATGGGATTTATTTTTATTTTTCAATATTCTATGCACATAATTATTCTATTATTCAATACCTACATAAGTGTGGCCAACTATATTACCACCAGAACGTTAATGTTATAAAGCTAAGGTTTCTTAGCTAGACAAAAATTTATATGACATATTATACAAAACTATTTCCTTAATTACACTCATTGATAAACATTTTTACACTGTTCCCAATACATCCTCATAGTCAAGTCAGAATATCCCAAATGGCTGTCAATCAATTCAAAGACTGTAATAAATGATAAAAAAAATTAGGTAATAAGCAATATTATAAGAATGACTTATCCGACTGCATATTGTAAAACAAAAAATCAATATAATAAGGTTAACCTATTTCTTTTTAAATCAATTTATTTTTTGATTCATCAAACATATTTTCTGCAAATGTAGCAATACTGATCTCTTATGATTCTATTTCAACACAATCATCACTTGCAGGATAATCATCAAAAATAAGACCTGGCAAAACTCTTTTTCTTGTAACCTATTTTACATTGAAGTATCTTCATAAACAGAATCAGAAATGGATTGTTGGTTCTCTTTATTTTCTGTTTTCACATGAGCATCACATTTGTTATAATTTAAACATCCATAGGAAATCTTTACATGTTTGGGCTTAATGTCTCTGGGGATGAATCTTTGTCACCAAACTTATTGTTGCTCCTGGGATTTTTCTTTTACTTAAAGAAGTAATGTGAAAAAATCACATTATTTACCTCTCCCAAACTAAAAACTTCACGATATCCAACATACAGGCATTTAATTGTTCGCTATATGTTTGGTTTAACATTATAAAAGTATAGAAGATTCAAGATGACAGAAAAAAAATCGCAATAACCATTAAGTATGCTACAACATCCAAGCTAGATATAAGCAAGCTCCATTCAGTGTTGAAATGAGTATTTTGGATCTACAAATTTTATTTTGACAATCAAGATTTTAGACCCAATCATCATTTTCTATGCCTAACTTTTCTGCTTTTTCCGCATGTATAGCACAAATTCTGACATATCTTCTTTCTAACAACCTAACCAATGCACGTCATGGATTGCATGTGTCTGCACAGTCAGTGCTGTTAATAAAAGGCAATTTATTTTATTGGCCGCATGATACAACAAATAATTAAATTCAAAATTGCATTAAAATAGAACATTTTGGTAACTGAGTAAAAATGATTAGGTGCTATTGACACCTGACTCCTAATTTCTAACCCTAGCACCACTATATTACTTTTAACCCTTTGCGAACAGCGGCTTTCCAGAACTGCTGTGGCCCAAAGGATGGAGCATTTCGCTTCCAAACTGTTCCCAAAGGACGGCACATTTTTTGCACTAAGTCGAACTAAAAAAAAAAAAAAATCAACTAAAAATCACCTGTTTAACACAGCATGCTACTTTTTTCAGGAGTAAAGGAAATACAGTACAGGATTTATTATCCGAAATGCTTAGGACTACACTTTTTCTAAAACTTACTGGAATGGTCTCAAATGTCGTTATAGAAAATTATAATTCATTTTAAAAACATAAATATATTAAATAAAGCTTTTTTACAATCTATATGAAAAACATACTTGGTTAACTAAAATGCAAATTTCATGTATTAGTGTTTAAGAAAATTTTTGAAGGAAAAAAAGAAGTCTGAAAAAAGTTGATTATTCAGATTTTAAACCCCTGTATCCTAGGAAAACAATTAAGCAATATGTTGTAAATCGGAAACACTTGTTTAACACCTGTGTCACCCCTTCGGCATTATCATAACAGACCACCGTGAAAAAAATCTAAACAAGCTGTTTTAACGTGGTTACAATTTATTCATAATCAGTGCGTACAGTTAACAGAACAGTTAACTGGAAATGCCAAAAGTTAATTTTTATGTTAAGAATTTCAAAAATATGTGAAAATGAAATCCGTAAATTGAAAATTATAAACTTACTAGTACACGAGAAAAAAAATTAAAAATCTCTGCAAATTTCTTTAGATTCCATAGCTTTTTCCAAAAGCCCCAGTCACTTTGCAGTGAAAAACGTTATGACGTCACTTTACCACTATGAAGTCATCAAGGCATCAAACGAACGTGCACCCATTTTAAAAAAGAAAATATGTTTTCTTTTTTCCAAAAATATAAGTTTTCTATATCGTTTCACAAACAAACTGTTTTGTTATTCGTCGAAAGTATGTTTATCTGACATGGAATAAATATATCCACCATGGAGGTAGAGTTCACTTTTACCTCCATGGTACCTGTAGTTTTCCTCTTCTTCTGGAAATATTTTTAGCAACATTTCCGGTGTGGTAAGTTGTGGATTCAGCCAGACCTTTGTTTATGTCAGGATCACAAACAGTTGAAGTAAGAAAAATGTAGATTTCAACGCATTATTTTATAATATTAATATTGCTAATTAAGGCAAAAAATCATTTGGCGGGATTTTAAACAAAAAACCACTATTTGGCGCAAGTTTTAGCAACTAATGGAGTGTTGGCGTAGAATTTGGCATTATTTTGCCACATTCCGGTTTTGGGAGTCCAGATATTGGAACGCCAGATAAGGTCACGTACTGTACTTATTTTCCATTAGATGTATATGTTACATGCAAATTATCTTTTATTTAAATATTAAAATTTTATATGATTAAAAATGATTAATTAACTTGACTAAAATTGTTTCTTGTTACGCAGGAAAAATATCCAAATGATTGTACTCAATTCTTTATACAGCTAATAGAGATTATGTACAATTTTTAGGAAGAAAATAGCTTTGTTACTAATTATTACGCCTTTTATGCATAATGTATTTCAAACATGGATTCACACACGGACAAACACTGCAAAATTTGCATTCATAAAAACTGTCCGTATGCTCATCAGAAATATCAAATATCCACGAATCTTCACTATCTGCATTACTTTCATAACTATCCTGTTTGATTACCATGCTAGTATATTCTTCTATACATTAAAATGTCTTGACATAGCCATTCCCTTATCCTAAATAACCTAATAAATTCACTACCGCACATTCCTCTAAAACCCAAACTTGAAAGAAAATACTCTCTCTTACATTCCAATAATTTACCAATGCAATCATTAAACTAAAATCGAAACGAGAACACATACTTAATTACAGCGTAGCAAGAGTTTGCCAGAAATGATTTGTTTGTTTATATTACAAAACCATGTTTTACCAAACCATGAGTTATGATTCATAGGGACCCCCCTATACCAACACCAAGGTTAAATATTTGCAAAATATTTTGTAAATGTTAGAATGGACATTTAACACTATCTAGTATTCAAATAAATTCAAACGAATATGTTACACATGAAAACGCACATTGGTGTCAGTCACCCTTTAGGATAAATTTCTCCAGGACTCGAATGCATGACTGTTGTCCTTGAATGCAGTTTCACAGTCGATGCATGGATGTGCCTACCGTCCGCAAAGGGTTAAACAGTTAAATTAAAATTGTTACTGATGGTTTTTAATTTGTCAGTTTACCAAAATGCCAGTTACAGTTTTGTGACTAATATGTCTGTTAGTTCAAATAGTTTTCCTTAGGCCTATGATTCGATTCCTCTCAAAACCCAACAATTGTTCCTAGAGCCATAGAGTACGTCTCAATAGCATCTTTGTACACAATTTGCAGTATCAAAGCCGGAAATAAAGTTTCAATTGCCCGTGAGTGAGAACACTAGTCGTTTAAAATGCTGCACTATGCGTCCTTTTAATGAGCCGTATAACATCATTGGCACTATCAGTTTGATTGTAGCTGAATTTTTGTGCAACAGTGTATTTTCTTAACAGAAAAAAGCAGTATAGTGGACCTTTCAACAAAAAGGTTATCTGTAGAAAAAGAAAAAAAGTTGTATATTTTAGCTTACCTATATTTCATTAGAGCTTGGGAATCTAGTAATTGAGGTCAGGATTAGAAGGTGACCGAGTTCCTACCTGTTCAGTTAAGAAATTAGAAAACTATCAATATTTAACATATAATATGCTGTAAATAAACCTACCAAATATAAAAAACAGTTTTTTTTTTTTTAATAAAGTGTTTATAGGTACACGTCCACAACATTTTCCATCACATATGCAAAGGACATTTCATTCACTCATGTTTACAATGTATCAATGCAGGTAGATGTGGAACAAAACTCCGCCCTATCAAAATTCACAGACAGATAACCGAGATTTATGATAATGTGATAAATGAAGCTTCAGTTCGAAAATGATGCATCATGTTTAATGGCGGGCGAACGAATATTCATGATGAAGAATTCTCGGGCCGACCTTCAGTTGTGACTGGCGAACTTAAATCAAGGATTGAGGGGAAAATTCAACAGGATAGACATTTCACTATAGATGGACTCAGTTCGTTCTTTCCTGAAATTTTAAGAACAGTTAGTTCTTTGTGAAATTGTTAGTGGTAATTTGGGCTACAGAGCCAGGTGACAACGAACTGAAAGAGGACGTTAATGACAGATTCGACAACTTGGCTGTAACTGAGTATGCAGAAGGCATAGAAAAGCTGGTGATACACTATGACAAATGTTTAGATTTGTATGGCGACTACGTAGAAAAATAGCTAAGGTATCATGTGTTGTAAAATAAGTTTTGTTTCATTATCTTAAATAAAAATATCTAGAGAAACAAACGTTCTTTACTTTTAGAATGACCCTTGTATATTGAAAAACACATTTGTCATTATATTTGAAGTAATTTAAAACCAACTGCATCATTGTACGGGGTTCCATTCATGAGATATAAAATAAATCCCTAAATGCTGCAATTTGATACTTCAGAGGGGGATGGGACAGAAAGCAAGCAATGGATTTTAGGGGACTTTGGGGAGAAAATGTGTTTTAGTAAGGGCTATTCATGTGCCAAAATTCAGCTTTCACTGAATTTGTTGTTGGTCCATGTCTTTATTGACTGAGTTATAAAAAAATGAATCTGGTCCATTACACCATATGCTTCTACCTCCAGTGGGGTCCGAATCCTACTAGATTCGTTCAAAGAAAATCAGAGGCATATCTCGGATAAAAAATGTGTAGATAATTAATCAATAGATGTGTTTATGAAATTTTTTTTCTGAACTATTCTGTAATATATTAAGTAGCTGCTGAAAAGAAATGAACTTTGGATGAAACGTTAATTTTAATATATTGTAATATAAAAATCGGAGATGTTTAAAATGCATGAAAAGTATATATTTTTTCAAAATTCATTAAAATGTGTCTATTCGTTGTATGGACTCCATTCAAAGTTTGTTTGAAAGAGAATTTTTTTATCTTTTCAAAGATGTCAAGATGGAAACTTTAGGATTATATTTTAGGTCGCTAAGGAATCTGTGTAAATATCGGCCTAAATCAAGCTAAAGGATAAAATCACTATAAAAACTAATGTGAGATTTAAAAAATAACACTGAGGTGCTCCCATATATGAACCTTAGTACCTTTGTATCAGATTCATTGATCATACAATTCTTGGATTTTGTGTAACAGACTACACGCACACAGACACCTTCTGTATAAGTTGAGGATTAAATGCACATATTTAAAGTGTATAATGAATTCAAATAATAACAGTGTTTGTGTTTTTCAGTACTTAGGTTCAACACTTGTTAAAGAGTTGCAAGGTGTAGAATCTACAAAGTCCTCAATTCAAAAATTGAAAGCTTCCACTAGAGATATTGCCAAAATTCCAAATATAATATTATCTATTTCATATTCTGGAGTAAAATTCATTGATGCTGAGACTCAGGTAAGCAATTATTATTGTGCTTTGTTGAATATACTGATATATGAAACACATATACAGTAGCCCCTCATTATATTGCGCTTGCCGGGAGACATGGCAAAATGTGCGATATATCCGAATGCGCGATATATCGGGCAATATGATAAAAATTATACTTTTATGAACATATGTAATAAAAATTTAGGAGCGAAAGTACAATAATAAAAAGGACAATAATAATAAAACCCTCATTCACTCCCGCCCCACCGACGACTCATGTTGTAACACTCCAGTCTTAGGAAAGCAAAATAATGTAAACAAAAAATCAGAAAAGAAAAGAAAATTGGAGACATAACAGAAGCGATATAATGAGGGGTTACTGTATTATCTTATATGAAGAATAAATTTATAAAATTTTATTAATTTCAATAAATGCAACAGCCTCTTCTTCTCAGCTAAAAAAAATAAACTGAGAATTTAAAATTTTAAACAAATTAAATATAATAATAAAATGGCTTCAATAAACAATTAAAGCAATTTAGACGTTGAATTTAAAGGTTTCTAAAAGCTGAAAATTCAGCCTTTAACCCGGCTAAATTGGACAGTAACAGCCGTATCCTAGTTCCCTAGTTCCTAGCATTTTACAATCTAAATCAGTGTCTCAGCTTGGCCTACTCCAAACCATTGTTACTCAATTAGTTTACAATGTAACATGCAGTGCAAATCAAAATAAATAAGCATATGTAATTTTTGAAAATGAACTGGATTTTTTTTTTTCAATGAAAAAGGTCTAGACTCAAATTTCCAAATAAGTAGAAGACTGTGTCTGCTAAACTGAAATGGCTAAATTGTAGCGAGAGAGTGAAATCACCAACTACTCATATGGCGAAGGTGCAATGTCATAAAGCATTCATCGCAGAGGCAGTCATAAAATATTACTTTATTTACAGGAACCTCACAAACTTTATATACAAGAATTTAAATAAAATAGTGCTACATCTTAACACATGTACATGTAGCTATCCGGAATACAAATGTTCTGAAAATATCTGGTGCTGGCTTTTATATGCCTGAGCAGAAGTGATGTACATGCTTCACATGTAAATATCAGAGAGTCTCTGTGGGGATCAAGAAAGAAAGGTTTTATGCTAATCACATTTATGCTGATTGCTTGATCTGAAGGAGCACTACCATAATACACCCCCTCATCGTAAAGGAACTGGGATTCTAAAACAAGCTTGTCTTCCATACCTGGTTCCTGTAGAACTTGAGGTAGTGGTGGAAGGTGATGACTGGTCAGAAACTGGTGAAGGTGTTTCTTTTGCTTCCTCTAAAGTTTTTAATAAAAATGTGGGTTTTAAACCATCAATGCAGATGTTGCTTTTTCATCTGCAGATATTTACTGTGTAATATTCGTCTATGCATGCACATACTTGGAAATGTCCATCATATGGGGTCTGCAACGGTTGTCATATAAAGTCGTTCCGTACAAAAACATGGGAAGACTTGGGAAGTTCCTTGTGAAGAATAAAATCATTTTTTGATTGATGTGAAGCAGTAACTGGTCGTAGTCATTATATTTGGTATCTCAATTGTAATGCAAATTCATGAGCATGGTTAGGAATTGTCGTGAAGGTTGTTTAAGGATGTGTCGTGAAGGAATTCACATGGCAGTCTAAAGGATGTGCCATAGGTTAATTCTGCGCTGGAAGCTTTTATGTCTTTAATTGTAGATTGGATTCCTAAAAGTACACTTCTTTGGGTACTCCAAATCAAGAAATCCAACTAGAATAGAATGTTTCTGATACTGTGGCTGCCGTTTGATCTACTAATGGAATGTATTCAGGCCAACTTGTAAAACAATCAACACAAGTGAGCAGGTATCGAAATCCCAACGATACTGGTAAAGGTCCGATTATGTCGTTTTGTACATGTTGAAATCTACCATTAGGTGTACTAAAATTTCCTAAAGGTGATTTTGTGTGTTGATGTACCTTTGCTTTTTGGCAGGCGATACACTTTCGACTCCATCGGGCACAGTCCTTTCGGCCAGATGAGTTTCGTATCATGTTCACTATTTCTCGAACTCCTGGATAAGATAGATTTTGGATGCTGTGAAACACTTGTTTGTTTTCGAAAACTCTTGTGGTATGTACAGTCGAATTTCGCCTGTCGAGGTGTCAATTTGCAGTATAGTACCTGATGGATCTATAGCAATAACTTTTAGTTGTTGTTGTTGTTGTTGCTTATAACCTCCTGTTTCAGTGGAACCACAAATAGGACCAGTGATGCCAGAAGACGGACAAAGAAGGACACAAGACAAGATCACAAAGTTTATTAACACAAACAACATCACTGAAGAAGGTCAACGGGGGTGCAGCTTCTCATTTAGCGAGGACCCAGAGGGCGGAAGACTGTCTTCATCCTCAAGAAAACAACCATGCCTTACTCGGGATTCGAACCCAAGCCCACTAGACAGCAGTTGGAGACGCTATCCACTTCACCGCCTGGGCGGCACTTTTAGTTGTAATGATGATAAGAGCAGTGATGTGATTGCTGCGCCAATTGCGCCAACACTGTGCCATTTCATGAAAATACCGGAAAACATAATTCTTGTCCGTAATTCTCGGAATGAAAAGAAAGGATTGAATCAGAAATTTCTCAGAAGAGTGCAATCTACCAGCAAAATCAGAGGATTAGACTTCTTTCTTCTCAGACAGCTCAAGTTTTTATCAACTGTGGGATTGTTTTGTTCGGACTAAGGCACTACTCTCTACAGCCAGTTTTCCCAGTGTCTGGAGTCGGCGAGTACTTGACCATGTTACGTGAGCATAATAGGGACTGTTGCATTGAATAGAAAAAAAGAAAAACAAACTCCCCTTCGATTATCTGTTTTGAAAAATCTGTGTAGGAAAAAAGGAGCAAGCAATTCCTTCCTGGAGTGCGGTAGACACAGGGGAGTGAAACATGCACAGGGTTCGCTCTTGTGCACTCTGGAAACCGGGAATTTAAAAGTGGACTAAAATATCAGAGAAAATCGGTTTTTTATTCAACATTCTGAAAAAATCAGGGAATTTTTAACTTAGGTGAACCAAAAAATAAATAAAAAGTACAAAACTAGTTTATAAAGAACCAAAACCAATTTTTAAGCCAAACCCAAATTTTATGACTTAAAAGTGTACGTAGAAATTGGTGGAACTTTTCAGATCACTTGATTTTTTATCCGTACAACTCATAGTGAGCGGGAAGACGAAAGAAAGCATTTGCAGTGATTGTTTTGGTTTATCATTTTCCAATGATGTAATCAAGAAGCATCTTGTTAGAGCGGAGCGTCTTCCAGCTTGAAATTTGCTGCATATTTTGCTCTTTTGTTTATATCAAAGCATGGAACAACAAGGTCATTAACACTGTGACCTCTCAAAGGGGTCAACATCAGCTGCATTCTTAATGTCTCATCGTATTTTAGAAAAATCATTGAGGAGTGGTATTTTATTTTATAAGAGATGCTATTTATTTTATCTGCTGCTCTATTTTTCATTTATTTAACTATTTCTAATAAAGTTTTCTCTTTTCAGTGGAACAAAATAACGATGTACGGAATAATTATATAACGAATGCTAGAAAATAAATAAAAGTCTGGGGTTTTTTTCTCACGCGTAGTATTGAGAAAATATTGTTTTCACAAAAATTTTTGATTTCGAGATTTTGATGTCAACATATGTTTTAAGACCTCCTGAACACATTTGGACTATTTTTGGAGTGATGTTCATCTGTGGTCAACCTCCCTTATACATGATAGCTGCTACAAATAATAATGGATTTTCACGAAACTTTATATTTGGCTTTGTTAACGAAAAATCTAGAACTAAATAGAATTTTTTTTAATTTGAGCCAAAACTTCAAAATTTTAATTTCTTAACATGGCAGTATAGGACAAAATTTAACATAACCATGCATAAAAGGGGTTATTTATTGCTCAATTGATTGTGATTTAATAGTTTCAGTAATTGTAGTGAAAAATAGCCACAATACAATTTTTGTGTTCGTGACGCTATATGTTCCTTCGGGGGGCCAGGTGGTAAGTCCCCCCCCCCTCAAGGGAACATTATCAAACTTTGTATCAATCGAAATATTTTTTCAAGCCTTTCAAAATGCAGGGTAACATGCTATAATTTGGATTATTTAGAACAATGATACAGATTTTTTAAAATTTTCTTATGAAATTTGAAAATAGAAAAAATCCAAATTCTATAATTCGGAAAATTCCGGAATCAGTAAAGTCCGAACTGGTCCTTATTTTGCAAGTTATACTGTATATGTAAACAAAATTGCATAAAACATTTCAAGTTATTTTGAATGGCTTCTTTACACTGTCATATATTCACGGTTGCTATTAAATCTAAAGTTATTTTTTAAAATTGGCATTAAAAAAGCAGTATGCAGTACCTAGAATTTTGATACAGACAACATGGAAAACTCGTGGAATTTCATGCCGTATTAACAGAAGTTTAGTGCATTTTTTAATAATTTATTAAAGTTTTGAGCTTAATATTTATTTGCTTTAGCTTGATTAACTTAAAATTTCCGTTTTGATTTAGTAGGGAATTTCTCTTATTATTATTATTTTTTTTTTTTTATTGCGCTTTATTTATTTTTGATTTTATGGTTTTATTTTTTTTCTTCCGTTGTTTCTTTTTTTTTAGCGCAATATAAAAGACCAGTATCCTTTTTGTAAAACATTGCATATTTTAAATGTTTTGCATTTCTTTAGATTTTCCCTTATATTATTTTAGATCTTTTTAAAAATTATTTATTTAAGTTTTTAATTTTGTAGATCTTTCCTAAAATTATATATTTTTCTAAATATTATTTTATTTCCCTAAAAAATTTTTATTTCATTTTGTTAGATCTTTTTTAAAAATTTTACTGCAATAAAATATTTTTAGATCTTAAGTTATTTATTTTAATTTTTAAAATATGTTTTAAAATTCTTTATTGTAATTTTTTTTAATTTAGATTTTTTTCTAATTATTTAATGTAATAAAATTTATTTAGATCTGTAAAATTATTTTTTCAATTATTTTTTTATATTTTTTCAAAAATTATTTATTGCAATATAAAATGTTTTATAGATCTTTACTAAAATTATTTATTGCTGTTTTTTTATATTAAAGAATATGTATTGAAAATAGATTTTTTTAATAAAAAATAAGCATTTTTTATTAATGTAATTTATATACTATTTTAGTTTATTAAAAGTTAATTGAAAATTCAAAATGTTTATACTTAAATTCTGTTAATTAGATTTTTAAAACTTCATTGTCTTGAATTTACTTGTTATATATACGACAAACTGTTAAAATAAAAAAATGCCTTGCACCGAACTGCTACAATGTTTAAAAATCTCTTGCTACAAACTGCTACAATTTCGAATAATTGCCTGCTACAAACTGCTACATTTTCGAAATATTGCCTCCTACAAACTGCTACAATTCCAGAAATTTGCTGCTCCAAAAATTGCTCCAAAAGAGGTTTTTGTAATCACATCATTGTAAGAGTTTTTGAGATCATCTAGTTTGTCCTCATTTTGTGCTTTTGCGATTGCTTCATAATCCAGCACATTTGGTGTATTAATTTCTTTGATTCAAGAAAGTGCATCTGCTACTACATTTGTTGAACCAGGAATATATTGAATGTTAGTTGTAAATTGATTTATGAATTCCAGATCTCTTAATTGATGTGAGGTCATTATTTCAGTTTTTTATTGAAATGCAAACTTAAAAGGTTTGTGATCGGTATATAAGATAAAATTTCGTCCTTCCAGCATACACCAAAAATACTTTACAGCAGGAATATGCTGCAAGAAGTTTATGATCGTAAGGGCTGGTCTTACATTCTGCGGCATTTAGTTTGCATGAAAAAAATGCTAATGGGCATAATTTTCCATTTTGCTTTTGTTGTACTGCCAATCTGATCTCCACTAGTGATGCGTCTACTGATAGTGAAAATTCACCATTTGCTGCGAAATAAGTCAATAAGGATGCATTTAAAAGTAAATGTTTACATGCTTGTAAAGCAATTTCTGTGTCTTTTGTCCACTGTACTTGTGAACTGTTTTGTCCACTGTACTTGTGATTTTTGTTTTTTGGTATCAAATCGTAAAGAACGGCTTGTGTTCTTGCTGCTTGTGGTAAAAACCTACGATAAAAGTTTAACATTGTTATAAACATTGTAGTTAATCTTGCACAGTTTTAGGTAGTGGAAAATTTTGAATGGTAGAAACTCTGTCTGATAAAGAAGAAATGCTTTCTGCCGTAACCATGTGTCCTAAAATTTTTACTTCAGATTGTCCAAAAATGCAATTTGGAAATATTTATAACCACTCCGTATTGCGAAAAACGCTCAAATACTATGCATAGGTGTTCTTGGTGTTTTTCTTCATTTTCTGATGCGATTAAGCAATCGTCGATATATATGAAGCAGAAATCTAGATCATGCAATACTTCATGCATAAATCTCTGAAAGGTTTGAGCAGCATTACATAACCCAAAGGGCATAAACAGAAATTCAAACAGTCCGAACAGCATTATCACCGCTGTTTTCAGAACATCATTTTGTTCTACTGGAGTTTGGTAGTATGCATGTACCAAATCTAGAGTTGAAAATACCTTTTTATCTTTGAGATTCTGCATAAAATCGTGTATATGAGCTATGGGATATCGGTCTGGAATTGTTACTGAATTTAGCTTTTTGTAATCTCTGCATACTCGAAATCCATATCCTTTTCTTCTTTTTGGCACAGCGTGAATGGGGCTTACCCGTGGACTTTTAGATCATCTACAAATTCCTTGTAGCTGTAGAAATTCAAATTCTTTCAAATGCTTTTAGCTTGTCTGGGGATAATCGTCTTGCTTTAGCATAAACTGGAGGTCCTGGAGTTTGAATACAGTGAGTTGTACTATGCTTTACAGATTGCAGGGTATTGGTTTGAGTCACATTTGGATATTCCATTAGCAACCGAGTATAGGGTGAACCTTTACTCAATGTTGTAAGTCCTAGTGAGGGTATCTGCATCGTACTTCCTTTGATACTAATTTTAGTACAGCTGTCTATTAATCTTTGATTTTTCATGTCGATTAATAATCTGAATTTTGCTAGGAATTCAGCTCCTAAAATTGCTCGAGAAACATCGACAATTACAAAATTATAAATAAATTTTTGATGAAATCCAAATTTTATAACTAATTGTTTTGTTTCAAATGCTTTTATCTTGATTCCATTTGCTGCATATAAAGGGAATTTTTTTTGTTGTGGCAGTATGTTCTTTATGTGGAAGAACTGAAATCATGGCACAGCTGTTGACGAGAAATTTTATATGAGATAGCTATAAAAATAAGTGACTGTTTTCATGGCTTCTATTCATTGTCGCAGAAATGATAGAGCCACCTAGTTTTCCGATGAAAATTTGCACAGCTTTACACATTTGCGAGCTTTTTCTTGAAATTTTTTGTGATACCAACAAATATCGTTTTTTCTGGCCTGTGATCGATACCTTCGTGATTGATATTCATGATTGATATTCATGATTGATATCTTGATCGAGTTCATAGTCTGGATCGAACATTAATTTGCATATTGTTTGAAAGGTTGCTCTACGGTTTTTGTCAGATTTGCAACTAGAGCTTCTGAGCGTGAAATATGCCTATCCTCAACTACTTCCGATACTGTAAGTGATGTTGAAACATTGCAGATTTTGTCTACCATTTCAGAATTTTTTGTAGCGATTCTGTACTTATTGGTAAAATTTGTTGTACATGAATTGGTAATCATTGAAAGAACAAGTGCGAATTACATCTTCGTGTATACTTGTTTCGGCAAGATCTTGCATTTCGAGAAGTAAATGACTTGGTTTCCTATCTCCTAACTGCAAATCCTGCAAATGGGTGCGAAGTTTTGCAACTTCAGAATATGAGTGCAAAATGATCCTCTTTTTCAACACCGAATGCGGTTCATTTTCTGGAGGTATGCAAATCAGATCTGTGATATTAGTCATATCACAATCTAGAGCTGCAATTGCACAATGAAATTTCATAATTTCATTGATTCCGGAAATCAGAAATTGTGAGTCCAGGTGCAAAAACCGTAAATCTGGGTTTGTTTTTCAGAATGGAGGTGCTTTAAAAAGCCACTTTTGAAAGTTCAGCAGAACTAAAATCTTTATTTTGAGTTGAAGTTTTTTTTTTACATCGTTGACTGTAGTCAAAGAGTTTCAATCATCTCAGATGTAGACATAATTGCATAAGGAAATTGAAGCAAATACTCACTTAATTTGAAGTATTCATGTCTGGCGATAATTGAAGCATCTCACGTCTCCAGGTCACCACTCATATGGCGAAGGTGCAGTGTCATAGGGCATTCATCACAGAGGCAGTCATAAAATATTACTTTATTTACAGGTACATGACGAACTTTATATACAAGAATTTAAATAAAATAGTGCTACATTTTAACGTGCTTCCAACCAGCCATCCGGAATACGAATATTCTGAAAATGTCTGGTGCTGGCTTTTATGTGCCTGGGCACAGGTGATATGCATGCATCACATGTAAATACAGTACAACCTCGAAAATCCGGACATCCAAAATCCGGAAACCTCCAAAATCCGGACGTTTTCCAAATTTTCGGTTTTTTTTTTTTTTTTTTCCCCGGACTGACGAAGTCGCGGATTTAAAAAAGATATAATAAGGTAAGATTATTTATTTTATACATAAGATTATTTATTTTACCGTATTTTCCGGTCGACTTTCTGAACCCGGAAATGAAACGAAAGTTTAAATGGACGGCAGTAGATAGATAGGCTCGTGGTTGGAGCGTGAATTGAGTTGTTAACGTTAATCCCTCCTCCCCCTTATTCAAGTCACAACTCCTGATGAATTATTTCACGTAAAATATACATCGTTATTTAAATACGGAATTTTTATTATCAAAATTTCCTTTTCTCATTATTGAAAAAGACATTTTTCTGAAACAATGTAATTTTTAATATTAAACACTTTAAAACGTTATCGTAACATTTTATCACAGATGTTCAATTAAATCTAAAAATCCCGAGAATTCATATTAACGCTCACGGAAATTTATTTTATTCACTTCGTAGTACGATTTCCATTCTTCAATGTATTCTATTTTGTCTTTAGAATCTCCTCCCCTCCCGATATCTGATGATTTTTTCGTTCTCGTCGAACGTGTCAGCTTGAAATCGACTGTATATTTTGCCTTTTTTGTTTAGAAAGCCATATTTACATACTATAAATAGCAAATAAATAACTAAATAATATCGTATCGCACAGAACCGAACAACAAGGTCATTAACACACAGACCTCTCAAAGGGGTCGGCTTGCCACCGGTGACAGTCGGCTGTGTTTACGATTAGGAACTAAGCAAATTCCTTTCTTCGCTTTCCCTGCCCCACCACGTCCGGGTGCTGCTGTAACCTAGTAATGACTCATCGTAATTTAGAATAATCATTGAGAGGAGAGATATTTTTCTTTTTTGGAAAAGTTATTTATTTTATCTACTGCGATATTTTTTACACATTTGACTATTACTAATAAAGTTTTTACTTTTTTCAGAGTCATCAGTCTTTTTAAACATAACATTGTATAGATGCTAGATAATAAATAAAACTTTTAAGTTATTATTTTTTGTTTTTCGTTCATTAATAGCGAAAACGGTTTAAACACATTTACACCTTTAAATATATCGTTAAAAGTGCTAAACCTCGATCTTTATTAAATCTCAGCACTGCATTAAATCTTCCGGCACTTCATTAAATCTTGACAAAGCCGATATAACGGAAGTTCTGCACTTTGGTGATGATGCGCCAATCGTAAATAAATTGAATGATGGCGAAATTCGCGATATGATATTAAATAAAAAAGATCGAAGTAGTGACGATAAATGTGGAGAAGAAAAAATACCCATTGATAATCTTATGCAAAAAATCGATCATGCAATTAAAGGTCTGAACAAAGAAGCATTATAACCGAGCAGAAGTAATGTCCATCTACAGGATAAAGAAAACTGCTTTTCCATAAACCAAAATTAATGAAATAACAAATGTTAATTCAAATATTTAAATGAAATGATAAAATGGAATTTTATCATTTGGTTTCATTCACACATTCTAAATTATTAATGTGTATATTTTTTCTTAGAAATTTCTTTTGCCCTATTTTTTAGATTAAATAATATGTTTTAATTGATTAACTTAACTTTTGCCATTATTTTTACTAAAAATAGTGCTTTATAGTGTATTTAGTTAATATCAAATCTGAATTTTATTCAAATTCTATAATCCGGAAAAATCGAAAATCCGGAATCGGCAAAGTCCGGACGAGTCCGGATTTTCGAGGTTGTACTGTATTAAAGAGTCTCTGTGGGGATCAAGAAAGAAAGTTTTTATGCTTATCGTATTCATGCTAATTAGTATTATACACTAATATAAGCAGTATTATGCTACATTTTGAGCATTTAGTGCTCACGTAAATTTTTACAACACTTGGAACTCTACATGATGTAGTTAGAAAATGTTGTGCAGAAGTTTGCATGCCTGTGGGCTGATGTGTTCTTCCACATGTTTTCCTCTATCATTATGTGGTGACATGCCCTTGGATAAAATTGTCATGTCGACTTGAAGGATAAAATCTACTTTGTATGGAAGTACACTTACAACTGACTAATACAGTCACTAATCATCTCTTCATTATTAAACCAACTCCTCCAAGAAAAACATTTGTCACATCAGATTCACTTGATCAATTTTTTATCACATCGTGATTATCTATTTGAAAAATCTGTTATACACAGAAGTATTTAAGGAATTTTCTTAAAGAAAACCATTGTTCCCACATGGATAAGGACTACAAACCACCTATTTGCAAACATGTCACTTTGCCAGCCGACTCTGGTTCACTTGATCTATCCAGGGATCACACTCTTACCAGTATCTAGGAGGAAGACCCACCCCACCAAGGAGCTCTGATGATGTCATGAACACAAAAATTGCATCACGATTATTTTTCACTACAATTCAAAATAAAAGTTTCATGATCATTGAGCTATAAATAACCCATTTTACACATGATTATGTCAGATTTTGTTCTATGCTGCCATGTTAAGAACATAAAAAAAAAAATTGAATAAATTTCGAAGTTTTTGCTCGAATTTCAAAAAAGTTCTAGTTTTTCATTAATAAAGCCGAATATAAAGTTTTGTGAAAATTCATTAATATTTGTGGCAGCTATTGTGTGCACAGACGGATATCATGTTAAATATAGTCAAAATGTGTTTAAAAGATCCTAAAACATAAATTTGGAATCAAAATCTTGAAATCGAAAAAAATTGTAAGAACAATGCTTTCTCTATATTATATTATTTCGTATGAGAAAGTAAAAATAATTGGGAAATAAGTTTTACATAGAGGTAAAAAAATATATTAACCCTAGATTTGACCTCCTTAATACCATCATTACCACAAATGCAAAATGAAATAGTTAACCACAGCATCATAGTCGCCAACTCCTGCTACCATCTGCTTAAACCATCTATTTATTAAATCCCCCCCCCCCCCTTCTAGAAATAGGTAAACATTTTAGGACATATATAGCCCTTGTATATAGTTTTACAAGTCGCCTTCAGTCTTCTTACCTAATAAAGGAATATGTGTGTGTATGCAAAGTATATAACGGGAAATCTAAGTGTCATACGGCTATGAAATATGTATACAGAACATATATACTACAAGACCTGGGAAGATGCACCTAGGCAATTTTTTTTTAATTTGAATTAGTTTTTTAGTTAATTTGTTTTAAAAAGTTCCGATAAAGATTAAAAGGTAGCCCGATTAGCAGAATGGCATCCAATCTGACAACTCTCTTTAATTGTAAACACCAAGTTTTATATCTATGTAATATATCTGACTAGAAAATGGTTTTGTTTTGTTTATGTCCCTTGTGGCTTGCTTGTTGCTGACTCACTCAGTTTTAAAATGAAATTTCATTTATGTACCAGTAGTTAAAGATCTCCATTCTAAAGATGACTAAATAACTGAAGGGTGGGACCATTGACTATAAGTATTTGAACATAGTTCCGAAAAACCTTCAACTTGAGAGTTTCCCTTTCATGTTACACAGCATCTGACTGACTTATTCCTGGCCTCCAGTGTCTACCTTTCTGTCGCAGAATGAAAGGCAATTATAGAAAACCCATTTCTTCAATGCTGAAGTATAAAAAAAATGAAGAAAATTATCTTATCTCATTTTATCGGTTCTCAAATATCCGTTTATCATTATTATCAGGAAAATACCTATATATTGGTAAAACCAATAATCGGATATCGGAGCACCCCTATTTATATTCACTCTCACCATTTTGAGCTTGTCAATTAAAAAATTTGAAAATTAAAAATACTGTCAGTGAATTTCATATATTTTCATCTAGATTCATATAAACCTCATATATCATCCAGATTCGTATACGCCTCATATATTATCCAGATTTGACCAGATTTCATATAAGGCTCTATTTCAAGGATGACTTGTGATTTATGACCCGTATTCTTGTGAGTTGCTCTGTATGGGGAAAAAATACTGTTGGAACAAAAGTTATGATATTATAATTTACTTTAATCAGCAATACTAAAATTTGATGCTTCAATCATTTTAAATTAAAGCATATTGTTTGATAATTTCTGATTTTTATATCAATTGTTATAGCTATTTATTTTTTGTTATCAATCTACTTCTCAAGATAGCTATAATTTTCTAGCAACAAGTTTGTGAACATGAAATTAGAAATATTCATTGTGCATGTCAAGATGCTGATGATTTACGCCACTTTGCATATATTACCAAAGAACATCAAACTCATAACCACTATTGCCATGTATTTTCTTCTCATAGTGTGGTATGTACAATTTAATTTTTTTTATTTAATTAGTTAAAAAATTCTTGTTCTTTAAGTGCTAGTAAGATGTGTAAAAGAATTCCATTAATTTGTCTTATATTGTAAAGCTTATAATACAGTATAACGTCCTTCATTATCAACCATTTGCCCATAAATTATGAAATATAGCTGAAACCTTTTAATACCGTAAGGACAAGAACATAAGAAAAATTGCCCCTCTTCGAAAATGTGAAAGAACTGCCATATATACTCACATATAAGTCAAGAAATTTGTGACAAAAAAAACTTCAAAGTGGGAGAGGGATCGACTTATACATGAGTCAAACTTTAAAAAAAATTGAAAGTTCTCTTTTCCGTGAGGCAATCCATTCGAAAAGGATGCAGTAGTAATTGTCAATTGCACACTCAGAATTTCTCTGCACTTTAAAACTCTCCTGCGAGTCACTGTCCTCCCATTTCTCTCGACTACCAGTGTATCGCGTCATAAAATATATATATATATATATATATATATATACATATTTGTATATATATATATATATATATATATATATATATATATATATATATACAACTTGCTTATCTTCATTTGATGTTTATTTCTCGCTTATCCGATTATGGCTAATCATTAAAAAATGGCTCTTTTCAGAGTTACACACTCCGTAACAAGGATTGTGTAAAACTATAATGCAGGTGTTTTTGTTTTTGTTTTTTTCAACTGTACTGTTTCAAGTCGATTCAGGGCTAATGAAAAAATTGGCACAAATAACAGGCATAAGCCAAATATTCAAGGTGATTGTACAGTGGATCAAGAACGCTTGAGACAGGGATGCGATACCTGCAGGAAATGGTCACGAAATCGTTCAAGAAATGTTGCTTTAGTAATGAATTTGAAAGCTTAAATGATGATGAGGTTTTAATAAATGACGATGACAGTGATTTTTATGACATGGGCATAGATGGAATTGCTGATATTTAAATGACGCACCAATTTTTTTTTAAACCATTTGGTGAGTTTGACATGGACTATATGTATTAGAGTTGGACTTTAAAGGGTTCCAATGAAGTTTTTGTTATGGAAATTAAATTTATTATTATATATAATATCCATCCCCCCTGTATGTGTGGCTCTGCAGCAATAGGAAGATAGTTACATAGTTAACAATGGTGACAATATTGATGTTAACGAAGAGAAGGTTTCTTTGGAAAATTTAGAAAAGTTACTGAACAATGTTAAAGGACTGGAACAAAGAGGAGCTTTGTAACAAAACAAAAACTTATGTCATTAAAATTAAAGGAAAAGTTACTTTGGAAAAACAAAATTATGAGACATTGCACCATTATAGAAATGTTTGCTAAAAAGTTTGAATTGTTTTAAAGGTGTATGATAAATAAGAATTTTCTTTTTGAGTATTTTTGTTTGTTTGTTTGTTTCATATTTTTGCTTAGCTGTTCAAATTTCTGTTTTGTAATAGAATTCAGAAGGTTTAAATTATGGACATGAGGGGAGGTGGCGAATAGGGGCCACTAAGAACAAAATTTTTAGTAGCCAACTAAAGAAAAGTCAGTGGTCAAAAAATTTTCCATGACATCCAGCATTTATAATCAAGTTTCCATTGATATGTTATATACTTGTCTGTTGAGGTTAATTCATAGATTGTACTATGATGAATTCATTATTCAGATGTGCCAACTCTGGATTTTATCTGGAGACTCTGGATTTTTCATTAATTCTCTGGTCTCCGGTTTTCTAACGAAATTCTCTGGCCTTTTTTGTTTGAAATTTATCAATTACCCAGACATGGTATAATTCCTCGGAAACACCGGTTTCCGCTTTTTAAGTTTACAAAGAAAAATACAGAGAGGCAGATAAGAATGCCAAAAGAAGCTCTAAGAAGGACAAAAATAAATACAGTACAGGATCTATTATCCGGAATACTTGGGACTTCAGGTATTCTGGATAAGGGGGTTTTCCGTAATTCGGAACACTTTTTCTAAAACTTACTGGAAGGGTCTCAAATGTCGTTATAGAAAATTATAATTCATTTTAAAAATGTAAATGTATTAACAAAAAGTTTTTTTACAATCTATATGGGTTAACTAAAATGCAAATTACATGTAATTATAGTATCAAATTTAGTGATTAAGAAAAATTTTGAAAGAAAAAAATGTCTGAAAAAAGTTGATTATTCAGGGTAGTTATTAGAAGTCTTTTTTTTTTTTTTCTTAACATTTCAACTAAAGTGGGCCCTCACCATATTCATCTAATATTTTGGCAGAAGCACTTTTGTTCATATGTTTCAATATATTTTAAAGTACTTTTAATAAAATTAAGATGAGAAGGATGTTCATTTTTAATTGAAATGAGATTATTCAACTATGGGTGCAAATATATCAAATTCTAATTTATGCTCTTCAAATGTAATGTATGTCTTCAAATGTTTCTAATAAGCCTTATAATTCTAAATGCCTGCATAAATAAAAAAATTTTAATTTCGTTATCCTAAACATATATCTCATTTTCACCAATAATATGTTTAAAAGATAATATCCCAGCATAAAAAGTACAAAAAATATAAAAATATTAGTGGATGGAAGCAGATTGAAAAAATGGAAAATATTTAAAAATAAAACGAAATATACCGGCGATCATGTTTAATTCGCGATATTGCTAAACTGTCTTCTATAAATTACTAATTAATAAAAGAAACACGTAAACCCATGAATATACTGCAATGGAACTTTTTGCTAGAGTCAATTTTCGGTCCAAAATAGCCATTTTCATCCAAATAATAGGATTTAATTGAAAATGATTGATCTTGGAATTCCATCAACGTTTTTTAAAATATTGAAGATGTGTATATTTCCACGGAGATGGAAAAAAAAAAGGGAGGGGATTTTTGACGGAAATATGTATCATATCCGTAAGTTATATATTGAAAATTAACGTATAATTAAATTTCTGATGAAGCTGGTGATAGAATAACTATGAGCCACGAAATTCTGGTTCCACAACTTCGTTGAAAATTTAAAACAGAGTGTTGCAGCTATAACAAACGTTAGATAGTAGTTGTAGGAATACAAGTAGCTGTAGAAGTGTTAAATGAGAACAGTTCCAGTTTAAATCAAAATCACTTTTATTGAAGAGTGAATCCATTGTATTTGCTTACAGTATATATCATGAAAACAGGTAAGCCAAATAACCAAAGCATACTATTTACAAAACATGAGCACTACAGCTCATATGAAGGTTTTTCAGTGTAAGTTCCATGCCTAGACACGTTTCTGGTTAACGTATTATTTACACAAGTAAGTGGAATAAAAAGCATTTCACACTTACGTGACCACGTGCACTTTCCGACGCCACCACTAGCTGGGCACACGCTATGGCAAAAACTTTAAACTTTCCGGATCAGCACTATAAAGTCCACAACACGGGAAACATGGTCTCCTTAACTGAGAACCATCAAAACTACTAAGTTTAGTTTAAATATCCGCGTTCACCGATAAACACTTTATCGAAACTTTCGACAACATCGAAACATGACTTTACGAAGATCCGTCTGCCCGATCTAGATCCTTCTAGATCCTTCCATCGATCAGTATAAGCAAGCTATCCAACGAGCTTTCCAAGCGATCGATCCGTCGATCAAAACGATCTACATTAAAACCAGAGCGATCTACTGACAAAGCGATCTTTATTAAAACCGATCTGACATAAAACCAGAAAAGTGTCTAGCCTTTATACCCGAAGATGGGTGCGTTCCGGAACATAACCGTTGCCGGCAACGCCCTCTGGATATGCAAAACAGGATGCGTGAGCGGCGAGAAAGGTGATTTGCATGATCAGCCAAGTTTTGTCCACATCGCGATTCGTTCACGAGAACGGAATAATCATTTTAATAATGACGTCACGCTCCCGCGAAACGAGAATCGCGACGTAAACAAAACCAAGTTTCTAACAATTTTCCCGAGAAAATGGCAAGTTTATTGCTTAGGTTAAGTATTTAAAGAGATCAATCAGAAGGCCCTGAATGACATTTTATAGCTGCTATTCTTTTCTCTGCATTTCGACAAAAGTTAACTCTCATTAATTTTGGGAAATTCCTTACTTAACGTACTTTCTATCATCTCGTAAATGTGCTGATGACTCTCTTTTTTTTCATCTTTTCCAATAAATGTTTATTAAATTGTGCAAAATAGTGTGAATTCTGCGCGGCACATCGCGTTTGAAGAGTGTAGGATTTCTTTAGCGATATCGGGATATTTCTAATGAAAAAGTTGGAATACTTTTACCGAAAATCAAAGTCCCGGAGCAAAGCTCAGAAAAGAAAATGTAACGCATTCTGAAAAATCAAAACCTTTGTGCCTAGTGTGCTCTGCCCTATACACTGAGAAAAAAATGAAACACCATTAAAAATGCACCTTGCCGCGACTTGTCCGTAACTAACTCCTGTATTATACTATACAGGAGTTAGTTACGGACAAGTTGAAGACTTATCCGAAACTAGTGAAGAATGGAATGACGCATCTCGCCGTCAATGTGATAGTATCGCCCGTGCCCTATCGTCACCTCCGAGAGCTACTATCGGGGGTGATGGCCAGATGCAGCCGCTTAGGAAATTTTTGGGAAAAACGGTTCTACTTCGGATGTTTTCCGGAAAAGAGGAATTGTGGAACTTCTCGGAAAAAACATGATCCACGGAATATTTTCATTCGCTATCGCGAAATTTCCTCGCGTTCGTTTTCGAAATTTAAGAAGAATCAGCGGCTGCAAGTGCGCGCGGCATTTTTTTCTGCGCAGGAGTTTTGAACTTCGTGCGCGATTTGCATCCTATTTCAAAATCCTCTAAAATAGTAGGTTTCAATGCATTTTTTTTTTTTATTGATATTGCTAATTAAAGCAAAAAAGCAATTGGCGGGATTTTAAACAAAAAATCACTATTTGGCGCAATATTTAGCAAATAATCGCTTGTTGGCGCAGAATTTGGCATTATTTTGCCGTATTCCGGTTTTGGGAGAGTTCGGATATTGGAACGCCGGATAAGAGATCGCGTACTGTACTATGATGTGCTGGCGACTAGGAAGTCATTTAGAAAATTTTGCGATGATTTGGCCTTTTCCTTATAATTCTGAAGTGCTGGTATTACTATTAGCAGAGTAGAAATTTTAGTAGAGGATGATACGCAGTAGTGAAGTGTATTTCAAGAAAGCAAGTTCATCAAACACAAACACAATTTTTATTCTTGTGAGATCCATTGCACAATTTAAAGTTACAAAATAACTGTAACATTCGTTGCAAAGCAAAAGTATATACAAAATGAGCTAGCTGACGGAATTATGTATCATATCCATAAGTTATATATTGAAAATTAACGTATAATTAAATTTCTGATGAAGCTGGTGATAGAATAACTATGAGCCACGAAATTCTGGTTACACAACTTCGTTGAAAATTTAAAACAGAGTGTTGCAGCTATAACAAACGTTAGATAGTAGTTGTAGGAATACAAGTAGCAGTAGAAGTGTTAAATGAGAACAGTTCCAGTTTAATTCAAAATCACTTTTATTGAAGAGTGAATCCATTGTATTTGCTTACAATATATATCATGAGAACAGGTAAGCAAAAAAACCAAAGCATACTATTTACAAAACATGAGCACTACAGCTCATATGAAGGTTTTTCAGTGTAAGTTCCATGCCTAGACACGTTTCTGGTTTAAGTATTATTTACACAAGTAAGTAGAATAAAAGCATTTCACACTTACGTGACCACGTGCACTTTCCGACGCCACCACTAGCTGGGCACACGCTATGGCAAAAACTTTAAACTTTCCGGATCAGCACTATAAAGTCCACAACACGGGAAACATGGTCTCCTTAACTGAGAACCATCAAAACTACTAAGTTTAGTTTAAATATCCGCGTTCACCGATAAACACTTTATCGTAACTTTCGACAATATCGAAACATGACTTTACGAAGATCCGTCTGCCCGATCTAGATCCTTCTAGATCCTTCCATCGATCAGTATAAGCAAGCTATCCAACGAGCTTTCCAAGCGATCGATCCGTCGATCAAAACGATCTACCTTAAAACCAGAGCGATCTACTGACAAAGCGATCTCGCTTAAAACCAGAAAAGTGTCTAGCCTTTATATCTGAAGATGGGTGCGTTCCGGAACATAACCGTTGCCGGCAACGCCCTCTGGATATGCAAAACAGGATGCGTGAGCGGCGAGAAAGGTGATTTGCATGATCAGCCAAGTTTTGTCCACATCGCGATTCGTTCACGAGAACGGAATAATCATTTTAATAATGACGTCACGCTCCCGCAAAACGAAAATCGCGATGTAAACAAAACCAAGTTTCCAACACTAGCAAGCTCATGGAAAAGGTTTGTAAACAGTTTATGACTAGGCACACACTCTCAGTTACACGTTCAGTTGCTATAACATTGGTAAGTAGAAAAACAGCTACTTTGCCACAAATGCCGTGCACGTTAACGAAGCCACCGTCATCAGGTCACACGTCATGGCATTACACTGAGTCCAAGAACCGCGAAAAATTAACTGGTCTCTTTAAAATTGAAAGAGCCAAACTCTAGAAAAACATTTTATCGCACTTTCCGAAATAACCATCGGAAACTTGACTCCTACTTAGTTTAAGCAACTTATCTGGAAAATGCTAGCGTTACCGTAACATACTCAAACCGAGTATTTTGCTAAGCATCAGATCTATCGATCAGATCCCGTTCCATTACATCAGGTCAGGTCACATAACAGGACTGCATGAAGGTCTGGTCATAAAACAGGTCAGGACCGTCTGTCTAACTGATCAGGTCCGTCTCGTCCTTCATGGTCACTGTGAATAAGTCTGAATAACTGAGAATGTGTCCTATCATATATACACCATGATGGGTACGCTCCGGAACTCAACCGTTGATGGCAGCGCCCTCACTATATGCAAAACAGGATGCGCGCGCGGTGAGAAGGCGATTTGCATGAATGGCATGTTCTGTTCTCGTCACGAGTTCTTCACGAGAACGGTAAAACCATTCTAAAAATGAAGACACGTTCCCGCGATAACGAGAATCGCGACGAAAACAAAACCAAGTTTCCAATATGATGATCTAGCTAGTGAAGCGCAAAATGCTGCTAAAACTAGACGGACAAGAATTGTTTACCAAATAATTAAACAAATAAGTGGTGAAGTTAAAAAACATGAATGTGGAGTCAAAGATGGGGATGGTAGACTTTTATCTGTTGAAGCGGAGGTTGAGGAAAGATGACGAGAACATTTTTAAAAAACACTAAATTCTTACAACATCGATACTAATGAACAGCCAGTGGTCACATTTGATGTGCCACCTACCTTAAACATTTCTACAGAGGAAATCTCGTTGATTGAGATTAAAAATGCTTTGGAGGTGTTAAAATCCAATAAAGCCTGTGGAAATTATATGATAGCTGCAGAAATGCTTAAAGTTAATGTTGAAGAGACAGCTGGATATTTGAAAAATCTGTTTAACCCTATCTGGAAAACTGAGAAAGTACCAGAAAAATGGAAAGAAGCAACAATAATTAAAATACCTAAGAAAGGAGATCTTTCTTCCTATGAGAACTGGAGAGGTATCACTTTAATGTCTATTCCAACTAAAGTTTTTGGAAGTGTCATGGTCAACAGATTAAAGGACGAAATTGAGAAGGTTTTGAGAGAGGAGTAAGCAGTATTTCAAAGTGGAGCTGGAACCACTCAACATATTTTTACTTTGAGAAACATCATTGAGCAAAGCATTGAACATAGTGCACCTTTATATTTAAATTTCATTGATTTTAAAAAAGCATTTGACACCATTGGCAGAGATATGTTGTGGAAGATATTTGATAGTTGTGGAATTCCACAAAAAATTATTAACATTATTAAGGAGCTATATCGAAACAGCAGTTGCTGTGTTGAAGTAAATGGAAAACTGAGAGCCCTTCCAAATTAAATCAGGTGTAAAACAAGGATGTGTGATGTCAGGTTTATTATTTAATATAGTTGTTGACTGGATCATGAAAAACACAATCAAAGACAAGAGAAGAGGCATTAGGTGGAAATTTACATCAGTTTTAGAAGATTTAGATTTTGCAAATGACATTGTTCTTTTGGTCTCTAGATTTTGTGATCTACAACAGAAAACTAATGGCCTTAACAAGTTTGCTAAAACTACTGGTTTACAAACCAATAAAAGTAAAACAAAAGTCTTAAGAATTAATGAAAAACTTCTGAAAATGTAAAATTAGATGATGAATCAATTGAAGATGTAAATAGCTTCACTTACCTTGGTGTACTGGTGAACAAGGAGGGTGGAACAGATGAAGAAATCAAATTAAGAATTGCAGAAGCTCAGAATTGTTTTAGAAAACTAAATAAAATATGGAGAACTACTAACCTTAATTTAAAAACCAAAATCAGCCTTTTTAATTCCGTAGTGAAAAGTGTTTTACTATATGGAGCCGAAACATGGAAATTAACAAGGGGCCAATGCAACAAGTTAAATGCCTGGCAGACTAAATATCTGAGGAAAATATTGGGAGTATTTTGGCCTTATGTTATTACTAACACTGAACTCTACAAGAGTACTGGACAGGAAGCAATTGAGATGGAAATAACAAAACTTAGATGGAAATGGACTGGACATGTCTTAAGAATGCCGCAGCATAACATCACTGCTGTGGCATTTACTTGGGCGCCTGAAGGAAAAAGATCTCGGGGTCGACCCAAGCTAACTTGGAGGTGACTGGTGGAGCAGGAGAGAAATTTGATGGGATGGGTGAGCTGGTCAGAAGCAAGGACTGTGGCACAAGATCGACCAGGGTGGAGACACAAGCTGAAGGCCTTATGTGCCACTAGGCACGATGAGTTATGATGATGATAATGATGAATATTATAATTAAAACAATTGATTTGAAGGTAACAATAAAACAATATTTTATAAGCATCTAATCGATGATTCGTAATTTATTTAAAGTTGAACACAAAAATAATGTATATATGTTACAAATTGAGATGCCTGTTGCTTTTCGAAAACACATTAATTATTTCTTCATCAGAGGCTATGATTTCCCTGTGTATTAACATCAAAGCAAGGCCATTTAGATGCTCTTGGCCATTTCTGTTTCGTAAATATGTCTTGATTCGTTTCAGCATCGAAAATGTTCTCTCAACGGATGCTGTAAACACAGGAAGAGTGGCCAGTATCACAAGAAGAATGTGCATGTTAGGAAAATATCCTTTTCACAATTTAGCATAGCTTTCACAGCATACCTTGGAAGAGTTTCTGATTCCATCCATTTCATCTTCCACACATCCCACTCTCCTTCCAAAATCGAAGCATTTGAGTTCACTAAATCATTAGAGTAGAATTCAATCACTGGTTGCAAATCGGAGAATTTTGATTTGATAACACTACTAGGGACTAAGCATTGCAGCCCAATAAAAATTTCTTTATGTTCAGAAAATCTTTCGTGAAGCGATGAAATTATTTCATCAAGAAAGGGAATGAAAACTGTACTACGGAACAGTAGTGTAGCATGATATTCTTGACTGGGGAGGCTAAGCGATTTTCATTTTAACTTCAAAAAAGTTTTTGTATGATAAGGGAATTTATATTGGAATTCGCACTTTCAATAAGTTTTATTTCCTTGGTAAGTAAAATAAAATAATTTAACATAAAAATGCTAAGAGTGAATGAAATGCTCAATATTTTAAAAAATATTACCTATGTAAGATATATACATACAAAGTATAACATTTTAAATGTTTACTTATTTCTAAATTAGTTGAACTTTTACAACCATTTTATTAAATATAAAGTCATGTTCGCTCATGGGAGAGGAAACTCTCCCCCTTCGTTATTTAAGATAACAAAGGCGAGCATTAATCTAAGCGATGTTATACATTTTATTCTTGAGTTTACACCCCCCACCCCTTTCCGAAAAATGTTCTACATGTGCCTGTGTATGAAAAGTGCACTGAAAATTTGTGAGAAATCTGGAACGTAGCTTAGTTGAAAATCACTGTAGTCAACAATGTCCCTAAACGATATCACTTATTAATTATTTACAAATACTGTACCATGAAAACTTAAAAATATCTTATAAATACAATATGCTAAGAATCTGCTAAAAACTTATCAACCACTTTTATTTAAATGAGATTCTCATCTAACGGGGAATTTTAACAGGAAATGAAACTTATTCTTCCTAAAACTCCCAAATATGCAAACGGATGCTTCGCCATATTGATGTATATATAAAAAGCTAAGTCTACTTTGCAAACTAGTTAAGTTTAATGGTAGTCACTATTAGTATGTTTCTTCATTTTGAGATTGTTTAAAGTTAAGTAAATCCTAGGTTATTTATGAAAAATGACTCAAATTCTTTAGTATTACAAATAATGATTATTTATATAGTAATTAATAGAATCATGTTTGACCCAAAATGGAGGACTCATTAGGCTTGCACTACCCACCCTCAACTACCCATCATTGATTAAACGTCACATCTCGCATCCAATCATTGATTGTTTATAAGAAGTTGAAAATGGAGAAGCAATGAGGAAACCTTTATAAGCTAGCTTCCCATGTTAGTTAATCAGCTAGGGAGGAGTTTCATAAATGGGTGGTCTTACTGCCATGTTTCGCCTTATAGAAGACGAAACCAAGATGATTTTAGCTTCTAAAACATTAAAATATGCTTTTTAATGTGGAAAATACTTTGAATCGTGTCACTTTAAGGAAGAAAAATGTAATAATTTTCTAAATAATACATATATCTTTGAAAAATTATTTTAAAAATTATAATAAATAAAAGTATGTTAAAGAATTTTTTAAATTAGATTTTAAGTTGGGGAGGCTCAGCTTTTTAGCCTCAATGGACGCTACGCCACTGCTACGGAAGTATTCTTCAAGAGTGGTAGCTGGTACATTCGATCGGTGTTGCTGTGTTCCTACTATTCTTGGCAATACAGGCGATTGTCCAAACGTAAGAGCCAAATCTGATACTCTTTCAAAAATGGCTTTAAACTGTTCTGCTTCTTGTCTCATTTTTTGTAACTTCTTCACAACTAACTCAATCTTCCCGGCCGTCCAAATGGTTACCTTACACCTTTCTGGTAGGTCGGACGGTCTGGGTCTCAACAACAACAACTAACTCAATCTTCTCCAAGGCAATCGCTATATCAACATGCATGCCTTGTAAGTACTGCGATAGAATGTACTTTAAACCCAACATTCTGTCACTGACACACAGAGCCACTAAGAAGGAAAACTTGCAGAAAGCACAAAGCAGAATGCAATTGCTCTGCTTTGGAACTGTCATCGCGATTTTCCTCTATGATTTTGTCCAGTGACAATATCACTTCAGAAACAGCTTCACAAAATATAGAAACACTCTCATGGTGTTCAACCCATCGCATTTCACAGTATTTTTTCAAACTTAAAGAAGAATTTCATATTTTCAAATTATTTTTAAAGATCGAACTTTGCCGTGCTGTACTCCTGAAAAATACGCAACATTCCTTGATCATCCCAAACACATTCCTTATAGGTGAATCTTTAGCAGAGCCAACCAAACACAAATTCAATGTATGGGATACACAGTGAGTGTAAACTGCTTTAGAATACTCCTGCCTGATTCGGGCCTGCACACCGTAGAAACATCCCTTCATTACCCCTGCTCCATTGTACCCTTGTCCACACATGTGGGATAAATCCAGCCCAAGATTCCATAACTGCGTCTTAATAGTGGTGGCCAATCCTTCTCCTGTCACATCGTATACAGGTACAAATCCAAGAAATTCTTCCCGAAGCATACAATTTTCATCAACGAACCAAACACATAATGAAAACTGTTCGATTTTACTTATATCTGTTGTTTCGTCTGCTAAAACAGTGAAAAATTTGGCAAGTTGAATCTTCTTGATAACTTGCAGTTGGATATTCTGTCTGATTAATTGAATGATTTCATTTTGAATTGTTGGGCTAATGTACAGCGCATTTCTACTGGCACTCATAATATGTTTCCTTAGAATATCATTGCCATAATTGATACTGTATCAAAGTGCTCGAAAGTTACCATCATTATGATCTGGCTCATCCATACAAAGCTTGCCGCTATCTTTGTGACCACACAGTGACATCTCTTGCCTTCCACAGAGCTTTATAATTTCAATAATTCTTTTCAATTTCTTTTGGTTTCTTCTTCATTTCTGGTTTTCAACAGACTACAAATACTTAATTTATTATTTTGATGAACATACAAAAAATTACTTGCTGATACAACCGCATTTTTGTGATAGATTGATTGTGCATGAGCTCCAAATGATTCTGTAGCATTTTTCCAATTCTTGATGGGCATCCTAACCAAATAGCCTAAACATTGGTGGGAACCTTTACCAGAGGCAGAATCTGGGTCTGAGAAAAAGTACACATATTCTATAAAAAGCTCCTTGAAAATCATCGGAAAAGGCTAACCATGGGAACCTTACAAGCCACGATAACTGAAATTTTATATTTTTCCCTCCTATATACTGAGAAATTAATTTGTATTTAGATTCGGGAGTTCACATGTTTCCCAGTAAATTGGCTTTGGTGGTGTCATTCTCTAACTGCTTTTTAGGTTCTACATATAAACCTATATCCCAAATTGAAGATACTGAAGCAGAACAAAAATGGATTGCAGAGATAGGTGTGGAGACTTCCTTGGTTAAATTATCTATCTAAAAATAATTTCCAAATTAGATACAATAGAGATATTTTATTTAACAATGTTTTGTCAACATAAAATTTTCATATATTTTAAGGCTTTCAGTGGAAAGATTGGCTTTCAAGAGTTTATTGTAAAATTAAACTAATTATTTGAATTTTGTTAGATACTTGTATGTTAAAATGACCATATTTTCACTTCAAAGTCCGGTGACACATTTAGCCCTTGCGGGGAAATGTGTTTCTGCAAAAGTTTAATTTTTTTTTTTTTTATTATAAAATATTCCTATCAAAAGCTTTTCATTATACCTTTAAAATGCAATTTGATTTAGTACTTTACATTTAGCTTAAAATATATCTGCAAATTTCCAAATTATTTGTGAACTAAAATATTTATAAACACAATTTTGCATAATATTAAGAATTAAATCCATCAAGTTGAAAAAAAGTCGCACACTTTTGCAGTTGTAAACAACTAGTCAGTGACTAGTAACTAAGCATGGGAATTTTAAGCTTTGCAGTGAGATAGAAACATAAAGAAGAAACATGCCCCTTCAATCTCTTCCTAATGCTCAGGCAAGCACATGCGCTGTTGAGGCGATGAAACTCTCAAATACCGCAAGAATTATATTGACGCTTGTACCTAGTAGTGGTAGCATAATTAATCTGAACATCAGCATACAAATTCGAAATACAAACCATTGGAAAATAATAGAGGTTTCAGTTTAAACATTGATTGTCAATACTGTTTGATGTAAGCAACAACAAAAACAAAAGCGGAAGAAATCGTTTTACAGGGAAGAAAAATGTACGTAAAAGAGTAATATTTACTTGATTTTCTGAGACCATATTCTTTCCTGAACATCCACATGTGTTTTCAGCTTCTCGACAATGCGCATTTTCGAAATTTTTATCTTCCACTGTCAAATTTTTCACAGTTTTTGGAATTTTTGCAAAATATTCTCCTATGCTCCTATTAGATGGATGCTTTTTTGAACTCATAGCTTACAATTTGACCTTCCTGGCATTTTTTTCTTACACTGATTTTACTGACAAAGTTTCTTGACGTGTGGGCAAAACATACACCATTTGAATTGCCCATGGGACAGTCCACTTTAAAACCCGAGGGGTCAACGGTACAGCCATAAGAAAATCATTGTCTGATATCTTAACACCCATCCCCTACATCTGCTTTGAATTTCCACTTTCCTGAGAGGATAGTCTGGGAAAAACCGGTCATGATCGGTTTTAAACAAAGACGATGGCTACTAGGGCCTTAAAAGATAAAAGTGATCAAAAATTTCGTGGATTCGGATTATTTCATTTTGAAATTGAAAAAAGCAGAATCGACAGCATCAAAAATCGCATTTTGAGGCACATAAAACAATTTTAAATGACAACATTGTATGAAAAAAACATACGTAATTGATGAAATAAAATAAAAAAGATATATATATATATATATATATATATATATATATATATATATATATATATATATTCGTGATATAGTACTTTCGTATCAATTATGAAGATTTCAGGGGGGGGATGGACATCTGTAGCGTTCTTTTTTTGGGGGGGGGGGGGGGGAGTTATAAAATAATTATGTTTTATCTATAACAAGAATTTTTTTCTTTCTAAATCACAAATTTAAAGCATTACACAAAAGGAATAGCAGAAAAAATAATTTCAAATTCTTAAAACTATTCAGAATCCTTAATAATTTACTGTTTATTATATGCATAAAATATAAATTATTAAATATTATATTAGAATTCTTTTTAAATACTTACTGATAGGAAACCTTTCTGCCACATAAAAAAATAAATGAAAATTAATTATAAACAGAAAAAGAAATTACTTAATTTATTATATGCATAAAAAATAAATTATTAAATGTATGTAAATATTATAAGACAAAAATAAATGAAAAACAGTTTAATAATTAAACCTTTCTTAAAATATTAAAAATTGTTTCAAAAATAGCTGCTTGTAATTGTATGGTTGAGTATCATGAAATGGAAGAGAGAATTTGCTAGGAGATGAGTTAAGCATATATTTAAATTTCCCTCAGCAGACCCAGGCTCTAGCCCTGGTCTTTTAATTAGGAAGCCTAATGATCAAAAACTTCTTATAAAGCTACTTGCTTTTAAAAAAAAGTTTGGAAAGATAATTATATTTCATTTTCAGAAAAATAAAAGTGGAAAAAAAGGAATCGCTTATTCTTCAAGCTCTATTTTAATGTCATATATACATTTGTGGGAACTAGAAACAAATTTGACTCTTTTATCGGCAATTTATTTTTAAATACATTTGAAGAATTACAATTTAAATTACTCTTAGCTAGCAGTAGTAAATGTAATATAATGAACTACTTTTTATCGTAAGACAGGGACTGTCCGATTAATTTGACGGCGGCCCACTGACAAGTTGTTCAATGTGCGACTGCTCTTGACAACAGCCAAATTACTTTGTTTCCATAACCACACTTGCAGGTAGCCTAACCATTTGATATGAAAACTAGTATGCTTTCAAAATGAGGACAGTAACCAGAAAATGATGATTTCCAACTGATTATAAAATATTTTAACAGTCACAGAACAACACAAAAATATTAATAATAACAAATAAAGTTTCAATAGGGGTGTCATGGCTGAGAAATGCATAAAACATAACAAAATTCCCACATTATTTATAAAAGATTTCTTTGACAAAATAACCCTAAAAATATTAGAAAAAAAATTATTTTAAAGAAATAAACAAGGATGCTAAGGGATTAGTGTTTTTCAGCTGAATTTTCTAGCTGATATTTATTTCCCTTGACTTAAAGTCGATTTGATTCTGCAATGTAAACGACTTCATATACAAAACATATGCTGCTTAGTAATGTACAAAAATAATGTTAACTCTTCTAAACAAAATATTTCACCTGAATATTAAAAACAAAAAATAAAATAATTCAAATGCTCTAAGGTAAAATAATTAATTAGAAGATGACGGTAGATGGAAAAGTATTCTTTTAGCTGGGCTCCTTAATAGCCTTATGAATAGTTTAAATAGTGACTTTTTCTCAGATAAAGAAACCAAAAGTGACTTATTTAAAAACAAATTTTCTTATAATGAAATAAGTTTTGTGGACAAAACAGGTTTATTTAAATTTCCTGGAGAAGACACTGCTTAAAAAAAGGTGAGAATAGAAATCATTGATCCTTACAAGAGCAACATAAAAAAATCTTCATGTGTTAAAGTTTAAGATATCAAGAACAGTTTCACATGTTTAAAATATATAGTAAAAATGTCCTCATATATGCATTAAGCCATTGTAATTATTTATCATACGCAGTTTCTAACAAATGTCGTCAAAAGGCAAAATAATATAAATAAAAAGCTAGCTCCCAACTTTTTGACCTAGCTCCTAAAATGAGGAGAAATTTGTCCAGCCCTTGTCTACTGTATATGCTATTTCAACTAAGGTTGTTATAATTTCTTTAGACTGATTTTTCAATTCAGCCTAAAACTGAAAATAAGATTATACAATATTGAAAATGTCACTAGTTACTAATAAATTTTTTATCCTCTGAATACTAAGTGTTAATTTTTATAAGCCTAGTTGTGCAGTTGTATAAATGTTAATGCATACCACCATGAAATTTCACTTTCTTCCAAATAGTCATGTGAGCAGCTATTTTATTTACTTTAATTTTTATGTATATTTTAAAAAAATATTTGTTTTTAGGATTTGGCATCAGAAATAATTTTAACATTAGGTCAAGCATTTGAAGTGGCTTACCAAATAGCTATGAGAGAAAAGACTGGTCGTACATGGAATAATGATTCTAGAAACACAATCTCTTCCAAGAATTCATCTTCATGACAGACTTTTAGTATTTTCTGCATTCTTATTTTTTAAAATATCCTTCAAGTTTGTTTTGTTTGATTGTATAATTTAATTGTTCCTATTATAAAATAAATTTTAATGAACTTTTGTGTGCTTTTTAAAATCTTGTTAAAATTGCACTGTTAAGAATTGTAAATCTGCTAGGCACTCTTAAAGTTTTGTTGTATATAGATATGGGCAACTGTATTATTTGAAACTAAATTATGTTCATGATGTACATTTATTTATTTTAGTTTTTATTCACTTTATTATTTCAAGGATGTTTGAAAATTTTCTTATATGAGCATTTACAACCCCAAGCTTATTGTTGATAGTATTCTTTTATTTTTTCTGTGTACTGAAATTAAAATTTCCCAAATTTTCTAACACAGGGGCATAAATTAAAAGCACATTTTTTTCCAATTTCATTATTGCTCTAGTCAGTAGATTATAATGAAATATCAAAATTATGAATTTAATATTTTTTATTTTTAAATTCAACAAGTAAAAGTACAAAGTAATTTTGTATATAACTTTGCAGCTATAAATTAATAAGTATGTTAACATGTCTAAAATATATCAAATGTTTTCAATCTACAAGTTCATCTACAAGTAAAGTGTATTTGAAAACACAATCTTGACATACAAGGAATTTTTATAATTATATATTGCTGATAGTATTCTTTTAAAAATGTCTACTGAAATGAATTAAAATTTCCTAAATTTTCTACCACAGGGGCATAATTAAAAAAAAAAACATTTTTTTCCTATTTCATTATTATTTTAGTCAGTAGAATATAATGAAATATCAAAATTATCAATTTAAATTTTTATTTTTAAATTCAACAGGGAAAAGTACAAAGTAATATAACTTTGCAGCTATGAATTAATATGTATGGTAAACATGTCTAAAATATATCATATGTTTTCAATCTAAGGCTACAAGATCTGTAAACTGTATTTAAAAACACAATCTTGACATACAAGAAATTTTTACATTAAAGTGCCATAGCTAGCGCTTTCAGACATCATAATGTCCATCATCAGTGGTAATAATAAGGAAATGACAGACGTGAGCTTTATACAACCCAAAATTGTGAATGCAAAATTTGCAAATGGTAAATCTGATAAACCTATACAAAAATTTATCATAGATTACAAATAAGTACATAAATATTCAAGTAAAAATTATTTCGCTTGGTGTTTCATTCTCGACTCTATGCATGTTAAACCTTACACATAGCTGCCAACTCTACGTGTTTGGGAAATTCCTGGTTTTTTTATGATTTCTTTTAGTTTCCTGATTTTTAATGAGAATCAAATAAGTGCAATTTCGCATATATAGATTGCATTGCTGTTTAATGTTGAAACATCCTTTTCCATCCATGTTTAATTTCGAATTATGTGAATCAAAAATACACAACACTCATTTCTTTGTAGTAGGTTTAATTATTGATTAATATTTTCATAAAATATTGATTATATAGGGTGTCCCAAAATGCATGCAAGAAGTAATTTTGAAAGAAAACACAGGTTTATAATTAAGAATTGTAATTTTTTTTATTGATTCATAAAGTATACAGTATAGGGTTATGCATGGAATAGCATATCGGGTAAATGGCCTCCACAGCTTTGCTGGCACATACACACTCTTTTGTTGAAATTTTCCATGACCTTTTTGCATAAATGTGGCTGAATTTTGTTGATACAGTGCTCAATTTCCTCCTTCAAGGCATAGGTGATCGTGAGCTTGTTGGCATAAACCTTAGATTTCAAAAAAAACCCAAAGAAAAAAGTCCAATGGCGTTAAATCGCATGATCTGGGCTGCCAATTCTTATCACCAAAACGGGAAATTACACAACTAGGAAATGACTCATGCAGTAATTGAATTGTTTCTCGGACTGTATGGCATGTGGCACTGTGTCTTGTTGAAACCACATGTCTGGATTATCATGTCGTGATAGCAAATCTTCATTATTTTTTAAATATTGCTCAACAATGAAAACGCGTTGTTCTTTTGTGTAGCACTCCATTTTTAGTAATCCTAGACTGTCACGCTGTCTCTTTTTTTCGTTGCCAACACGTTATCGCACAAATGGCCCAAAATTCAAATCTTGCTTGAATTTTGAGACGCCCTTTATTTTGAAGTGTGCAGTGATTATTCTACAGTGGGTGGCATTTCCACCACTCCAAATTGCCTCCCACCACTATTTGGTCATGGGCAGCTCCTGTCCACCACTTACGTATGTGTAACTTCAAAAATGAAATTGCAGGCTTTTTCTTATTATTGCGGGAAATTTTTCCATAGATTCCTTTACAGGCAAAAATTTAGATTTGGACACATACACATTCGGAGGTTCGATAAACTGAAAGGGTTAACAATAACATCTGGAAAAGGCTGATGCCACTGCGCGCCAGAGGAAGAAAAGGCACAAATTATTTACATGACATCGTGCATACGTCTCTCACAACAAAAAATGTGCAAATAAATCTAAATGTTATTTTATATCAGAATGTGTTTGACAGGAATAATACATACTACACATAATTTAAATTTTTACATTTATTCTCACACCGAGATTTGCATTTATTTGCGCTTTTTTTATTGTCAGAAATGTATGCATGATGTCGTGTAAATAATTTGTGCCTTTTATTTCTCTGGCGCGCAGTGGCATCAGTTTTTTCGGTGGTTTGGGTGTTGTTTACCTTTAGGTTTTGATTAAGTTTATCGAGTCTCCAGAAATAATTTTTTCGAGGATACACGAATTTTGGCATCATACGTCTATTATTCATATGCTAATTTCATTTTTTAACGTAATTAAGATCTACAAAATTATAATAACAATGTCCTCCAAGTATGGTAAAAAAGACAGACTGGTGAACAAAGGATTGCAGTCTTTTTCAATGCTGGTCCAAATAAGAAAACATCATCTGAAGTTAGTCGTGTAGATATGCAATTTTCTACTACCAGCTGCAGTGACAACTCTGTAAGTATACCTAATAACAATATTTCTGTAAAGGATTCATTCGTTAGTAATCATACTGAAAACGAAATGGATCATGTCAATGCTACACCTACAATAGCATCTCCTAGTTGTTCTCATAGTGAGGTTGAATCAGAACATTTATGAGAAGATCCAAAAGAGGCAAAGCAAAGCATGCTATTGGATTTTCCACAAAATGGAAAACAAATAGATTGTGGTTGAACTATGATAGCACCAAAAAAGGAATGTTCTGTACTTTGTGCCAAAAGTATCATAAAACACCATTTGACAGAGACATCTGGACGAAAAGCCCATGCACCAGATTAAGATTAGAGAGCATAGTGAAACATGAAACTTCAGCATCCCAGTGTACCATGTGTCTGAATCTGCAATAAAATTTTCCATCACTGACAAATTTCTAGAATAATCCCTGAGTGTGATTTTGCGGGTATAAATTACATTCTTGTGCAGTGTTGAAATAGCCTTTTCCATGTTTAGTTTCAAATTATGTGAATTAAAAAATACACAGCATTCATTTCTTTGTGGTATGTTTCATTATTAATAAATACTTTTACAAAATATTTATTTTTTAAGTGTGATTTTGCGTGTATAGATTAAATACCCATGTAATGTTTAAACATCCTTTTTCATCCGTCTTGTTTTTAATAAAATCTCAAATTAGTTAAGCAGTACTTTCACATCTTTGCAATTTACATAAAAAATAAAAGATTATTTTCTTTAAAATATGCTCAAAATGAATGATTTCACAATGGTATTTCCTGCCCTTATTTTCTAGGTAATAGAGTCCCAAAAGCACTAAATTACAATGTGAAAACTGAACATCTTTTGTTTCAGTTAGCCCACTCTAATATTTCTCTCTGTTTATGTCATTATTTTTTTTTTATACACTGAATATAAAAACATTTTCCTTATGCAGTAGTTATTTTCAATGCCATAGTGAGTTATTATTTATTGAAAAAAGCATGCATTTGTTGTGTGATGTAAAAAATATCCCTATTTTTCCCCAAGTGGTATTGAACAAGTTACAATCTGACTTGTAGAGCACTGTAAAAAATGCTCACTGCCCTATCTGCTGGATATTTATTCCCTAATGTTGCATTTATGAGTTGGCCTGATTTATTTTGTGCATGTTTTATAAATTAAATTATTTTTGCTTGAATATTTATGTACTTATTTGTAATTTGTGATAAATTTTTGTATTGGTTTATCCGATTTACTATATGTGAATTTTGTATTCATGATTTCGGGTTGTATGAAGCTCATGCCTCTTATTTCCTTAACATTGCCACTAATGGTGTGCATTATGATGTCTGAAAGAGCTATAGCACTTTAAAATGTAAAAATTTCTTGTATGTCAAGATGGTGTTTTTAAATACAGTTTACAGATGATCTTGTAGTCTGAAAATATTTGCAGCTATTGTCCAATTCATTTTCTTTCAAAATAAATAAATAAAACTTTAGTATAAAGTGATCATTTGAAAAGAACATAATATTTTAAAAGTCCCCCCCCCCCCACACACACACACAAGAATAAATGAGTTATGTGTATTTTATATTAGTTTATACATGAAACTCTGTAATATTTATGGAGCCAAAGTATTTTTTTTATTATGAATGAATATGATTGAATCCCACTAATTTCTCAAAATATTCTACCTCCCCCCTTCCCATTTAAAAATATTTTTAATATGTTAAAATCATACTTATGTTTATATATCCATAGTATATTGAAAAAGTCAAGGAAATGAATTTTATTTTTAACAAAATCACCTTTTACCCTTTTATATTTATTTCATGTGTGTAGAAGTTTAGCTGTTGCATAAAATATACTTAACAGACTAGTATCCATTTGCTTTCTTTTCTTTTACAATCAATAAACACTGTTCTACATAATTATTTTCAAGTTAAAAAATTCTGAAACCTTGGCAGCAAAGCCACTTTTGGCCCCTTTGTGTAATAGATCTCTCATAAATTTTATATTTATTTTTAAATATGTATGGATTATATCATAATTTCAAAAAATGCCAGGAAGCAATTATTCAAAGAATGAACAATTGATCTTGGCTGCTGTTTATCTTTCTTATGATTGCTTTGTGGTATTTTTTGTTGATTAATGGCGGATTAAAAAGATTTTTTTTTCTACATTGTAATTTGTTATTGCTTTTTAATAGATTTGTATCAAATTTATTTTTCCACTTCTGCATTTGTTACTATTGTATATTTTGTTATAATTTATGTATACTTATTTTGAAATAAATTAATAAATTGTTTCCTTTTTAATCTTAACAATTTCATTTGCTATTATATATGTAGATATATACACACACACACACACACATACAGGGTTACAAGAGAAGTCCTTTCACAAGATAATATCTCACGAACAATGGCAGCCAGCTATGTACTTCTTGTGTCATTGTACAGAAAATCTCCTATGGTCCACACAATGGGACCAAAGGGAACCATGTGACCCTCATTTTTGGAGGTTAAGAATCCATCTCAGCCTCTTTTACAGATAGAGGATAATGTAAAATAGAAAGTTATAGAGTGAGTTACATTTTGTACAAAAATGTTTTGGTTTCATAACAAAAGATGGAAAAGGATCGGGCACCCCCCCCCCCCCCCAGAAAATAAAAGCATTGGAAAACAACAACCGAGCATTTAAACAAGTCAACAATATATGAATGCATAACAGATAATTTATTACTATGTACAAAATGCAAGAAACATGTTTGCATACTCAAAATGTTCCAACACCACCATCCAATGTAGCAGATCTTCAACAGTGTATCACATCTACATGTTTCCTTGTTGATGCTAATATGGTGAAATGCATACACACTCATCTCGTACTTGCAGGTATGCATCATTGCTGAAAGGCAACATTTTGAGTATACAGATATGTAATTTGCATTTTGTACATGGTAATAAATTGTTATGCATCCACATATTGTTGCCTTGTCTAAATACTCAGCTCTTGTTTCCTGATGTTTTCATTTTCTGAGGGAGGCTGCCCAGTCCCTTTCCATCTTTTGTTATGGAACTAAAAAATGTTTGTATTAAATTTGACTTAATCTACAACTGTCTAATTGACTTTTTCCCCTTATCTGCAAAAAGGGCTGAGATGCCCTTGCCCCCCCCCCCCCCCTCCCAAAAAAAAACCTGATCTCATTGTATCGGTGATATGGGGGTTTCCTGTATAATGCATAGCTGCCAACTTCTTGTTTTCTCTATATCTCCGGGAAAGTCTCTCAATCTTACAGTTTTCACTCAGCTGCCCTTATTTTCCTTTTTTCTAGGCAGAAATAACATGAATGTAAGTCAGGTGACATTCTGCTTTCCACATGTCAATTTTTTGCTACCACAGTGTAGGAATGGATTGCAAGTGACGTTTGTATTTTCTTATGTAAATCTGCATAAGAGTATATACATGTCACAAAAGTCAAAATATCAGAAATAGATCACGAATGTTCTGAAAATGTCACAAGATGAGAAACGAAGTCACAAATTTTGCAATCGAATTTTTACCGTTCTTTCATCTAAAACTCCCATTTCCCGGCTGCCGCATAATTGGCGCTCACAAACTGTGATTATTCCCACAGCGTCACAAGAGAGGGAGATGACCAATAATTATCTAATTAATGTGGGAGTAATGCATTTGCATCAACTAAAATTATATTATTTTGTTTTATATACAAAACTATTTTTCAAATGTATTATTAATGAAATGAAAGGCTTTTTTGCAGCAGTTTCGCTAAAAACAGTATTTGTGCATGATCTTCCTTATATTTTGTTTTATTGTGAAACTATTTTCTACTTTTGCAATCTATTTACCTCGTCCAAATTTTTTTATAATTATTTCGTATTTTATACTGAAAACTGTTGTTCAAACATATTATTAATGAAATAAAAGGTTATTTTGCAGCAGATTCGTGAAAAACGTCATTTGTGTACGATCCACCTTATATTTTGTGAAAATAATTTCCACTTTTGCAATCTGTCTGCATCGTCTAAAATTTTTGTAATTATTTCATGTTTTATACAGAAAAACTATTTTATAAACTTATTATTAATGAAATAAAGAGCTATTTTTGGAAAAACAATATTAAAATAATGATTTGGGTACTTGCTGAAGAAATACAACCATTTCAAAAGCATAAATTAGAATTTGATGTATTTGTATTTAAATTTACATATTTTTAGAATTTTAATTAAAAATTACTATTTGCTTCATCCTAGTTCAAACGAAAATAGCATAATGTTAGTTTAAATGATTTTTGAGAATAATAAAAATTAAGAAAATATAGGTTCAGAATTATTAGAGCATGGTGAGAAAAGCAAAATCAGCTGCAATGAATTTTAGCACTTAATAAAAATAATTTGATAAAATTATTCCATTTCATTGTTGAATATGTGTTAAATAAGCTCAATATATATGAGTATTGGTTGCTGTACAGTTTAAGGTTTAATTGCATTGATAAGCCTCTTTAGTGTTATTTTGAAATGTCTAAAAGTAGAGAATTTGAATATGCTACACAGTGGAAGAGGGGATATTATTGCCCAAGTCCAAACCAAAAGGCATGTGGATAAAAAAAATTATTTGAAGGAAATGCAGACATCAAATATAGTTTCTATTGCTATTGGAAATGAAAGTGTGATACCTGCTGAATGCTATAATCATTACTCATTTTAGTTTTATTTGTTGAAAAGTTGTTCTTTTTATGTTTAGATTAAGTATAACAGTAAGAAGTATAGATTGCGTTGTCATGCAAAATCTCCCATTCTTTTCATATTTTCTCATAAGAATCTCCCAGTTTTTCATATTTGGAGGTTGGCAGCTATGATAATGGCAGAAAAAATATATAGCTAGCTGCCATAGTTTGTGAGATATTGACCTGAGGAAGGACTTTCCTTGTAACCCTGTGTGTGTGTGTGTGTATTACCAAAATTAGCAGAGTGCATTCCAGAAATGCAATAATTCACTGAGAGGCTAATTATTATGACCACTTGGTTATTACTTCTGCTTCTGTAGTCAATATAATCTAACATGCAGCAAGCAGGGAGGCTTTTAACTTTGTTTCTGATTTAAATTATTTGTTATTACACATGGCTTTATTAGAAATCAATCCATTACATAACTGGCATCTCACAATGATACAAAGGTAGAAATACAAAATAGAGAAAATGAATTAAATTATTTGTAATAATTTAGTTTTTGTTCTGTTGGACTGAACAAGTCTGCCAATTCTCAAGTATCCAATAGCTATTGATGACCACACATCTTTTACTCAGACCCTACTTTTTGCCCATTCTCCCTAAACTCTATCACTTCTCTGTAAACTCTTATTAATTGTTTGAGGGCACCAGTTACTAAGTGCCGGCATTTTGTTAATATTCTCACCACTGCTTTGAGCTCCATGTTCAAAGTCTGCCAGATCTGCTGTTTTTCCCAATATTTCTTGAGCACTTTATGGCATTAATTTTTGCATGCTTCCAGCTTTGCTTTTTACTGATTCAACAACGTAACATTAGCAATATTCACAGGATAACTATTTTGCATAAAATGGTCTAGTGGTCATGATGATTTTGCTACTCTGTTTTATATACATTTTTCATATATGTTGGTATGGAATCTATTGAATTGTAATGGCTACAATACACCAACTCTTATTTTGTGATAACTATTTTGATTTATATAACATGTATGTGCATTTCATAAAAATTCTAACACTCCGTACTGTTGGTTGTACAGCCAAACCAAATATGTATATTGAAATTGTAATGAATTCTCTGTATTCATTTCATTTTCATGCAGGACACTTTTCATATTTTATTTTATACTACGTACTATAATTTTTCCAAAAGCTATAACCACACTAGCACATATTCTGATTAATTTTATAATCAATATTCCTTATAAATTAAAAAAAAAAACTAATAATTTCAAAATCAATCCATTTTGTAATGCTTCACCATGAGTGTGCAAAATAACTGTGCATCACTTACAATAATTATTAACTTACACAGCGATATCTAAAATTTCTTCATTACAATCTTTACTAGCGTTTATACTTGCATTCCAAAGAAAGGTGCTTTCCAAAAAAATTAGACACACAGTAAAAGGAAAAGTTTGCCTATATATGCATTCATTTTGTAACATGCCACATGATACACATGTTTGCCAAAAATGTGTATACCTTAATCCAAAAAGTTTTTTGCTAATATTATGCTTGATTTAAAATGTTTTAATCGAATGCATTAAATCAACTGCAAGAATATGGTAGAACAAATTCATTGTGAATTGACTAATATAAATTTGAAGTCTTGTAGATCAATTCACAAACTAAAACTAATTTCTAGGATGAAAGGAAAATGTTTTCAGTAGGTAATAGTTCTCAAAAGATAAAAACTTAACCTTCTGGAATTATTTGCTTTTCAAAATGCTATTCCAAATTTATTTATTGCCTGATTAAATTTGAGAAATGATTGCATTTGCTATAAATCTGTAATCTTTAACTATCAACAAGTAATTGCATATAGTAGATTCTTCCAGGAAGCACCATATAAAAGAATTAATGCAGCACATAATGCCTTTTGTATGCTTTTAGTATTATGCTGCTCATGAGCACCCAGTTGCAGACTTTTAGCATATGCACTTGTACTATTTAATTTAAAATCTTGGTATTTAATTAAGTTCTAATCTTAATAATTTTAATTTATTTAGCTATTGAAGCAGCGCTTTTATTGTATAATGATATGTAAAACAAAATATTTATTTGAGAATTTTTGTTGAATATTGGCAAAATCCCCATAACATTGTAGATTTTCACAAGATTAGCATTATAACCTATTCAGGACCAGTGTAGTATATATACATCGGCAAGCTTTCTTCTTCTTTCACCCAACATTACATATGCGCTATGAAAGTGAGATGGTACTATGGCCTATTGATGTGTATGAGCGACAGAAAAATGGAATATTTTATCAAAATTTTTAAATAACACTAAATTGCACTAGAATCCCATAATTTTTGCAGAGACAGTTACTTGAATCATTGACTCTCAGTTTTTCATTATGATGCTGACTAAGTTGATAGTACAATACAACCTCGAAAATCCGGACTTTGCAGATTCCGGATTATAGAGTTTCAATAAAATGCAAACTTAATATTAACTAAATACACTGAAAAGCACTATTTTTAGTAAAAATAATTGCAAAAGTTAAGTTAATCAATTAAAACATATTAATACAAAATATGGGGCAAAAAAAAAATTCTAAGAAAAAATATACAGATTAATAATCTAGAATGTGCGAACGAAACAAAATGATAAAATTACGTTTTATCATTTCATTTAAATATTTGAATTAATGTTTGTTGTTTCATTAATTTTGGTTTATGGGAAGCAGTTTTTTTTATCCTGTAGATGGACATTATTTCTGCTCGGTTATAAAGCTTCTTTGTGCAAGACCTTTAATTGCATGATTGATTGCTTGCATGTATTTTTTCTTCTCCACATGTATCATGTATTGTCGGTACTTTACTCTTTTTTTATTTAATATCATATCGCGAATTTCGCCATCACTCAATTTATTTACGATTAGAGCATCATCATCACAGTGCAGAACTTCTGTTATATTGGCTTTGTCGAGATTTAATGAAGCTCAGGAAAATTAAAATGCGAGGATTAGCACTTTTGCCAATATGTTTAAAGGTTTGAATGTGTTTAAACCGTCTTCGCTATTAACGAAACAAAAAATACGAACTCAAAAGTTTTATTTCCTAACATCTATATAATGTTGTGTTTAAAAAGGCTGATGACTCTGAAAGAAGAAAAAACTTTATTAGTAATAGTCAAATATGCAAAAAATATCATAGTAGATAAAATAAATATTTTTTCTAAAAAAGAAAAATATTTCTCCTCAATAATTTTTCTAAAATACGATGAATCATTACAAAGCTGCTGCAGCCCCGGGATGTGATGGGGCTAGGGAAAATGAAGAAAGGAATTTGCTTGGTTCGTAATCATAAATGCAGCTGACCCCTTTAAGAGGTGAGTGTGTTAATGACCTTGTTGCTCGATTCTGTGCGATACGATATTTAGTTATTCATTTGCTATTTACAGTATGTAAATATGGCTTTCTAAACAACAAAGACAAAATATACAATCGATTTCAAGCTGACAGGAGGTTTGACGAGAACGAAAAACTTATCAGATATCGGGAGGAGACGGGGATTCTGGAGACAAAACAGAATACATTGAAGAATGGAATTCGTACTATGAAGTGAATAAAATAAGTTTCCGTGAGCCTTAATACAAATTCTCAGGATTTTTAGATTTAATTGAACAATCTATGATAAAATGTTATAATAATGTTTTAAAGTGTTTAATATTAAAAATTATATTGTTTCAGAAAAATTTGTTTTTCAATAATGAGAAAAGGAATTTTTTGGGATTGCCCCGAATATTCGGTTGGTATTTGGTATACTGCCTATTCGGCAGTCAAACCGAATATTCGAATAGTAAAAAAAATTTAAAATATTCGACAATTGGTAAACCACATTTTTTATACAATAAATGAAAGTTATAGTATCATAGTACAAAATTAATTTGAATTGTTACTTACCAATATTATCACATTTAAAATAATTTTAATGTAAAAGAAAACACTGATATTAAATTTTGTTGTTTTTTCAATTTTTCTTAAATCTTATCACACCTTAACCTTGCTAACTCGTTTAAATATGAAACAGTAACCAGAAAATAAAACTCATAACATTACATGTTCATAAATATAATGGTTAATTTTTTATAAAATATGCAGCTAAAAAAAATCAATTATCATTTCACCAATATTAAAAAAAGGTGAAGGTGATTAATATATAAAAAAAAAACTTGGATGAATATTCAATTTTGCAGTATTTTAATTTCTTAAGTTTTACACCATATGAAATATGAAATATTGTTTAAAAACATAAACTAATTATTCTTTGTAATCAAAGTTTAATAGAGGTAAGTTATGGTACAGGAAGCGTTCTGCATTTTCAGGTTGCAGCCTATTACGTTTTGGTTCATAAACATTCTCTGCTTCTGAAAATAAACGTTCACTATCAATGCTGCTAGCTGGTGCAGACAAGCACTTTCTTGCTATCTTTGCAAGTATGGGGCTGGGATGCTGATTTTCTCGCCACCACATCAATGGATTGTTGTTCCTTGGTATCAAGGGTAACGATAGGTAAACATTCAATTCATTAGAATTATTTGTCTATTTAAATGAACTGTAATGTTTATTTGAAGTTGTTTCTGTGGATTTAGCAATTTCACTAAAGCACTGCCAAAAGGAATTGTGCACGTTTTGTGAAAAAGAATTATCCTTCTCTTTTGGTGTAATTTCTGTATCACTTGTCGTCAACGTCAACTCATATTAGTTTCCTGCATTTTTTGTTTGAGAGCAGATACTGCCTCCTCAACTTCATCTTCATTAGTGAAAAATGCCATTTTGAAACGTGGGTCTAGCAAAGTTAATAAAAAGAAAGGAATTTGTTTTTGTAAATGTCTGAAAAGCATTCCGCCAGTCCAGTCTTCAATGTCTCTTTCATTGTACCAACACCGAAGAATTTTGGTCCAGTCTTTGATAAGTAGCATTTCAAAGTTGAAACAGTTGGAATTACTTCTGATAGAATTGATTCTTTACTAATCATTTTCGTAATTTCTTCAAATGGCTGGAGAGGACGAAGAATAGTTTCTATTGTGCCCCACTCATCTGCTTTTAAATTATTAATTCCGTACTCTGTTGAAAATAACGAAATAGCCTTTTTTTTTGTTCTACCAGATGTTCTAACATATAGAAAGTACTGTTCTATCTTGTGCTTACATCTTGTATAAATTTTTTGGAAGTTATATGCAACTCTTTTGTTTGTATTTTTTGTAGATTAGTACAGGCCAGGAGAGAATGATTGAAATGTATAACTATTTTTCTTGAGTTTGAAATAATATCTTTAACCACTCTTTGTGATTCAATTCCATCATGTATAACTAGCTGCAGAGTATGAATGAAGCAAGATGCATTATTTAGTGTGCATACCTAACAGCTTTGACCATGCTAGGTCCTTTATCTCGAATCAAAATATGTAATTTTTTGATACATTCCAATCCGATATTAGTTGTTTTAACATTTCACCAATATTTTGTTCTGTGTGACTGCCAGGAAAGTGCTTTACATTAAGAGCAGCACTTTTCCTTTCAAAATCAGTAGTAGTAATCCAATGGGCAGTAAAACTAATAAAACTGCAATTGTTAACTAAAGTCCATATGTCAGATGTAACTGAAATTGCTTCAGCCATTTCAATTAGTGATGATATTTTACTTTTGCATTTCAAATAAATATCAGGTATGGCATTATTAGTAAAATTATTCCTTGATGGGGTATTTGGTACTGAGGTTGGGCGTTTTTCATAAGATTTTTAAAACCAATATCATTTACAATGCTGAATGGTTGATTGTCAATGGCAATCATTTCACCTATGGCATAATGTAAATCTACTGATATTGCATCTTTGATATCCCACAGGGGTTTTTTTTTCTGAAAATAAGCCTGTAAAGTTTTCTGTTTTTTTTTTTTTTACACCACAACTACTGCATGGACTGTCTTGATCTGCATCAAACACTTCAGCTTCAGATTCCACATTGCTTGAACTTATATTTTCTTTCAGTTGATGTGGATGTTTCATTTTCAAATGGTTATTTAATGCAGTTATTGTAGCTTTTCTTCCAATACCACCTCTAGAAACACAAATTTTACAAAGCTTGCATCTAGCCTTCATTGCATCCTCATCTAAAATCTCAAAGAAATCCTAAACAGGACTTGTCTTTTTAGTATAAAAACTCATTCTTCTAAAATAATGCAAAGTGCAAAGTAAAATAACTATCTATAAAGAGCACTTATATTACAGGAACACATCCAAGTAGAAGTAACTGTCTAAAATTGCTGCTTCTGAATCATACCAGCCTTAGGTGCAAGTGGTTTAAGGCAGTCAAGAAATTATTATCAGCTACTTTCAGCTTTCTAACTATTTCCAAATTCTATCAGTAACTCATTTACTTAGGATAATAGAGAAGATACTGAGGATGCCATAGGTGTTCCTTTGTCTATTAAAATGTGTCAAATAAGATAACCAAAGAATTTATTTGTGTGTGGTCCCATTGTAGTCAACCCTTCTAATTTCTTTCATGATTTCTGAAGAGAAGATTACTTTGTTGAGTCTTTTGTCACAGGGTGGGTACACCTGTCTGTAACTGTTTAGTTATTTATCAGTATCTACTCTGCTGTAGTTTGCAAGACCAGGTGTGACAACGACTTATAAAAAAATGGCTAGACATTCTGGCAAAGTATCCTTTGCACTTTAAAAAGAAAAATGATTTGGCAATGTTTGAATTTGACTGCTCAGTTTCAATTTTGATAAAATTATTTATCAGTTACAGAAGAGACTAAGATAGCAAAAATTCACTTGAATAAATTGTAATTCTAATTTGTAATGATATTTTAAGCAACTTGGGTTTGTATTTGTATGTAAGGTAAATGCAAGATTCTCTATAGCATAGCATGAAGCCATGATTATCACATATCAGAAATTAACTATCAATTATCAATTTATGCAGATAAACATAAACCAAATTAAGTTGCCATTACTATATTAATTTGCTTTTGGAATGATTTATTTTATTTTTTATTTATTTTAAATTAATAATTATACTTAATGTAAATGCATTTAAAAAAGGTCCAAAATAGAAACATTTTCTATTTTAAATTAGCATAAAATAGAAATATTACCTTAAAAAAAATTTAACTGAATATTTGGTATTCGGCAAAAGATGGTATTCGGTGCAACCCTAGAAATTTTGATAATAAAAAATCAGTATTTAAATAACTATGTATACACGAAATAATTCATCAGGAATCGTGACTTGCATAAGAGAGAGGGGGGGGGGGGGGTAATGCTAACAACGTAATTCATGCTTCAACCATGAGCTAATCTACGGCCGTCCATATTTATATCCGGTCTAAACTTTCGTCTGATTTCGGGGTTCAGAAAGGCAACTGGAAAATATTGTATTTGTTTAGAAAATATAATTCCATATAAATAATCTTACCCTGTGGTTTTAAATCCGCGACTTCGTCAGTCCGATAGTTGAAAAAACAAAGAAAAAAACTTGAAAATTTGGAAAACGTCCGAATTTTCAAGGTTGTACTGTATAAACAAACACACATGCAAACATTTATGGTTATCTGGTGATTTAAAAGGTGCATTGACTGAGATATTTAAAGGAAAGATGTCTATCATGGAAGTTGTTCTGTGCTTATTTTAACAAAAGGGTTATGTGTGGTATGTTTAGAAAGTTAAGTGTGGCAGTATGTTGGGAATTCTTGTTGCTGATTTTCAGGAAGAATGTGTATTTGCTAGTAAGAATTTAATCAGACACATAGTAATAATCATGGCAATGACAATGAAATATCTTTCTAAAAGTGAAATTCCACAATTGATAAATGAACCTGATAGTGATGTAAGTGAGGAAAGATTGATTGAAGAAATTTATATGTGCATTAGTGAGGTCTATTATTCAGAAGACACCCATGTGTGCAATGAAGTTAATAATTCTGAGTCAGATAATTAGAATCCAAATATCAAAGATCAGTCATCTCTTTAGTTTTCTGTGGACTAAGTATAAACAGTTCAGGGCTTCTTTCAAAAGATATAGATTATTTTCATCAGTGTTTTACTGATAAAATTATAGAAGTAATAGTTAATGAAATAAATGAGTTTTCAAGGCTCGCATATGAAAAACAAACAATAACACCATGTCCCTCAAGTGCACCAGCCCCAAAGTGTTTTAGTGTTGTCACAGGAAATGAAATTAAAAGTTTTCTTTCACTGGTACTGCTTATAAGTATTATCAAAAGGCCTACAATAAAGATGTAGAAAACATGGGATTTGTAGGAAAATATGTCTATGTCAAAGAATTACTTTTTGGATATTTTATGTTATTTACACTTTAATTCAAAGCTTAATACCAAAAAATTAGAAAAAATTAAACCAGCTTTTGATTTTGTAGTTAAAAATCTTAGATGTTGTACATACCAGAAAAGGAAATTTGTATCGATGAAAGTTTGTTTGCATGGAAACAAAGATTGGGTTTTCAGCAATATATTCTATCAAAATGCTCACCATGTGGAATTGAAATGCATAAACTATATGAGTCAATTTCAGGTTACATGTGGAACTTTTTGGTATATACTGGAAAAGACGCAGAACTTTAGGAAATAAGTGGATTTTACGGAAAAAGAGTAGTAAAGACTTTACTCACTAATTTGTCATGTTATGGATGTAATCTTTATCTCGACAGATTTTTTGTTTCTCCAGAACTAGCATTATACTTTATTATTTTAAATAAATTAATGTTTGTGGTACAGTATCAAAGCATAGGAACGGCATGCCTAAAAACTTACCTCAGAAGTTTCCAAAAAAAATAAATTTTGGCATTTCAGAAGAATACAGTAAATATTTTTGGGTTCAAAGATAAGAAAAAAGATATAGTGATGTTAACAACTTCCCATGGAAATAATAAAGTATCTATTGGCAAAAAAGACAAGGACACTTAAGAAGACATTTTGAAACCACATTACTATAAAAAAAATGTGTATATAATAAGAATATGTGTGCAGTAGGGAGATTTAATAATGCACCATTACCCAGCTTTCAGTAAAACGGTATTGTAAGTTATATTTTGGTTTCTTAGCCATGACAGTATTAAATTCACATATATTGTTTATGAAACAAACTGCCCAAAAGCTTACAGCAGTTTAAATCTAGGGTAATTTATCGAATTGAAAAATATACAGCCTAAAATTGGAAAATCATCATCAAAATCTTCAGTGCCTAATCCTTTACGATTAACTGGTCACCATTTTCCTTTCTTATATGTTGATACAAAGGGAAGGGGGGAGGGAGTTGATTGCAAAGAAGGTGTACAGTTTTATAAGTTCCCTGATAAAAAAACACAACAAACAATCGTAATACGAGTGCAAAATTTGCAACATTGAACCATGTTTTGAAAATTTCCATATGTTTAAAAACTTGCACTAGAAATACCTAATTGCATATATTGCATGATAATAATATATTTATAATTTTGTTATATTTTGTATTTAGAATAAATTATATTTTTAGATTTGTAGTAGTATTTAGATTTTTGAGTTTATAATTATGTGTTCATTTAATTGCTATAAAATTACTTATTCAATTGGTATACTTCTATCTAATTGTAGAGGTATATTTAATCAAAGTTGATTTCATATGATTATTTTGCCATGTTGGGCTTAACTGCAAAAAGTGCTTGGACCTTTAGTAGCAGGTGATTTTTGCTACATGCATGCCTGTGGAAATGTTGCTTCCTTCGCTTGCCAGTCATGAATAGATTAATTACAGATTTTTATAAAATCAGAAGATTAACACAATCTCGCACATATGTATTAATAAATTTCATATAAAAAACTAATATTAATTATTCGTTGATATTTTTGCTGCTGCACATTGGATTCCAAGTGATTTATATCATGTTTATTTATCCCTTTTAATAAAACACACGCTGAACTAGATTTATCTGTTAATTGATTCCTTAAACTTTCTGTTATAAAATTTATTTCAGAAAATAATTATTCACATGCATATGTGGAGGGGATAACTGTTAATACTATAAACATATCTAGTGTTTTTAAAGAATTGAAAAAACAACTGAGAGTGGCATTCCAAGTTGTCATTATTTCCTTTTCTGTATTCTTATTAATCTGCACTCCAATAATTGATCAATTTCAATTGTTTCAGTATCATTACTCAGTCAACAAACTTTTGCTTCCATGTAGAACTGGATTGAAAATCTAGGAACTGCATTACCAGGTCTTCCAAATTCAACCACTTAAAAATCTCCAAATTGAGTTTTATATGCCATCATTTTTTATCCGGATATAAAATAAATTTTGAAATACAGATGTCATTACCTTACAATTAGCACATGCGAATCAAAACACAACACTACAGAATTAGAAGTATAAATGGTAATGCTGTATATTATAAGTATATTTACAGCCAGTGCAAGAAAACTTTTAAAGAAACTTTCTGTCAACCACTTTGTTTTAAAACAAAATTATTCATATTGCAAAAAGTTTAAATAAATTATAGGGGAATAAAATTGTTTCATTTGTAGATTATCTATGTGCCACTTCTAGCATGTGTGCCATGGTTTCGCCATTTCTGAACTCAGTGGCGGCGCATGCATAGGCATTGCAGGAGCGACAGTGCTCTCTCTTTCTCGCAGCCTGGCATGCAGCTTCTTACTTGCGCATGTGCACAACAGTCAAACACCACGCCGCTGGAACTATGAAGCATGGTGTTTGACTGTTGTGCACATGCTCACATAGGAAGCTGCACGTGAGGCTGTGAGGGAAAGAGAGCACTGTCACTCCCGCAGTGCCTATGCACGCACCGCCACTGTCTGAACTATTACAAGATGTTATACAAAAGAGCTACAGAAATAGCTTTCCTTAGCGTGAAAGGCATCTCAGATGAAAAATATTTCTTCTTAAAGCTGACAGTTTCAACAGTTGCTATTTTTGTATGTTTTAATATCTAATGGAAACTGTTTAAGGAAAACTTTTAACGATGAGATAGTTAGTAGCAGCAGTTATATGTTTTTCATATCTCCCCATGATGCAACAGTATTAAAAATTTGGATACAATTGAATCAGAAATCGCACCTAAATTTTGGATCTGCATTAGCATCCAATGGAAATATGATGAGGAAATTTAGTAATTTTTTATATGCAAGTCACTGCTAGTATTTTTAAATCCATACAAGTGTTTCTCCTTGAAATATAAGTGTGGTAACCACCAATGGTATAGTGCCCATTGAAGCTAGAAAGCTTAGCCTCCCCTGTTCAAATCTAATTTAAAGAAATATTTGATCATACTTTTATTTTTAAATAATTTTTCGAATGTATATGTATTTTTAAGAAACTTGCTATATTTTGTGTGATTAAAGTGACATGTTTCAAAGTATTTTTCCGTATCCTTCTCTTTAAAACCACAACTGGTAGCTAATCATGTTCAGCTTTTCTATTGTATTACCAATATTATGGTATTAAACCCTTCTACCTCGTAAGTCTCTCCTTTGTGAATGTGAGGCTCTGAAGGCTAGTTTAAAAAAAAAGGTGTGACTATCGATCTTAAAACAATGATTGGATGTTGAGATTGACGTTTCCCTAATGACGGAATGCACAGAAAATTTCTTGTGAAAGACTATTGGATCCACCATTTTGGGTTAAACAAGGTTCTATTAATTAATCTTTTGAAAAATTAATAACTTTTGGTAATTCTAAAGAATATGAGTCATTTTCCATGAATAACTTGACAATCGTCTAACTTTAAATAAGATCATGACGAAGTAATGCATTAATGACTGCTGTTAAAACTTAAATTATTTGTGAAGTAGATGCCTCATCTGAACATCAATATGGCGAACATCCGCTTGCTTATTTGGGAGGTTTAGAGAGCGTGATTCTGATTTCGTGAATGAAGCATATTATGTGAAAATATCAGACAAAAGTGATTGATAATTTTTCTACCAGACTTTTAGCATATTGCAATTAGAATATAAGATATTTTTAAATTTTCACATTATAGTATTTGTAAATAATTAATATACAAATTTTCTTAAGTATATTGCTAAGTGCAATGATTTTCAACTAAGTTTGCTACTTAATAAGTAAAATACACTTTGCGCGAAGGATAAAGTAAATCTTGAGCAATGTATATAAACAGAAGTACCACAATAATGCAGTGCTGCATTATTGTGTTATTTGTACTTATAGACGTTCAAGTTTTCCTCAAGTTTGCTATGTTCAAGATTTATTTCTCACCATTTTTCAGTGCACTCTTTTGAATTGTTTAATTTTGTTAGTTCCGTTTATACAACATCAATTTTTTCCTGTCACTTACTAATATTATTTTAATATATTTCTTCTTATTATTTAATATAATGATTCTAAAAGTTCATTTAACTTATAACATTTTAAATATTTTCCCATTTCTATCTATTCTGTTCAAAATGTTATGCTTGTATGTATTCATCTTTCAGATATTTTAAAATCTCGTAAATTTCATGTACTCGGCATTTTTATGTTTAGCTATTTCATTTTACTCACCAAGGAAATAAAACTTATTGAAAGAGTGAATTCCAATATAAATTTTACTAGTAATACCAAAACATTTATCAATTTAAAATGCCAATTGCTCAGTCTCCCCAGTCAAAAATTTCACACTATACTACTGGTAACCACAAAACATTATGATAGTGAGGACAAGCATCTAATTTTCTCAGTGTGTTTTCTTAGTCATGCATCAGCCAAAAAAAGTTGAATTCTCTTGTTTTGGTAGAAATAAATATACAGTGTCAGTAAAGTCAACAAAACTACAATCTGAAGACCACTCATTTATGCTCTTTAAGCTGTACAGTGAAACCAAAAATATCATTTGACTGAGAATGTCTGTTATAAATAACTTTACATAAGGTGCATAAATGGTCATTTTCATATATAAATTTGCACTAACTTTTATTTTTCAAATGCCAGCTCTTACCTGGTTACAACTTTTGATTTACCCTGTCAAAGGGGCTTAAAATGCATATAAAATTTATTTTGTCCTTCAAATTCATTTTAGTTCTTCATATTTAAAAAAGATGCTTTTGTCTATTTATATGTTGGCAGTGTAGCAGAAAATATAAGCGGCCTATAACTACAAAATTTGGTACAGTGATAGTTCAGGTTAGGTCCTGAGATACCTTTGAGCAATTAAAAAAAAATTTTAATTAGATATTTTTAGTTATTTTATGCTGAAGTATAATTTTGAGTGATTCTCACACAAATTGGCTCCTTAGTGATTGAAAATATTATCATAAAATATCCATCATAGCACCACCAGGAAGATAGAAAAATGCTCTTTCCAAAAAACTTTGAACAGAATCCGTTAAGCCAATAATTTCATTTTTAAATTAATTTTTGAAAATACCTCAAAACATGTTTTTTAATTACTTTATTTTTTATTTTTTTATGAATTCTATAAAGTTTACTTTCAAATTATTGACCATAAACGGCACTTCTTTCACCCATAAGACACCACATGCATGGTGGTTACTATAGAAATTCCCAGGTCAATGCTTTTTTTTTCTATTTTAAATTACTTTCCTTATTTAGCATAAATTAAGAAGCTTAGCCATAATTTTACTTATCTCACTTTACCAGTATTGTCATTAATTGTCTGTTGATTTTAAGCAAGTTTAGCCTCCCCTATTCCCCAGAGGGTCATTCCATATTAATTCAACCAAAAAAATGGGAAAATATCACCCCCTCCTTAGATTTTTCTATTTTTTTTTATCTTTTCAAAGCTGCATATAACAGAGTTCTAATACTATACAAAATTCAAGTTGAGTTCATGCATTAGTTTTTTAGCAATAAATTTTCAAAGAAATGAAGAATTCACTTGGTACAGCTTTGCGGATGCATGAAATGAAAACTTTGTGTTTGATAAAATCCATTCTTGCTCTGCTCCTAATTATCGGAAACGGATCATTTTTTCTGTGGATATTCTAGAATGTATGCTTATTGTCAAACAGTATGCATTTTTTTTTTTTTTTTGTACGATGTAAAATGGATGGATGTATTTTCATTAAGTCAACAGTAAAAATAATTGACCTAGTAAATAATTTATTAACAATTAATCACATTAATTTATATATTAAAAACATAACATTTAAAATATATATATTATTGATTCATATGAATTTTATAGGAGGAATGCAGTTATAAATACAAGGAAATATTTCTCTTTTAATTTACCTTATTGATAACTAAATTACCTTATTATAGTTTATATATATATATATATATATATATATATATATATATATAAACCAATAATAGTAAACCATTTTCTGTTATTGGTTTAACCCATTGGGCACCAGCATATCACTGGCACGACAGAGCAATTTCTTCTTATCAGCCCACCGCATCTTGCCCGCGATGTGTGGAAGATGTGCCTATTGGACCAGTGTAACATATTCGTTACAAAGAGTTGGAACGTTTTATTTAAATTTTTAAATAGTACTAGTTGGTATTACTTTGCCATAAAAATCCCAATGGCTATATGCTAGGGATGTTGACCTTCAGAAAAGTGGCATTAGTTAGTTTTGGTTTATTTCGATGGGTATGGAGGGAAACACTGATGTAAACAAATCTGTACGGTTGCTTTTTTAGAGTGCATGTGGCTTTTAAAGAAACTTCCTCTCTTGTATATTACTTTGTTTATTTTCTCAGCCGCAGGATTTGTGTTGTTGATTGTTGTTGTTGTTGAAACCCAGACCGTCCGACCTACCAGAAAGGTGTAAGGTAACTGTTTGGACGGTCGGGAAGTGCCACCCAATTTAGACCGGAACCCAGTGGGGGAGGCATCCACGGGGACCGTACCCTCCTTCCCCTACCACCAACCTCTCGGAAGGACTTTCGGACCCACATGTTTAACGTGATCGTACTCCGCATGAACACGGCGGCAGTTTTGGCAGTGGCTGGAATCGAACCCGGGCCTACCGAGTGCAACTCCAGCGCGCTAACCAATGGGCTACCGCGCCCCTCGCAGGATTTGTGTGGAATTATCAAATAGGGAAGGTTGTTTTTGATGTTTTTATCAGCATTTATGAAGTTACGTTCACATGTGTTAGAAATAATTTGTATTCTTATTATCCAGTGTATAGTGAAAGGGAGTTACATTTTTTAAATCTGTTTCTCAGCAATAATATTATTGATATGTATATTAATTATTATTGATATGTGTATTAATTCAATAATATTTTCGAAATGTATGCTGCAATATAACGAAAACGTGTGAGGTGTAGATACAGGACATTCTGCCATGCACCATTACCTTGCCTTCCAAAAAACTGTAAAATGGCACAGAAAGTTGTTTTGGGGATTTTCGGACAAGGTTATTTGAAATGCAAATGTGTCATTTACGAAAATTAAAGGTGAGAAATTATCAGCTCTGGAATTTAGAACCCGTGTATTACACCAAATTTTGTCATCTCATATGCAGTCAAAAATGGTTGAAATTGCACCAAAATTAGCTGAAACTCACCATTTTGTTTGATTGGTCAATATTTTTTAAAACTTTACAAGGATAAAAGTGATAGATTATCTGTATAATCTATTCAAAACGGGTCATAAAAGAAAAATCCCAGAAAATTTCCTATTATGAATGTAAAGTGTGTGATGTAGGACTTTGTGTTGATCCATGTTTTTAAATCTTTCATACACAGCAAAAACTATAATATAGCATAAATATTATAAGTAAGGTTTGTATCGTTATTCTTAAACACTGTATATGTGTATCGTATAATTTTGTTTTTTTTTATGTATAAATAAAATTTGAAATTAGCGGATTATTCAAAAGAATATAAAATAATAATTTTATTGTATATTCTTAGTAATATGAAATTTATTTTTTGTGTAATAAATCTTCTGTATCTATTTCATAATACAAAAATCAAGCCAATATATATCAATCTTGATTTTCTATGAATTTTTTCAACATATTAGGTTTAGTAAGTATCTCTGATCCCGTAGGAACACTTCTTTCGTGAAAGGCACGGACCAGTGGAAGCACTTAGTTCTACTAGCTGTGGTTCCGAACGGATTAAATAGCTATACATTTCATATATAAGACATATGATCAAAATAAGACAGTTTAGTTACCAATACAGTAAATTAAGAAAAATATTTTCTTATATTTATAGCTACATCCCTCCTATAAAATAACTAAATACCATATGTTCAAGACAGGATAAATATTAAAGCGATAAGAAAGATTATTTTATTTATCTGTAAATGTTAGAAAAAATAATTTTTTTTTTTATTTGAAGAAAATGTTTTATTGCATTTCTGGAAAAAAAGTGACTTAATTTCAATATTTCCAATTGTAATTTTCAAATTTGCTTTTATAGTCACTATTTCACAGGTAGTAGTTCTGAGTTCTGCTCTTTGAAATAGGTAAGCATAGCAATTTGAAATCAAATTCAGTTACAGTGGACAATTATCCCATTAACTTGAGCTATTAAAATTCATTCTTAGTTAACCAGAATTACTATATAATTTTCTGCAAACTCATGAAATTTGTTCACAATCATAAGAAATATATAAATAAAAATTTGAATTCAAAGAAATTTTTCTGAAATTAAAAAAAAGAAAAAGTTCCAGAAATGCTAGTGAGTGTTTTTCATTATAATATATGGTAATATGGGAAAAAATGTTTAATAAGCACAAAAGTAAAATACACTCATGTCCAAAAGTTAAGCAACAAAGTGAAAAAGGCGAATATAAAGAAAAGTATTTATTCTAATGCATTGAAACTTTCACAGATCATGTAGTATAACAAAAGACACTAGCATGGGAAAATGCAAAGAAAATTATCAATAAATGATTAAATGATAGAGATAAATAAAAACGAAAGCTTTTAGGCGGCAAAAACAGTTCATTGGTGGAGATTTGTCAATACGAAATATGATGTGATGACCTCTGCTACAAACACATGCTCAACAGCATTGTGTGATTCATGCCAAAAATAAGATAATCTATGGTGCTTTGGGTTATCTGTGCCCATTCATGAAGTACATGTTCTTAACTCGTAAAGGTTCCGGTAAAGGTCAAGGAGAGAACTTAAATATCTCCTAAGCGTGTCCCATACATGCTTGATGAGATTTAAGTTGATCTTGATGGCTATTCTATATGAAGCAATGTGTAAGATTCTAAGCACTGGTTGAGAGTGCAAGCCCTGTCAACTCGCACTTTATCATCCATAAAAATGGCATCAGGATCCATGGCTGCAAGAAATGAGTGAACATTTTGGGCAAGAGGCTCATTTCTATACCACACTGCAGTCCCAGTACTGCGAGGGAAGATGTGGAGATCAGTGCAGACACCAACAGCAATATCTGCTCAAACCATCAAACCATCAAACCATCACCTCTGTATGTATGCATTTTGTGTATGTTACTAGTGTGATAGCGAGTTCCAGGCATTCTCCATCACACTGTACACCAAACCATGACTCATCCGTAAAAAGCACAGTATCCCATTGTTGTAGAGTCCAGTTGAGGTGATCATGAGCCCAGTTTAGGTGGGCCCCTCTGTGTAAGAATATGAGTAGGATGCACACCACTGGTAGCCTTGTATACAGCTGACCTGTATGTAGTCGTCTGTAAACAGTTTGCCAAGATACCGATCTTCCTGCTGACTCTGCAAGGTCAGAAGCAAGCTGATGTGCAATGATTGACCTGTGGTGTCTTGCTCGTAAACACAGAAAATTGTCATCCTAAGCAGTTGTGATTCTTGGTCTTCATGACACTGTTCCTTCAATTTGATACCAATTCCATAGGCAACAAATGCTGGAACTGTTGACATTTGGGGCTAGGGTTACTTCTAACTGTTGCAAGACCTGAGACACCCTATTACCTCCCATCGCCTGGTGTCACTCATGATGTCACTCATACTACTTATCTTTCAAAATTTGGCTACTTCGATTCTCCTTCTGAAATCTGTAATGTCGAGATCCAGGCTCTTCACAAAGTAGGCTGTTTTTATACCTAATATATTTTCTTGTTAAAAAATGTTGGTATGCAAAATGTTTTCTGCAAACTAGTTTTCATGTACATGTGTCTGTCATGTATGCAAATTCTGTGACTACATGTTTCTTTCACCAAATATGCAAATTTTTCCGTTTGTTTTTTAAATTTTAGACATGAATGTAGAAAAGATAGCCTGAAAATAGAAAACAAGTGTTTAACTTTATACAAAATAATTTCCACAATTACTGGTTCAGATTTCATAATTCTTAGAGTTTGTTCTATGAATACATAAAAATTGTGAATAACTAACATCTAAGTATTAGTCCTGCACTTCCTATGTGCATACAGGTCTATGGAGCATTTTGGTTGACCAGAAAAAAAATATTTTTGACTAAGGATTATGCAAGTCATTTATACATCAAAGAAATTGTACACAAAAATGATAATTTAAAATCACAAACTATTTATGACTGAATATTTTTAAATTGTTGTTTTCTATATTAACACTGATTTTGTTCTTCTGCCATGGCATTAATTTTAAAAATTCATCAGCATTGTATAATCACTTGTAAAATTTGTTCCTCTTTTCTAGACTTTGATAAAGATAAAACTCCCCTTTCTTTTAATAATTTACAGGATTGACGAACTTGGCAGTCAGTCAGTTAAATAGTTTCACTGACTTTCTTGCAGATCCAAGATAATGGAGCTAAAGTTAATGACTGGATTTTTCATGATAGCTTGCCTCACTTACTTTTTTTTAAGTTTGGCGATTAATTCATTAAAATCTTTAACTGATTTGCATATATTTCTGTTTTTTTTAACCTTTTCATCAGCTGAATGAATTTTGTATCTTGCACTTGAACTTTCAAATTTCTTTTGTTCCACATAAACAAAAGGTAGTTTAGTTTTGAAAGTAGAAGTAGCTGAACACAATTTATTCTTAGAAGAATCACCAGCATAAAACTTATCTTCATTTATTTTTGTTTTAATACTTACCTTTTTTTGGTTTTTCTCTTTTCTTATCTTTCTTTCTCTATCTTATCATTTTTGGCATATGATACAGATTTTTTAATGAAAATGAACTTAGGGGTGCAATTAGACACAGCATCAAAACTATGGAGGGTGCAATTGGGAACAAAATTTAATAACTCTTTAATACTAATTTTGTTCCTAATTATACCCTTCATAGTTTTGACATTGTGTCATTTTTTTTCTAATGTTCTCATCTCTACTATTATTAATATTATTGCCAAAAAAATTCTATGCCAAAATTATACTATTCCCTCTATCGACACAAAAACTTCTGCATTGAACATTGTCGCTAAGACAAATTATTTTGGTTTTCTTGAAAATATATTTTTGCAAACTACAAGCACCCCAAGTAGCCCCTTGTCTGGCATTTTGGCTGAGGCTGTGTTCCAGAAGTTTGAGAATGAGATTTTGCCTTTTTTATCCCTGAAATCTATTCTTTGGTGTCATTATGTGGGTGATGTATTTATTATTTGGAACCATAGTTTGAGTGAGCTCCTTAATCTTTTGGATACTGTTAATGATTTTTACCCCTCTATTAATTTTACATTCTCTCATTGAACATGAGTCTAATTTTTCTTTGCCTTTTTTAGACGTCCTAGTTTCCCTTGACTCTCTTGGCTTTCATATTTCTGTTTTTCATAAGCCTACATTCTCTAATTCTTGTATTCCCATTAACTCCTCTCACCCAATTTCTCCTAAAAAAATCCTCCTTTATTGCTTATTTTAATTGTGCTTTTAACTTTTGTTCATCTATTTCGGCTTTAGTTACCAAAATTAATTTTATCTTTAACCTTGGCTGTGAAGCCACTTACTCTTTTGATTTTATTTATTAAATCGTTTCTACTATTTGCTATAATGTTATTTATCCTAATACTAACCTTGCTCCTTTTCCTGACCTTTTTTCTTTCTTTTCACCCTGCAATTTTTCGTCCTCCAATTCATTTTTGTCATGAGTTTAAGTTTAAGCCTACCCATTCTACCGTTACTACTTTATTTAGTTGTATCTCGTTCTGATAAATTTAAGGATAAAAATGACTTCATGTGTTAAGCCAGGGTATACTTTGTCCCCTGTTATCTCGCTAAAATGATTTTAAATTCTACATTGGTAATACAAAACTTACTGTCGGTATTCGTTTAACTGAGCATACTAGCAATGTTAGAAATAGAAAACTGTCCATGGCTCTTGCCCATTTTGTTATTAACAATAATTTTCATCCTATGTTCGATAAGACTTTTCTTTCAATTAGCTGTAATAACCTCCATAATATTTTACTTTATGGATCCTATTTCATTTATCTTTACCGTGATTCTATTTGCAATTTTGATCCCATTTAGACCTTTAGTTATGCTTGACCTCTCGTTCTCAACTCACTGCTTGTTAAACCATTGTATGATTTTCTGAATATTTAGTAGCTGCTTTCTGTTGCTTTTGAAGACATATCTATTCGTTAACCTGTAATTTATGACCTTCTTTCATTTTGTAATTAAATTATGTTTTTTAAATGTATCATATTTAAAATATAAAATGATTTATATGCAAATTTTATTTTGGGTTGTGGCCTGTGTATTTAAAACTCGTGTTTTCCACCTATTTTCACTTTGCCACTGATGAAGGGCATAATAATGCCCGAAAGTGCTATGGTTGTGAATTTTTGTGTACGTCGTAGTTGGAGATTTTAATTAAAGACTTAATAATAACAAATTTTTGGCTGTCTTTATATTTTTAAAGTGTTGATGATTTGATGTGTTTTCCATATAATTTTATGCCCCTTAGATTTTTATTACATATTTCTGAAAAATATTTACTTATTGTACACTGAAAACTACATGAGGTCATTATTTAAAAGACAATGAAATAAAAATTTGCACTAAAACTTATAGCTAGCAAGAAGATCATATTGAAAGATGTGAACTATACATTTTTAATTACATTCATTAGTAGTTCCAGAATCTATAAAGAAGCCCTAGTGGTACACCCTAGCTAGAGGAAAATATTTTCTTAATAGAACTGTAGTCATGACTTGAAAGTTAAGTTGACATTATTTATTGCTGCTGGGGAAGATCTCTTTCTTAGAAGGTATAACATTTCTTTCCTTTATCCTGGGCTTTCCCTATACTTTAGGGGAATACCCTCTCATATTTTGGATAAAGGGATTTGTTTCTTCAAAAAGAAGGATGGTAACTAAAACATATCTAATTATTAAGCTCTTATATGGTTTAAAATTATATAATTTAGTTTTCCCATATAATCACAAGAGGAGTATTTAAAATATTTCTTTGTATTTTAATTATTTCTATAAAATTGTTAGTAATCAATAATTATATATATAAACATTGTTAATTTTTAATAAATAAAATAATAAATTCAGTTAATTATACAAGAACTCATTAAATAGGTAAATTATTTTTACTCTTGACTTATGGAAATGCAGCCAAGTAAAATTTTTTATGTTATACAATAAAAATGCTTTTTCTTTCATTTTCCAAAAAACACCTCTCTAATTTTTTTTATGGTAAACATGTTACTGTATAAAAGATCATATAAAAAATTTATCTATTCCCCTCTATTGAAAAAAATCAAATTACAAAGATGCTACCCACATTGTATTTAGCAAAACTGAAAAAAAATTGGATGTAATTTGATCAAATTTGACATAGTTATCATTGATTAAAATTTTCATTGAGAAATATGAGTGGGGGGGGGGGGGGGGTATCCTTCAGTTGCAAATAGTTGTTAAAACTTTTACCACTTATTGAAATTTATTTCATGCATATATTTCCTTAAAGCCATTACATCACCATTATATTGATTTGCAGTTTGTATTTAAATATCCAAGTAACTCTGCTACCTAATTAGGTTTGAATTATGGCATTGTTCAGTAATGCCGAACTTTGTGAGATGATTTTGATTTATGGTGATTGTAACCAATCTCCTAATGATATAATGTGGGAATACTGTCGTTTCCTGTACAGCCCTCATCCTTATAGAGTTTTTAATCTGCAGCTGATATGCCAACTATAATCAACAGGTTTATTTCCTCATCAATATGATTCAGGAACACAATGAATAATAACGGAAAATGATGGAATAGATATTTTAGCCTATTTCTTGTGCTATCCACATTCGAGTGTATAGACTGTAAGTACTCTGAACAACATCTTTCTCAATCTCCCCGAACCCACTACCTGCTGTACCAAATACAAGAGCCTATACCAATTCATCTACAAGGGCCTCTCACTAGGTGTAATAAAAGAACAGTTACAAAAATGTATTGGGAACTTAAGTCAATTGGAAACAGTGGTTTTAAATGATCTTAGTTGTTTTCAGAAGTTGAAGGGAATGCTTACTTCTTCATAGATTTTATTAGAAAAATATCTGACAAACCGATAAAATAACAATAATTTGTTTTATTTACTTAAGTGTTAAAATAACTTTTAACCAGTATTGTCTGTCTGATTTTAGTAGTTTCAAAGAAAAACCATGGAAAAATTTGTTTTAACACCATTTGAAAAGATTTCTGTGAATCAATTCAATTTAGGAACAGCTCCTGGATTCATGAATTTTGGTAATTACAAGAGTATTAAAAAGCCATGAGAAAGTAGTGTAAGTCAAGAAGTTTGATAATTTTTTCGTCCTAAATTTTGAACTTTTGAGATCCAAATTTTTTTAGTTTGACAAAATGAAGTATTGACAACATTTTTTGTAATTTAATTTTTTTTTTGCTAAAGAGACTGTATAAAAAAATTTATATTTTTAATTTTTTACAAAATTGTTACTACTTCATACTTGTTACTATTCATAACTTATTACTATTCATAACTTATTACTATTTCATAATTTCCTGCCTTATTTAAAAAGTTTTTGCAATGGGAACTATGTATCTACAACTAATGGTTCAAAAAATTTTCCATTGTTCACGTTTTGTGAAACACCCTGTATGTATATAAAGATTTTAGATTTTACTTAGAATCAAAATTTATATTTGCATAGAATTTTTCACATGCATAAGCAAAAAATATTCATAAAGCATGAGTCCACCCAAAATCCCTCTAATTCATAATTCAAATAGACTAAAGCTAAGTTAAGTCATGTACAAGTGCTCAGCCTTCTTTGAAGTCAATGGGTGTTATTTTCAATTTTTCATTCAATACCTGATGTATTATTTAATGCATACATATACAATAAACTTTCCAAGGCAAGTGCAGTAAATAGCCTGAATAAAACAAAACACTACCACATCTACTCCAGCTCTATCTACCTGTAGAATGTATATAAAGACCCGTGATCTACACACTTATTGAAATTCCTTTTGGATTTTGTTATTCCATTGCTACATTATTTTTTATCCCATTTGAGACTTACAGTACTGAGCTATAAACTTTCTGATTTTTCAAGAATTTTTATAAAACATTAATTTTTTGCTGCATTGTTCATGATATCTAAAGCCACTTTTAAATTTTTTTGTTATTTTTTTTACTGCTTTTCACAGTAAGCAGTAGTCCTGATACTAACTTTTACTATGCAAAGGCTTTGCTTTATCCAGTACAACTTAAATATCAAAGCATTAAGGCGTTTTTAACTAATTATTAACTTAATTACTAATTTTTAAGAATTTTTTTTTCAGATTTTTTAAGATCCTATGCATATATATGTATATATTTATATATATATACATATTTTTTTTAACATTTAAATCTTGAGTATAAAATGTAAATCATTTTTAAACCAAAGATATTTTTATATAATAAAAAAAGTTTTGTAAATATGTTTTTCAGTGTGTCCTTTTTCTGTTGAATTATCAGTTTTCTTTTAACATCCTTTAAGTTATAATCCTTTTCTTTTGATCACATCTATGAATTTCTTTGTAAACTTGCCCAATATATAAATATGTTAAAAATTCCAAATGTTTTATGATTATATATTATATTGTTTTATCTTCTTTTTTCTACAAAACTGTATTTATAATTAAGTGCATTATACTTTTAGTTTTGATGACATTATATGTAACTGAACTAGTCTTATATACAGTACAACCTTCAAAATTTGGACATTTTTCTAATTTTCCATTTTTTTTTTCATATTTCCAATAGAAGCTGCTAATTTCCAAACATAAATTGAAATAATTAAAGTTTGTGTATTTAAATAATGAATCATTGGCAAAATTTCAGTTCACAAACATCGTCAAGCTTTAGAAAACTCATTCTTAACATAAACATTCGTCAAACACATAGCATAAATCAGTAAAATTGTTACATAAACAAAAACAATATCATCATCATCAATAGCTACACAGCCCACTGTAGACTCTGGACTTCCTCAGAAGATTCTTCCAAGCTGTTCCCCTTAGAGAAATGCTTCTCCAATTTCTAATATTTAACAACTCAAAGTCCTTGTCCACATAATCATAGAGAAAGCTGTTTTTCATTTTGCACTTTCCACACACTAACTACCAAAACAAGATCCTCCTATATAAAACTGTTCTTCGACCAATCCTCCTGTATGGAACCCCTGCCTGGGTATTCAACAGTGAACTAAATCATGAGAAACTCTAGATTATTCAAAATAAATCTCTCTATGACATCAGAAAAGCTCCTCAGTATCTCAGAAACGAAGTGATCCAATGTTACTTTGAATAAACTATTAAAAACAATATATGTAAATTATTTATAAAAATTTTTCAAAATTTAAAACATTTTGAATGAGGATATCTGCAACCTCTTAGAGTATGACTCTCACCAATGGAAGCTTAGAAAAGGCCCCCCTCCCAAGTTTTAAATGAGCCCTACCTAACTTCTCAAAACAGCATATTCTTAATTACAGCCTAAGCTAATTTCTCTTAACTCCTTAAGCCCCATTGCAACTGCTCTACAGAGTGAGTTGGACAGCCTGGGTATTAAAAAAATATTCCTTAAGCCAAAAAAAAAAACCTCATATATTCCTGCCAACTTTAACTGTGTATTAGGCAAATCCATCATCACCCAATCCTCTCGCCTCTAATCTTACATCTGTGTGTTGATGAAGAAATCCATCACACTTGCCTTCTGGGACTAAATTCGGCACCCAACAAATCTCTCTTTGTCGAGCCTTCCACTCAGCCAGTCATATCTCATCCCCCTCCCTTGCAGAACACTTGAGTTAACATCAGAATCGGAACTAAGCTACATTCACCTCAGAGATACAGCCTTTGTGGATATGCATTCCAGAAACTGATCTGCAATGGATGACAGACATCTGCATAATCGATCTGTTGTCCTCTAGGTCTTTTCCCGGTTGGTGTGGACATAAAAAAATTTTTTTATTCTATTGCTATCCATTCATTCTTAGCAGATGTCCTGCCTATTGCATTCTGTTAATTTTAATGTATTTACTATGTCAGAATCTTCGTATAATTTGTATAGTTCAAAATTGTATCATTTTCCTGAATTCCACCAAAAATACTACTAAAATTTTTTCACTCAAAGATACAAAGAGCTTTTTCATTGTGTCCTGCAAGAGTTCGGGTTTCTAAAGCATAAATTAAGGTAGGTCTTATAAGTACTTTATATAGCTGTAAATTTGTTCTCCCAATCAGGCGAGATCTGAAAAAATTTCTTAATCCATGAAAACAGGGATTTACAGTTATAATTCGGTTTTGGATTTCTAAAATCAATCTACCAATCAAAATAATGATTGCCTATTTCCGGAACCAGAAGTTTGTGTATTTAAACAAAGGATCAAATGTAAAATTTTGGTTTATAAACATTGAAGCTTTAGAAAACGCATTCCTAACAAACATTCATGTAATATGAATCTATAGCATTTCTAACATTCATGTAATATAAATCTATAGCATCAATAACATAAACAAAATCAATCAACCAGACATAATAATAATTACCTACTTTCGGAATCAAAATTTTGGGTATTTAAACAAAGCATAAACAGTAAAATTTTGGTTTACAAACATTGCCAAGCTTTAGAAAATACATTCCTATCATAAACATCTGTCATGCATGTAATATAAATCTGCAGTACTAGCAACAGAAACAATCTACCAGACAAAATAATTATTACTTATTTTCAGAATCGACACATAAAACAATTCAACTTGTTGCTGTAAAGTGACTGATAAGAAATCACCACTAAATCAAAGTAATTTACCCTGTTTGGTGGCCATTTTGTCTATTGATCAGAAATCTGGAAAATCAGTCCAGAGGATGCCAAATAATCGGTTCATTACTGTACTAAATAATATTTTTTAATTGATTTTCATTATTAATTTGACCGAAAATAGTGTATTTAGTTAATACAAAGTTTGAATTTTATCAAATTCTCTATAATTCGAAAAATTCTAAAATTCGAAATCAGCAAAATATTGATGATTCTGGATTTTCGAGGTTGTACTGTACTTATATTGCTTGACAACCTACTCATATCACCATTCTTTTGTCTAATTTTTTATTGCTTTCACAAAATAGTTAAAAGTGTTAAAATGTTTTCTTGACATTTTTCTTTTGTGTTTGTGAGTTGCCAAAAGTTACAATCTACAGCAATATCAGAAATTAGATTTTGCAGGGTTTTATATTAAATATTTAATAGGCATTGTAATTCAGGCATAAAATCAATCTGTTGATCTGTAAAACAATTGACAATCATTCTTATGCAGACTATCTTAATATCAAAGCATGTAAATAATGTTTTAATCTTAATGATTTACTGTATGCTCAGTTTTCTGACCTTCAAATCTTCAATACATGGTATCATTTGATCCTGTGTTTTACACACATGATTCAGGCTTAAACATAAAGTAAAAATGTAGTTGAAATGGTTGTTTGTGTATGATTATTGTAAAGCTACGAAATAACCATATTTGTTAATTACTCTTAAATTCATGTAGCATTATATTGTAATTGTTACTAATTGATTAATATTTTGAAAGAAAGGATTACATTGTGTGACACAGCTACTTTGAAGAATTGCATGTGAAGGATTGCATGATTGCACAATGCATATAATAAAAATGTGGATTGAAATTTAGGTATAACCATTTATCGGCATTTTAAAGCATTAAGTTAGCGGGAAACATGCAAAATATATAGTTACTTCTATTTATCCATTTATCTGCTTGCTTTTTTTAATGGTAGAACAACTGCTGGTATTGTTTTGACTTACTAACTTATGAAAAAGTAATAATAATCAAAATGCAGTGTATTTCAGTATGAAAACTATTGTGAATATTCAAAGTTTTTCAATCAATAGAAATAAATTTTTACCTTTGACTAGCCCGATTGCCTTTTGAAAATCTTTTAGATATATGTCTCCAGTAGTTCTGCAGTATCAGTACATGGTCATTTAGCCTGCTATGTGGATTGGGTACACAAACGATACACAACATTGGCTGAAATCAAGACGATAAAACAAAAAACAAGAGTATAGGCCACTGTACCACAACACAACACAACACTGCCAGTAGCATCACCAAGAGAGATTTTAAGTGGATTGATTACACAAACAATACACAACTTTGTTTGAAATCAGGATGATAAAACTAAAAGCGAGAGTATTAGCCACTGTACCACAACACAACACAGCCAGTAGTATTGCCAACTGAGCTTTAGGTGTCCCCCCCCCCCCCCCTCCCCAGTGATGTGATTACAAAAAAACTCTTTTGGAACAGCAAATTTTTTAATTTGTAGCAGGCATTTTTTCGAAATTGTAACAGTTTGTAGCAAGTGATTTTTCTATATTGTAGGAGATAGAAGCAAGGCACATTTTTATTTCTGCAGTTTCTCATATATACAACAGGTATAAATAAGCCAAGACAGTGAAATTTTAAAAATCTAATTAACAAAATTTAAGTACAAAAATTTAGAATTTTTAATTAACTTTTAATAAGCTAAAATAGTACATAAATTACATTAATAAAAAATGCTTATTTTTTATAAAAAAAATCTTTTTCTCAATACATTATTTTTAATATAAAAATAAAACTGCAATAAATAATTTTAGTAAAGATCTATAAAAGATTTTTAAATTGCAATAAATAATTTTACAGATTTAAATAACTTTTATTGCCTTAAATATTGAAAAAATCTAAAAAATATCAATAAATAATTTTAAAACATATTTTAAAAAATTAAATAATCAGAGATCTAAAAATATTTTATTGCATTAAAATTTTTAAAAGGATTTAATAAAATGCAATAACTAATTTTAGAAAAAAAAATTCAAAAATTTCAAATAAATAGTATTTTCAAAAATAAAAAAAAATTGCAATAAATAATTTTAAGAAAGATCTACAAAATTAAAAACTTACAATAAGTAAGTTTTGAAAAGATTTAAAATAATTTAAGGGAAAAATCTAAGCAGTTTTTTTTTAATCTTATAGATAGATAGGTATTTTTTCTTGAGTATAAGTTAACCTGTCAACTCCCCCCCCCCCCCCCCTCAATTCGCAGACGAAAATATCTCCATATTATTTTCCCTACAATACATGGTAATGTACAGCAGCGAAAGTATTGGAATCATATCGAAAATCACAAGTTGAGTTTTTAACGGATCTACATTTTGGGACCTCTAGAATACAAAAACCTATTTTTAGCGTAACATCTATATGTCTGTCTGTCTGTGCAGAATTTGTATCTACTCTAGCTCAAAAACTAATTGACTGAATTTCATAAAATTTTATAGGTAAATCACTTGTGGGTTACCCTGGTGCTGATTAGATTTTGGTATGATTTAGGATTAAACAATTTGCCTTTTTTTGCGAAATGGTCAACGAAAATTGCCTGTATCTACTTTAGCTGAATAACTATTAGATAAAATTTCACAAAATTTGGTAGATAAATTACTTGTGACTTATTCTGGTGCTTAATAAATTTTGGTAAGATTCAGAAAAAATTAACCTACCTTTTTTTGTGAAATGGCCTACAAAAATCATCAAAATCTATAGTTAAAGACTATGTATGTTCCAATATATCTATTAAATGCTTGTCTTATATGTAATTTTTGATGATGAACAGATTAAGACCAACTCCATTACTCTAGGACTAGCCATTTTCGAGATATTTTGGTCTTTTAACACTTTCGCCTCGCCACCTTTGAAAATAAGTCCAGTTACTAAATGAAAACGAAAATTAAAAAAGTGCAAATCCAGTATCATTTCAAATAATTATGGGTGTTATTTTTTTTGTGTGTGTGTGTGTGCAATTAAACTCAATTTAATGTATTGAAGAAATAAAAAAAACATGAATGAGTCTGAAGAGAAAGTCATGTGCTGCCCACATCAGATTTTTTTATTTTTACTATGATACTCCCCTCTTCTCCAAAACGAAATACAAATTAACTAGAATTTGGCTCAATTCGAATCTCTCATACCAGAATACATTAAGCAACTTGTGGGTTTTTTTTTTTTTTTTAAAGTCTGTATCGTTCTTCCAAATGATCCCAATTATAGCATCTTACACTTCATTTTAAAGGGCTCAGAAAAATCTCTTTATTGATACCAAGTTTGATAATGTACCCCCAAAAGGAGGACTTCAAGCGATCTGAAACATTCCGCCAATTTCTATGTACACCTTTACATCATCAAAATTGATTTTAGCTTGAAGTTTCATGTAAGCTACCTTTGTACTTTCTATTTATTTTTGAATTTACCTATTTTAGTTAGAGAGATCGACAAGTTAAAAATTGCCTGATTTTTCCAAATTTTTGAATAAAAAATCATTTTTTCCTCACATTTTAGACTCACGATTTCCAGAGTGCACATGAACCTTTGAGTGCAAGATCCTTGTGCATGTATGTCTTCTGCACTCGATCACATTGCGGTTGATCATGGGACATAGATCTTTCAAAACAGTTAAAGTGACTGGGATTTTTTTTTTTCGCTCCTGATTTAATATAGTGGTTCCTAACACGTAATCTGGTCAAGTACTTGCTGAGTAATTTAGTTTCTTTGGGGAGAACTGGCTGTTAGGGAGTCCCTTTGTTCAAACTAAACAACCCCACAGCTGATAACATTTAGAGCTGTCTGTTAAGAAAGAAATCTAGCCCTCTGATTTTGACGGTATATTGCACTCTTCTGAGAAATTTTTGATTCAATTTCCTTCCTCCCCCAGCATTCATTTCCATTCCCCTCAACAAGAATTACGTTCTCCGGTATTTTTGTAAAATGGCACGGTGTTGGTGCAAAATCAGTTAAATTCTGCTTTTTGTATCAGAATGGCGCAGCCTACTTTGAATGGCACAGTTTGGCACAATTAGCACAGTAATCACATCACTGCACCCCCTTTCAGAAACCCGTTGAATTTTGAAAAAAATGCTTTTTGGTCCCCCCTCCCCAAATTCTTTTTTCTTGTGATGCCACTGAACATAACCCAAGTGCATACCCAATGGGTACACATAATGTACAGTTGCGGAAAAAAAGTCCCACCCTTTTGCTATTTGAGTTTTGTTCATCATAGAGTAAATTTAGAGATACCATTTGATTAGGAATAACGTCCTCCACAAATTCTTGTGCATAAAATTTGTATAAGGAGCTGTCTTCATATTAAAACACGTACAAACTTTGAAATTTCCAATTGCAACACTCAAGTTTTAGAACGTATTTCGAATCTAGAGCAAAATTTAACCTCCGATACCAAATTTCAAGTAATTTGAATGAAGCTTTTCTGAGTTATGAGTATGTAAATTTTTGAACTCTTAATGTTAAATTACTTTCCCAGACTTTTATTCATATCTTTTATAATAATAATCTTCTCACATTTTGTTTTACATTACAAATAAGCAAACTAAACACAATTACGTGATTTTAATAACTTTTTTTAAATAATTTTTGTATGAAATATGAATTAGGTACCTAATTAATATTTAAAAAAAATATGAATAAGAACTTTGAAATATTTTTACAGAAATCGATTCCCTAAGACTTTTGATATGAGTATGCAAAATTTTCAGCTCTTTCCTGTATTTCTTTTACTATGTTTAAATATATTGGCTTACAAAAGTTAAGCACGGATGGTAAAATCAACAGAAATGGAAAAGTAAAGCTTTGCTTAACTGAAAATTGTACATGAAGGTAGCAAATGTGTTTATGCATTAAAGAAAACAAGAATTATGTACAAAGATGAAAAAAAATATTTACTTTTCGTAAGTTATGTGATGACGTTATATTTGGGTCATTAAAAAAATTATGTTTAAAGGCAAGCAAACCAAACAAAACTTACATTAATATGGTATATGACCACCCCGGACCTTCATACAAACTTTACAACAATTTACCATGCTTTCAATGAATTGATCAACCATCGTAGATGCGAGCAATGGTCATTTTTCCAATAAGGCAGTTTCCAAGTATCTGAGACTGGCTGGAGGAGGTAAATGTGCAGAGACAGCATGCCTGCGGACATTCCAAACATTTTCAATGGGATTAAGATCGGGGGAATGTGTCGGCCACTCCATACTAGAAATGCCCTCACTTTCCAGGTATTCGTCAACGATGTTAGATCAATGGGGCCGGCATTATCCATAAGAAGGAAATCAGGACCAACTGCTGCAGCATAGAATCTCACAATGGGATCTAGGACTTTATCCCAATACTGCTCAGCCATCACAGAACTGCCTTTAAAGATGTGCAGCTCTGTATGATATTCCATTGAAATTCCAACCCACATCATGACACTGCCACCTCTGAATGTGTGATGTTTGATGATGTTCTTGGCCTGATTGTGTGTGCCTTGTTCTCTCCAGACCCTTACATGCTTATCATCTGATTCCAGGACAAAGCTGGACTTGTCCGTGTTGCACCAATCTGAGACAATCTAGTTGATATGTTGACGACACCACTTTAATTTTGCCCCTCTGGCTTGAATGGTTAGTGGAACACAAAAACGTGGTACTTGGGTGTACAGTCCCTTCACATGGAGCCTTCGGACCACAATATTGGCAGATATTGTCTTACCAAGTGCCGCTGCAACCATGGATGTAAATGGCTGTAACAAAATTTTTGTATAGTTCAATAGCATTTATTTTAAGTGATCTATTAGTTTTTCCTTTTGTTAGAAGTAATTCCATTGTGCATTTAGACTATTGAGTGTAGCTTTCAATTTTCCCTGAATCAGTGAATGTGCAGCTAATGTATAAAATTTGTTTCTAATTTAAACTGTTTGTTCCAGTTTTTACAGCTAACTACGCTTATTAATTACATTTTTATGCTTTATTAATTTAAAATCTGTATTTCTACATTTGCTTGATTTTCTACAAATGTCATCAGTTGTGCATTTTCCTTTTTTCACTATAAGTATACTTATTAATCTGGATTTTTAACCATTTAGTAAAATTGCTTTTAAATGTATGCAAATATACAAGATAGATTTTTTAATTTTAGTTATTTTCTTGCTGGTGTAATTACAGAAAAATATGTATGTATAGCAATAGATTTGTATTAAGTAAATTTTAAATCTAGATATTCTTAAAATACTTTTCTTACAGATTCAAGATCAGATTAATTTTAGGCAAAAGTATTATATACATGTAAAATAATTGATGTTTTTCAAACTCTGATTGAATTGACATTTAATATATCGTATACATATTTATTTATTTTTTTATCTTTCCGATGTGGAATACTTAAAACACTCCTAAGACTAAAAATTTATATATACATATATGCAAGACTTGTATTTAAATAGTGATGAATAGAGTACTTTTTATTTTTGAGTTAGTTTCTGATTTGGTGAACTGGACCATGACTGAATGGTAAAATTTTATATGTGAATATATAAATAGGTTTTTGTTAAAAGAGCCTATTTTAAAATCTCGAAGTTTCTGATAAAAGGCTGCTAATGTATAAAGAAACTGTTTTCTGCCAACTCTAGGTTCAAGATTAGTTCTCTTCACTAAGAACCCTTTTAAGAAATAATACATATATACATTGTTTGGCGATATATTAGAAGTACTTCATTGTTCTGTGATCAATAACTTGTTTTAGATTTTTTTAAAAGTAAGATCAATAAGTGGAATTAGTTTTAAATCCCAATTCAATTCACTAAAACAATTGCTCTTATTCACTGATTTATACTTAAACTCTTCAAAAGATATATTTTGGAGTTTCAAAATTGATGTGAAGTTTTTGCCAGAAAAAAAAATGCTTTTAATATACTGTATATGCATGCTTTTTGAAATATTATTTTAGTGTAATTAGGTTGTATACATAATTTTAATGCTGAGTCTATATGTCAGGAACACTTCATTTATTATAATCTGTGATGAAAAAATAGAAAAACATTAATTATACAGAACACTCATATTACCATTATATATAAATTGTATAATGTGACTTTTTTGGTGTTTGCAAGAGCTTAGTTTTCTTTTATTTTTTATTGTTACATTTATATAAATGTTTGAAATTTAAGGTTAATGGTATTGTTAACTGTTTAGAAAATCAGAGTATAATCTTGACATTTATATTGTGCCATGAAGTTGAGCCATGATATGCAGAAATATAAAAAGGCTTTCTATTTTATCATATTTTAGGATGGTTAGTTGAAATGCCCCCATTATGTGCAATATTGTTTTATAATGTATTATATAGTTATAAATATACAATTTTATAATATTCTAAAGTAAAGATTTAGAAAATTGTTGTGAAATTAAAAAAATTCTGTAGTACGACTAGAATTTAATTTTTTCATTACATTTGCAGTATATCTTTTCTGCACATAGTTTGATTATTCCTGTTCATTATAGTGATTTGCAATGAAAACTAATGTGAAAATTGCTCAATTGTACACATTTTTTTACTTCAAAACCTGTATAGCAGCAATTTTCTAATGCATGTCAATAAAACAATTTTTTTGAGTTTTATCTTATTAATTATAATTGGATTCGTATTTTAGATGCATAGATTGATTTAAACAGTTGACTTGATATGTACATATAAAACCTCTATTTTGTGTATTATAATGAATATTTTGTAGTATTTTGTGTATCACAATGCACCTTTTTTTTTTCGTATATAAATTATACAAACTAGAATCAAGTTATCAAAAAGAAATATACATATATACATCTTTTTCTATAGAGCAAAACATCTGTTAAAACACAAATTTAATGAGTTAAATTTTTCTATAGCTCAAAACATTTCAGCACTGTTCAAAATTTCTATTTTTCCATACATTTCTTAAAAAGAAAAGTGTCACTTTCTTACCTTACCCGGGAGGGATATGCATCTACTTCATTGACGTAAATGAGCATATGGGGAATACAGGATCCCAGTCAAAAGAGTGTGCCTTTTAACAATGAAAAGTATTAGCTAATAAAATATTAATTTGATACATTTAATCTATTTAATGTATAAACATATATAATAAATTATTGATATAATTCTCAGTTTTTTTTTTTTATAATATAATTTTTCCATTTAACATGTATATAATGAGATTCGTAAATATATAAAGTTCAAATATCAAAGAAAAATTAAAACTTCTTAAAAATAAAGTTAAATGATAGAGTATCAAATACAGTTATGAATTTATTTAATGAGAAAAGATAAGATCTTATGGAATTATAAATAGCACATACTTCATAGGAGATTTTCTTCCTACAATTTATTGCAGTCACTACAAAATGATGTACTTTTCAAACACATTTTTGACACTTGAAACAATTTGAAGCAATAGTCATTTTTCTGTCCTTACTCCTTTTTTTATTTTAAAAGGTCTTTTACTAAATGGTAACTTGTGTACCAGTTCATTTGTCAAATTTTAATTTTATCCTGACTTATATAAAGGTTTCATTATTTGTTTCAGAATATCTCCCTGTTTATTACTTAATTTGAAGACTCCATCCAGTTGATTTCCAGCATACACTTCAATGTTAAATGTGAAAAAAGTTCTTGCTCCTACAAGTGCAAAAACCTTAATATCATATTTCACAGGTTTATTTGGAATACAGTGTCTACATAATAAAGGTGGTATCATGTCTATTCTAAGTTCAGTTATAAAATCAACGACATAACATCATAGATAAAAGGTCATTTAATAAAATCATCCTACAAGACTTACATAGCTTTAAAAACTCCAGAGTGCTTTCGGGCATTACTATACCCTTCATCAGTGGCTAACCCACATAATATACTTCTTTATAAATCCTTGTTTATTTATATCTACCATGATTCCATTTGTAATTTTGATCCTGTTCAAATTTTAAGTTACGCCTGGCGACTTGTTCTCGACTCTATGCATGTCAAACCTCTTCACAGTTATCTGTGACATCATTTTGTTGTAATTGCACTTGGCTGCATTTTTGAATTGTGTCTTTACTTTGTAAAAAATATTTACCACTTGTTTAAATTAAATCTCTTGGGTATAACCCCTAAATTTGTATTTGTAATTGATTAATTTTAATGGCCTGCTTGTATTACCATTATTTTGTGTTTATTTATGCAAATTTATCTGCTGATCTGGTCTACATATAAGCATTCCACGTTTACTGTTTCATATAGCCACTGATGAAGGGTATAGTAATACCTGAAAGCACTCTGGATTTTTTAAAGCTATGTATGTCTTGTAGGATGATTTTATTAAATGACCTTTTATCTATGATGTTGTGTCATTGATTTTATAACTGAATATTGTCTAAAGTTGCACTGTCCACGAAAGGGTTTATAGTCTTGTCAATAGATAGCAACATATTCTCTGATAGTATAGAATTCCTTACAGTTATTAAATAATTCAAAGACATTTGTAATTTCTGCTCACTTTTTATCATTCATCTCTATCTTTTATGTTGTCAAAACGTAAAGATTGCAGTAAGAAAGGAGTCTTTTATATATTATGTTCGTGTGAAAACTGCTGACTTCAGATCTAGCTGTAGCCCACAGATCTTGAACATTCAGATGGGAGGATTTATTCAACCCACATAAAGTAATCCTAGTAATGCTTTTAGTTCAGTTTTATCAGTCAATTTTGCATCCCTCAGTTTAGAAAAATTTACGTCTGTAATATAAAAAATATTAGTATATTCGACTATTTTTCAATAATTTCTGCATTTATGAAATGATTCAAACTGTCTATAGCAATTATACTATTTTTGTCACTTCCTTTAGGTCCTGGAAGGCATGAAATTATGTTATATGTTCAGACGTTTTTTTGGAAAAATTCTTTTTCCGTACAGCTTCACCATCCTTTCCAATAAAATAGTTAGATGCTTTATCATCAGTTTTCGTGTCTCCTTCATCGGATCCTTCTAATTCAGTTTTTGAGTTGAAACTTCAATTATCACTTAAATGATAACTAAAGTCTTCATTGTGGGTCTTTTTCACTTTCAATAGGTTCTGTAAGTGTTTCATTTCTTTTTCATGAGGAATCAGTATTTTCTGTTTTTGAAATAATTGTGAGAATGCAAAAAAAATATTCAAAAATCTGAAATATCGCAGCAACTTTAGTGCCAAAATGCTACAAACAAACCTACTATGAAAAATACAGCACTGAAAATTCAATGCACTTCTACTGTTTGCAGCAAAATAAGTTTTTTACAAAAGTGGGACATTAATAACATAGCAAAGAAAGTTTTGTTGCATGGTGAAGAAGTCTTTTACTGGTATGATCGAAATTTTTTCAAGTCATTCAAATCAGCCGACTATGAATGCGCGATAAGGAAATTATTTTAACTTTTTGTTTAAATGTACAACAAATAATGGTTAATGTGTATTTTATGAAGAATAGATTCATTAAACGGATTTTATCTTTCAAACTGAACTCCTTATTTACGTTCATCAACTCATTTTTAACATGTTCTATTTAAAAATAGTATGTGGTCGTAGGTTATATATCTATACATTCAAGTGTAATAGGTTTACTAATCTCGCTTTTTAAAATAAAATATAAAAAAGTTAAAAGTAGATTTATTCGAATCGTATCAAATATCTACCGTGTGAGTTTCGTAATGAAAGATATTTACACTTTACAGAGTTTAAATCATAAAATTTATGTTCAATGTTAAAATTCTGAAATTATATACCCTTATTCATTAAAAATAAATGCTAAGTTATGTTCCATTCTCTAAAAGTATGAAGATTCATAAAGAATGTGATGTTTCAATCTTTAAGAATGGTTAAAATTCGACTTTAGTTTCTTAAAAATCTATTAAGTTGGGATTTATTCTGTAATAAGTGTAAAATGTATTGTAGATCTCAGTTTCATCCTGTCATTTTCCACGTGTTGTTAAATATGTACATTCAAATGTGACCACTCATTAAGAACAGAATGGTTTTATGGTGCGCCTACAGCCGCGAAATCATGACATTCCTAGGTGTACGTCAATAATGTCTCGTATTAAGATATCAAAACTCATTACATGTTTCTTTTAAAGTGTTATTTGCATATCTTTCGTATCTTAATATTATTACAATGTAGTGTACTTGTCTCAGAGGGTCACTCTTTCATTTAAATCCAATGTTAACAATCGCATATCCTTAAAAAACGCTAAGTGATATTCTATTCTCCTTCATGACAGTTTTAAAAAACATAGCGATTTAATGGCCGTTGCTGCAACGGCCATTAAATAAACGTTGCTGCAACATTAAAAACATAGCTCCTATTCGGCAATCATCCACTAAGTATTGTGCCATTATTGCAAATTTCATTAAAATATCATAATTTTAAGTGATAAAGGAATCTTAGTGGTTATGTAACGTTATCACAGCGGGTTACTCATTCATTTACATTAAACGTTAAGGATCATATATCCTTTAAAAACAGCTAAGTGTTATTAAATTCCTCTAAAATTCGTGACAGTTTAAAAAATATATCGATTTAAGGCTCTGAGACGTATGTACAACATTAAACACATGCCTCTTATTCGATAGTCATCCCCTAAGTATTGCTAAATTTTTGCTAAATTTCGCTCAAATATTATAATTTTAAACGATAACGGAGTCTTAGAGCTTATGTAACATTAAAAGCATATCTCTAGTTCCCAGGGCCGGTTCAAGAATATTTTCGTGTGTGGGCAAGACAGTTTGGGGCCGCCCTATATATATATATATATATATATATATATATATATATATATATATATATAAAATACAAATATATAATAAAAATTTTCTTAATGTTTCCTTAATTATACCTTCCTTCTTAATGTGACGCAACAAGCCCATTTTCCATTAGTTAATCTTTATCCAATGGCATGATTCACATCCTCGTAAGGGTCCGCTCGCCCCCCCCCCCCCTCCCCTTGTCTTGGCGCCCCTAAATTTATGATTTTGTGACCTTTTGGGTACCCGTGTTGTAAAACTCGGCGCCATCCAGACTGACAGTATTGTTTGCCGTTTTGTACACAATAAATTACACATATAAACTTATCTCATCACAGTGTGAGATCTATTTCTGGTCTCACACTATCAAATTTTATTCTCATCTAAATTTAGAGTTTTAATTAGCGGTTCAGAAAATGTAATGCCTTACATTTCTTTCTACATGCATACATGCATGCATAATGCAGCAGTAATTTATAATACATAACTGAATTTTGGACTTAATTTGCAATTTCCCTGCACACAAATGATGTATTGGTAAATAATGATGGGGTCGAAAACTCGAATTTTCGACGGATTAATATGCGTTTTGGACATCCTTTAACCCATATCAATTATTTTTAAATGGATGTCTGTGCGTGAGTGCAATATATATATATGGGTGTGCATAGGAGTCTAGAGATACAAAATTGCTAGAACAAATGAAGTGAAGTGAACAAAATTTATGATTTTAAAGGGAAATGAACACTCGGAAGGTCGCAAATTTTCTAACTTCTTTTAAATCATAATAAGAAAACGGCATTCAAAAATATTAAATAAACAATCATATTATATGTAAGTCGACGTGAATAACATCTATGTTTGGGGTTTCTGTGTAGGGGAAACGAAGCGTTATGAAAAATGTAAACCTTTTGGACACTTATAATAATAATATCAATATTTTAATATTCAAAATTATTTTCTAGAAAACAAAAAGTGTCTGTCCCAGCGAGTGTTTTTATTATTCTTGTTTTCATTTTAAACTATAAAATAAAGATATAAATAGTAAACGACAAAAATACGTACTAGGGAATTTAATATCAAAATCTATATTTATTATTAAGAAAAGCTTTTATAGTTCTCGAGTAATCGTCTTGTCAAATTGAAGAAGATTGAAATTTTTCCATTTTTCAAGTTAGTAACATCTCAAAAACTAAAAGAACTAGCTTTGAACAATAAGCATAAATTTGTAGCTCTGTGAAAGCCCTACAAGTGTATATAATTGGATTTTGGTTCGAACTCTATTTTTTGGGGAAGGGGTGGCTTAAACTTTGAAACATAAAAATGAGTTTTTTCCGTGTTTCATACTTTCACTCAAAATATCTTCGAAATAATAAAAGATCGATAGAATTATATTAAGTGATAAAAATATGTATGAGGAAATTTAATTTCTAAATTTATATGTATATTTAAAAAAGCTTTTATAGTTTTTGAGTAATCATCTTGCCAAGTGGAAGAAGTTTGAAAATTTGAAGTATTTTAAGTTTGTAATGCTTATATCTTAAAAACTAAAAATGATAGCTATAAACAATAAACATGAATTTATTGCTCTTTAAGAATCCTACAAGTGTATATAATTGGATTTTAGATCACTTTCTTGGTTTTTGAAGTACAGTGGTTATAATTTCGATATTTTAGTTATACTTTAAAAACCAAGTTTTCCATTGGGTGGGAAAGCTGTAATATTTGAAATGCCACGATTGTTGCAGATCAGTCTGGTTACTTACTCTTTTGTGAAATATTGGTGCACAAGCACGAGATATTTTGCTTTGTTTAAAAAGAATTAGGAAGTTAAATGAATATGGGGATTCTAAAGATGTTTAATGATTAGTGAGGTTTGAACAAAATAGGTGGAAATATACGTATTCAATTACGTATTTATGTGCCGCCAGACACGTTTATAGATTAACTCCAATGTAAAATATCCTCAGTAAGTTTAATTTTTATACTGCAAATCAAATTAGTAAAATAATCGAATATATTAAAGTGGAGTCTATGGTCGGAGTTTTCAGATGAAATCGGGGTGAAAATTAACAAGAAAGATCAATCATGCTTAAAGCATTGATTATGAAACACTTTCCAACTTCAATGCAATTTTATTTAAACATGTCTAAAATGCAATACATTCCTCGATAATATTTTAAAACTTATCACAATACTACATTGATTTAATATATTTGAAAATTTAAACCTTCATTGAAAAAATTGAACTTCATTCAAATGACGGCATTGAAATATAAATTGCCTGGTTTAAATATCTCTAAAATGCAATACATTCCTCGGTAATAATTTTAGAATTATCATAATACTACGATAATTTATTATATTTGAAAACTTCATCGAAAACAACTGAAATTCATTCAAATGACGTCATAAAAAAATAACACGCCTGGCTCTCTCTATAAAAGCAACATTTCATTCATAAATAATTCCCCCATTCATGTCATTCATCACAATACTATAATAATTTATTTTATTTAAAAATTAAGACCATTGAGCTACAAGTAAGTAATCTCTATGCGTAAAACTTCAGCGAAAAATATCGTCCTTCTCTTTCTAAAATCAATGAATATTTCATTCATATCAGCTAAGCAGACTCCATGGACTAATTTATTTTGTGTTAAAGAATTACAGCGATTCTAATACAACTCATTCTATATATTTTGCTGTTTACATTTTACATACGAGCGGATAAATAGCACCGGACCCACTCCGATTCGACCAACAAGGAACCACAACTGACGATGATGCGATTGACGTATCCGATGACGTAGGTACACGTTGATTCTGGTTAGGGGAGTTTTTATTTGTATTCGCGGCAAATTTAAGTTTCGTGAATTTTTTCTTTTTGAGAAATATGAATATTGATCCAAAGCTTAAGGATGGACCAAACACTTCACAAGCCAAAAACTCACAGAAAACGGAAAAGTTTTCTAAAATGTGCAATTGCAAAAAGATATTTTCCAGTAAATTTACTTAAGAAAAACTGTAAGAAAAAATTGTAATTTTACAGCACTGAAGTCGGATGATTTTCGCAATCATTTGCACACTGTTCATGGCATGGAAGAAATAAAACATGATAATGATTTTCAAAATTATTCAAGTATGTTCGCATTTTCATAACTTCTATTTCAAGAAGTTTTGTTTATTGCTGAATAAAATAAAATAGTTTCACATAAAAATACAAAGAATGGATGAAATGCATGAGATTTTAAAATGTTAACTATGTAAGATGAATACAAGATATAACATATTCTAATAGATTAGAAGATATACCCATGCATTTTGGGGAAGATTTTCCGTACTACAAGTTACAACAATTTTTGTCAAAATTAAACAATGACATAATAAATTGAAACTATCAATAAGCCCCAAAAATATCAATAATAATAATGACCGTAATTGATATAATCCAGTCAAAAATGCAATATCAATGAAATTTATTTCATACGTATACATATCTTTATTATTTAAATCGGAAAAGATTTATTAAAACTCTTCTACTGCATAAACACATTGGATTTAAATCCATTGCTAAGTGAAATAACATAATTTTCTTCAAATAAATTGGTGGAAGAAATATACTCTGCATAATGCTATCTCTATGGAAAGTTTAATTGTTCGTTTTTAATTAATATCTTAATATTTAGACAACCCCTGGTCTTAGAAACTCGAAACATGTACTAAATTTTAAGTGGAGTTATTCCAATGTTACCCATAAAATTTCATTAAATTCGGTTCAGCCATTCTACCGTGATAATGAGACAGACAGACAGATTTTCAATTTTCTTTATATAAATTATGCAATTGCTATGTCAAAAATATAAAATAACATAAATATGCACATAACTGTAAAGTCTTGTGTAAATACAAATTTTAGTACATTCCTACATAAGCTGATAATGATATGTAAGAAAATAACAAAAATACAAAATTGAGTAAAATTTTTGAGTGGATAACAATTTCTTCCTAGCTATTGATATATTTACATTTGTCAGCTGAAACATATCATTTATGAATGACTGATTCTGGATTAAAATTATCCAAATGTAGACTTTTAATAGATATAATGCAAGTTTACTCATTTTGCTTATTTTCAATCTATTTCTCTAAATCTAAATAAATGAAATTGAAAATCTATCTGTATGTGTGTCTCATCATCATGGGAGAACAACTGAATCGAATTTAAATGAAATTTTGTAAATAGCCTTGAAATATCCAGACTTAAAATTTAGTCCATGTTTTGAGTTTCTAAGACCAGGGGTTGCCCAGATATTAATTAAAAACGAACAATTAAACCTTTCATATAGCATTAAGCAGATGATATTTTTTCCGCCCATTTATTTGAAGAAAATTTTATCATGTCGTTTAGCAACAAATTTAAGTCCAATTTGTTTATACGGCAGCTGATTCTTATTATATCCTTTCCGATTTAAATAATAAAGATATATATATAAAATAAATTTTAACGATATTGCATTTTTGACTGGATTATATCAATTATGGTCTTCAGGTTTAAATATTATTACTATTGATATTTTCAGTTTATTATGTCATTGTTTTATTTTTGCAAAAATTTTTGAAACTCATTGTACGTAGTACCGAGTAATCTTCTACAAATGCATGGGCATATCTTCTATTCAGTGGCTTATCCTGACTCTAAAAAGTGTCTTATCCTGACTCTAAGTGACTTATCCTGACTCTAAGTGTGTGTGTGGCTTATCCTGACTCTAAGTGTGTGTGTGTGTGTGTGGGGGGGGGGCAACTGTTTAGCTTTTTCTTATGCCAGGGTTATTTTAAATGAAAAATACGCATAACAATAAAAAGCCTTGAAAAGTAGGGAGGCCTGCCCCCCCCCCCAAAAAAAAAAAAACATACGCTGCTGCTTCTACTCCATGAGAATATAAGCAGTACAAGTATATTAGCACATATTTTGGCATATATTGGAATCAATTACGGTCTTTTAGGTTTTAAGATTACGGAATTATTGATATTTTCAATTTATTATGTTATCTGCTTTATTTTGGTAAAGATTTTAGAAACTCATAAGTTGTAGTATGAGTCCTATACAGTTTTAGCTCTTTTATTTTGCATATATTTATTCAACTTCATATATTTTGTAAATTTGTTTGCAAACAAGACCAGGACATTTTATTCTTCAGATCTACCCGTGAAGATAATTTTGTATAGCTAGAACAGATATTGTTAAACTTCTTTTTAGGAGCATTGAATTAAATATTTTAATAGAATATTTTGATTAACAATGTCATTTAATATATTATAGGAATTTGCACATGATTGTGAATTTTAAATTGAACTTGACAACTTGAATGTTGCAAAGAACAATGTTTCATCTTGACAATCTAATTAATGCATGACTAATAAAAGGAGATTGATTTTGTGAGTTGCATAATATAAACAAAGCAAATAATTTTTAAATTGCATCTATGTAGAACAATTTTTTTTTAAATGGGAAAAATTGGTTAGATGCCATTGACACATGGCTCTCAAAATGACTAAATTATATCTATATGTCACATCTAGCCATCAATTATAGAGTTTAATATTCTATTCTATCCAATAATATGAAGGATATTTAAATATATTTAAATTTCCTTGAATAATACCGAGATCGTAATTAAAACAAAATACTCCTTGTACAGGCGTAGTTCATTTTAAGCATCAACTATAACTTAGAATTTAATATTCTAAACTATCAAATAATACTAGTATACGATAATGAGTTCGTATTATAAACTTCATAGAGTTTCGTCCAGAACAGAGCACCAGGCGCGAAGCGCCTTTAATCTCCAATCTCTAGGTGTGGTTCTTATCTTCATACTGTGACATTATTTCATTGGTCCATAGTTGGAGGTTCGAGGTTTTTGATTTACTGTTTTTATTATTTGTCCTAGCTCCTAGTGTGGCAGTTTGTTGCACATTAAGAGTTTGGGGGGTTGATGCAGATCTGAGGGTAACCTAGCATTTTAGCAGTTTAGGATTTTAAACATTTTGTAGAAAACCAAAGATCGCGAGTTTTCGTTAATATCAACTGATTAAGGTGGGACGTTCCTAGTACCGAATATCAAAGTTAAGTACCGAGCGGGGTCTCTTACAAGATTTAGCCTTGCGATGATCATAGTCATGCAGATTAAATAATAGTTCATTTGGGACAGATGGCAGATTTTTGTAGAATTTAAGCGATAGCTTTTTGATTTGGGCTCTAACAGTTTTTATTTTGAAGTCTTTCCTAATTACCGAGTTTCTTAAGTATCTAGGGGCTTTCCTTATAATCCTTAGGGTTTTGTTTTGTCTTGTCTCTAATAAGTCTATGGTAGTTTTACAGGCATATCCCCATACGGGTGCTGCATACAGCATTCCCGGGCAGATGACCGATTTATAAATTAGGAGTTTATTTTGATAACTTAGATTTCCGTTTCCTATCATTGGGTATAAAGCTCCTGTGGCCATATACGCTTTTTTGATTAAGTTCGTTACGTGCAGTTTCCAAGTTAGGTGGGAGTCTATCGTTACACCTAGGTATTTAGTAGATTTTTCCGCTTTTAGGGCATGGTTGTTTATGTACAGAGGAGGCGGAGGTTTACGTTTTCTTGAGAAATAAATCCAATGACATTTATTGGGATTTAATTTTATTCGCCATTTTTCCAGCCATGTTTGGAGTATGTCTAAGTGTTGTTGTAGCTGTCTGTGCATTACTGAGACGTAAGGGTGTTTTGCAAGTATCGCGCTGTCGTCTGCATAGAGTGCCAGCTCCGTGTCTGGGGTCCTGGGAATGTCATTTAGATATATGTTAAAGAGTGTCGGGCCCAGTATGGATCCTTGCGGTACACTACTTTTAATGAGCTTGGGTGTAGATAAGTTATTTTTTACTCTGACTTGAAAGTGTCTGTTATTTAGGTATGAAATTAAAAGTTTGACAAGTGCGTCAGGGACTTTTAGAGTGATCAATTTGTAAGCTAATCCACAGTGCCACACTTTATCAAAGGCTTTTTGGATGTCAAGAAAAATCGCAGCTGTGGGTGTCTTATTATTAAAACCAGAAGAAATGTACTCTACCACTCTCAGCAATTGATGAGTGGTGGAGTGTTTTGGCCGAAATCCAAACTGCTCCGGAATGATAATGTCATTCTCACTAAGGTGCGTGTTCAGTCTCTTAAGAATTATTTTCTCAGTAATTTTACTAAGTGTCGGCAACAAACTGATTGGTCTGTAGTTGGCTGGAATTGAGGCATCCTCACCAGGTTTATGGATCGCTATAATTATCGCTTCCTTCCATTCTTTGGGGAAATAATTTAGTTCTAGTATTTTATTTATTAAGATGGTCAAGTAAAATATTATATTTAAGGGTAGGTTTTTTACCGCGATATTCCTGATTTTGTCGTGCCCTGGGCTTTTACGGTTTTTGATAATCTCTACTATTTCTTGCGGGGTGGCTGGGTTAATCTCAGCCGTGACCGGGGAGTTCCTGAAATTGTTTAGAGTTTGCCTAACCATTCTTAGGGTGTCCTGACACATTAGATCGTGGTTTGGTTCAAATTGCTTTTCGTAATGCCTAGCAAGCGCCTCTGCCTTTTCTTCGTCTGAGTACGCAATATTAGCGCCATCTATTAGTGGCGGGAGTTTAATTTGAGGTTTTCTGAGTCTTTTAGCGAATTGCCAGAGCGATACGTCTTCCGAGCTAAGGGATTCAATTAACTCTTTATACTGTTGCTGCTTTTCTGCGACAATTTTATCCCTGACTTTCCACGTGAGTCTGTTAAGCTCCCTTTTGAGGGTAGGGTCTCTATTAGCCTGCCATGTCTTACGCATTCTGTTCCTTTGCCTAACTAATTGTTTGACATGGTGGGAAAGTGTGGGCATTTTTGGTGACTCACGATGTGTTGTGGCAGATGCAATAGCTCTCCTGATTTCTGTTTTGAGTGTGTGCGTGGCAGAGTCAATATCCGCCGTGCTCATAATGTTGGGTACTGCTAAATGCGGCTCGAAAAGTGCTCTTTTGAATGCGTTCCAGTTCACCCTCTCTTGTCCCAGAGAGGCTGGAAGGGGAGTGTTCAAATCGAATGTCACCAGTACCGGTAGATGATCCGAGTCGAATTCATCCAGGGTATCAATTGTGTGAGCGTATTCTATGTTTCTCGTTAGGACAAAGTCTATGAATGAGCCATTGGCACCTGAGAAGCAGGTTGGTCTCGACGGTGCAATGATGTCAGTGTTTGTTGTGTTTAGCAATCTATGTATCTGTGTACCGCGTGTGTTGGCTCTCCTGCTGCCCCACGCTCGGTGGTGTGCATTGAAGTCGCCCGCGAGTATTGTGTTTGGATATCGCGAGAAAAGCAGTTCCAGGTGCGCAGCTACATTTATACCACTCATGTTTTTGACATATATTGAAGTTAGGATAAATGGGTTTACATTATTTATTTTAATTTTTATACTAGTATTTTCTATACCTTGAAGATTTATGTTGTTTATTTCCTCGTGGGGAATATTACTTTTAATATATATTGCTGTTCCTCCATGGGGATTTCTAGCAGTTATATTTGAGCTAAGGGTATGATAGCTATTATAGTTTGCTATATTTAGTTTTTTGTTTTCTCTAACTTTAGTTTCCTGGATTAGCAGGGCATCTACATCATTTTCATTTACGTAGCTCCTAAGTTCATTTATTCTTGGAGATATGCCGTTCGCATTCCAAAATATTATTTTAAAACTTTCTTTTTGGGACCTATTCATGGCGGGTTTGTTTCTCACTGTTTTTATTAAATTCCGCGATTAATTTAAAAGCCTCAAAGACCATTTGCATTGGATCGCTCTTTTTTTTAATTAACTCAGCGAGCTGCATCAACAGATGTTTTATATCGTCTAGGTTGAACATACTGATAAATCCTCTGACGAGGTTGAGGATTTCATCCATCTTTTCATCATTGGATTTATCAGCAAGTTCAGTCTCAGCTTCCATTTCCTCAGTCTCAGCTACAATTTCCTCAGCCTCAACCGCGGTTTGATCTGTTTTGTGAGTATCCTTTTGGACCTCGGTAGTCTTTTGTTTTTTTTCAGCCGATTTGTCTAACTGCTGTGTTTGCGCGAGCTCTTCTCGGGCGCGTTTAGTTTTCTGCCATTCCTGAACCTTTTTTTCTAATCTTTGTTTTGCTTCTCTTGCCTCTTTGGCGGCTTTATCAATTGCTATCCTCTGATTTATGTCTTCATGAGCTATTCTCACTTCCTCCACAGTCATTTCTCTGGAGGTCGACGGTTTAGGGGCCTGCTCTTGCACCGATCTGGTAGGTGCTGAAGTTTGAGTTCTTTTAACCTGTGGCACAGAGTGCGAGGAGTCCTGATGGGGTGTCTGAGGGTTTAGACCGAGGGCCTTTTGCCTCCAAGGGGGTATCTGATTTTTGGGGGGAGGGGGGGCATACCCCGGTGCCTTTCCTCTGTTCCAGGGGTTCTTCGGGCATTGCCTGAAGTTCGCCGGGTGATCTCCATTGCAGTTAGCACACGTTGCCTTCTCTGTCCTTGGTCTTTGGCAGTCACGTGTGAAGTGTTCTTCAGCACACTTAAGGCACTTTGGTGGCATGCTGCAATTCTCAGAGGAATGATTGAATTGCTGGCACCGGTAGCAGATTTTGAAGCCCCGTGCTCTGAAGGCCTCTACCTTCACAGCCAAGTATCCTAATCTTGTCAGTCGGTATACCCTCTGCCAGTCTTCCGTAGGCCTAATGCTGACTAAGAAGATCGGCAGGGGCAATCTCGTTTTTGTGTTTCTCAGTTGAGAAACCCGGACTACATCTAATCCTTCGGATGTTAGAGTGATTTTTATTTCCTCAATGTTATAGTTTGTTGGTAGCCCCTTCAAAACTACCTTTTTGGGCCTTTCCGTCTTTAAGTTTAAACTGTGGAAGGGGATTTTCTCACTAGATAAATGGCGTTGTACAACCCTATAGGCGTCAGCGTCATTTGGAATCAATTTTAGCATGTCTCCTGTGAGCTTGCCAGATACTTTATTACCTGAGATTTCATTTAATTTTTTAAGGAGAGCCTGGTAATTGTCATTAAACTTGATGAAAAAACATTCCGCTTTTGGGTCTTTTTTCTCAACCACTACACTATTTTGAACCGTTTTTGGTTTTGGTGCACTTTTGAACACTATAGGTTGCGCGACAATTTCAGCATAACTCTTAGTTTTAACATTATCATTTACATCTTTATCAATTTTTTCACTACAATCCATGTTATCCTTGTCATTAGATTTTAAGTTTAATTCTCCATTCTGGTTTTTAGTAGGAGCATCCATAGTAGATTGCCCCTCTATCCTCCTCTTTTTATTTGGATTTTCAACAGTTTTAAGTTTATCTTCATCTTTAATTTCTTTAATTAAGCCTAGTTCTATCATTTTACATTTAATTACATCACTAGAATTACTTCCTTCACAGTTATAAATCTCATTTAAATTACTAGCATAAAACCTATCCAAATTCTGGACCAACAAAAAAGAATTTACAGAAAGAAACGAACCCAGAATCTTGGAGACTTGGCCCTCGTCCCGTCCGAGTAGTCCATTCGTCAGTAGCTCCCTGATGTGTAGCGTCAGAGTGTAGATTGCCAGTGCACAAAAGTTCACAGCGTTTTTCACTTCTTCCTTCCAAGCGGGCATCAATCCATCCTTGGGCAGAGTATCACAATATTCAATCATGGCATCCCTGAGAGGCCGCAGTCCATCTTCGTCTAGCTCACCAGCAAGTCCGCGAGTAGCTTCCGTATCGAATGCATCCAAATCCATGTCGTCAGCGTAGAAACGATCAAAGCAATAGCACTACCACGTGGGAAAAACACACGTGGCACTCCAAAGTTGAAAAAGCACGAATCCAAAATGGCGAGAAATCCGTACACAACAAAGCTGTAATTGCTTAGCCCGACGTGTTCTATCGTAACTAGATATAACACGCCAAACTTAAGCAAAGAAAGTCACCACAATCAAAAAGCAGCAGCTTCACAAAATCACAACCTCGTAGCTCGGAGTCTGAGCTCCGAGTATTATAAACTACTATCTCCGTGCACAGGCGCAGTTCTCTGAAGCTACTATTGGTTGTTGATATTGACGTCGGGTGACGCCCCATCATGACGTCTGAGTGGGTCCGGTGTTATTTATCCGCTCGTTTTTACATAGGTGAAAAATAGGCTTAATAGTAGAAATAATCATATTTGGATGAGCATTTAAACTGAAATATATTGTCATTGCGTTGTTTTAGTATGTAGATGCACAGAATTTAGGCAAAAATAAAGTAGTTTTATGACGGATACAACACTCAATATGAATTAAAAAGAACTTTAAAAATCACGATTTTGACACAAGATGGATGCCATATATCATTTTGAAGTGGGTCATGTGATCGTTTCATATCATGGACACGTGATCGCTTCATATAAGAGGTGTTATTATTATTTTAATTTTTATTTAAAAAACTACTGAATATATTTCGCTGATTTTTTTTTATATATTTTATGGAACAAATTGAATATTGCCTAAAATTTTCGAAGCAATTTGTGAATTTTAAATTCGCTTAAAAAATGCTTGAAAAATTAGGTCCCATAGGGCTCAATGTATTCCATTTTTTCAACCCGGGTTCAATCCAAAACTAATTGGGTGATATTATTCATTTATATTCCCATAGGTCCTATAGAACGTCTGAACAACATACTAAAATTTCATTTTGATTAAGTCATTTTTACGGCAGTTATCGTGCTAACGGACAGACAGAATGAACAAAGTCATAAACACTTTTCAACTTTGTTGTAAAGTGTTAAAAACGCTAGCTAGTTACAAATAGTTAATTTGTATTGCTAGTAATTTGTATTGCTTTGAAAGCCTATAAACGAAACAAATGAGTCTGAAATAATCGAATAAACTTATTGAACTTTACTGGAGTTTTATCTTACAAAATATTATTCACGCAAAGCAATTTCGGCTCCATCGGACTACAGTCACCGCCGATTATATTTTTCTGAATTTAGCAGGAATCAAAAGTAACTTACTCATTATGTAGTGTCATGAAAGTTACCCTCATCATTTTTTTAATAAAATTTGAATTTTTAATTGCATAAATCTTAGGAATAATTTGTATATTTTAGCAATCAAACATTATAAGCAAATCAAAGAAATGATTTTATGAATAAATTAGGAAAGAGGAGAGATGAAGGAAAAGCATTTCAATCCCTACGAAGCTAAGATATAATATAACAGGACAATTCAGAATTTTGCCGGTTATTATCAGCAATTTATTTAAATAGCTAATCTTTAATATTAAATTTAAAATGCAAAAATATTTAAATTTGTTGGTTTTTGATTTCGCAGAGAAAAATCTGGGATTCTATTTCGAAGCAGTTTGTGACTGTCCATTGTAGCCCCTCTAAAATCTGATTAAAATACAGAAGGGACATAGAATATAACCACTATACTTCAAAAATCAAGTTTTCTAATGGGTGAGAAAGCTGTAATATTTGAAATGGCACGATTGTTGCACATCAGTCTGGTTACTTATTCTTTTGTGAAATATTAGTGCACAAGTATGAGATATTTTGTCTTGTTTAAAAAAAAATTAGAAAGTTAAATGAACTTGGGGATTCTAAAGATGTTTAATGATTGGTGAGGTTTGACCAGAATAGGTGGAAATATACACACGGAAATATACATAATAATGGAATTCTACCCAAATTACAACAAAATTTTACGCTTTGACTAATTTAACATTTGCTTTATTGTATCACTGGAATGAATTACCCGGTGTTGACTGGGATGCAAATAAACCCCGTTACTACATTTATAAATAACACTACTCAATTTTCTTCAAGTCCTAAACCGACGTCAAATTACCAGTATGCTATCCGCAAAGCGAAAAAAAAAAAAAAAACGCTCTCCGTGCTCCGTGATGCAAAATATAAATGAATGAAATATTAATAACCTCTAGGAGATGAACGTGGCATTAGATCGTTACGGTAGCTGTTAAATCGTATGATTAGCTGTTAGATCATATCGATGGCTGGAGGTTCTGTAACTGTTAAATCAAGAATAAAGCTGCTAGGTCATATCAGTAGCTGGAGATTATCTGATTTTGGAATTTAAAAATTCGTTAAAAATCGAATGTAAATTTTTGTAAAAGGCCTTCGAGATGCATTAGTTTAGGTATAGATGAGACTGTGTGAAAAAATTCAATGAGACAGATATCGGCCGGCATTGTGGACAAACAAACAGATAGATTCTTCTTTTCATTATTATAGATTCACTGGGGAGTGAAGACGATTGAAATGTAATGTTTAAAATGCCCCTGAGTTTGTGACAAGTGAATGAAAATATATAAAAAAATGTTCGAAGATACAAAACCTAATCCAAAAGCAGGAAAAATATATAGAATAGAAAAGGGGACAACAATTAGGAAAGAAAGGTGGAGGGGGTAAAAATTAAAAATATTCTAATTTTCTGCTGAAAGATAAAGTGCATAACAAAACTAAGAGAGAGGGGAAAATCATATTTGCAATCATTAGAGAACAAGGCGGTAAAACGCGCAATATTTATTTTCGTAATTTTGAAAAAAATAATAAAAGAAAACATCTGAAAAGAATTTGGAGATACATGGGCCCAACAGAAACACAGGAAAATATCGAAATGCTTGCAAATTCATTTAAAAAAAGGACGGGGAGGGGGGGGGGGGTAGAAATTAAAAATTATGAACTTTCGAGTGGGGTAATAAAAATAGGGTGTATTAAGAATAAAAAATAAATTCCATTCGTTGGAAAAGAGGAACGTCAATGTTTCATTTTTTCTTGGTTTTGAAAAAAAAAATGGACAAAAAAATACTACATATCATACAATACAACTTTATATAAGAATAATAATAAATCGAATGTTGACTAGAACATAGGGATATTAAATGAATTGTTTGAGTAGAAATAAAAAAAAAATCACAATATCAAAATGTATATAACAAATTTTAAGGTTGTTTAATTAACATTTTACTTAAAAGTGCATTAAATTATAATTATAACTAAAAGTGTTATTATGAAAAAATAAAATAGTATTTACGGATTATTGAACGTATATCTAGACAGAAATTTGTATGCATGAGCAAAAGAATATGTATAATCCCCATATTGAGCCTATAGAATAAATTTATTAATTTATGAAACAGCTCTAACAATGTATAAACAACTTTTGCACTTTCATGCAGATATTCATAAAGGAATTCCTTCGCAAAAATATTTTGTACCATTTTTTTTTTCGTTTTGCAATGAAACTGTTAAAATACAAAATTAAGATCATTTTACACCATTGCTTAGTTATTTGCCTCTGAAATTCCTCATAGAACAGCCACGGGGCATATTATTTTGGATAAAAGCATGAAAAATTATTCTTTTATCAATATTATTCTGGGGCTAATACCAAAGACTAAATTCAGTACCAAATTAATTTTATTTGTTGAAACACATTAAAAATCGACAAAAAATGTAGTCAATTAAGAAATTTTGCAAAAATATTTTAAACAATTGAAAGAAAAAGTTACCCGGGTAGTTAGAACTCAAAAGACAGCCATATTTGTCGATGGATTTGTGAATCTCGCACGGCAGCATAACACAACACTTTGAACACTAAGAAGTAGCTTTTTACTTGTAGTCATAGTGTTTGTTATCTACATGGTCTCCAGCTAGGCTCAATGTCTAAATCAGCTAAAACGGTAGACGACCAAAAGAATGACCATCTGGACTAATCTCCTCCCTCCCGTCCTTTTAGAAGTGCGATCATAGAGGCCGCATCCATGTGTTTGCAATTTGAATTTGAAACCAGGAAAAAATTCTGAGAATCGGCCCTTGGGTTTTTCCCAGTATTTGGGGAAACAAAGTCCCCCAAGGGATTGCAGGCTGCACCCAGCAGCAAATTGTTTAAAATCTGGTAATCTCCCAAGTGTTTGAGCGCACGTACTTTCAAGCAGAACTGTACATTGCTTCGAAAGAGATATAATTATGAGAGAAAAACGATTTTATCCTTTTTATATTTTAATACTATCTAAAAAAGTAAATTCATTTATATTAAAGTGGCACAAAATAGGTTCATTTTCAAAATATTTTTTAATACGACCACAAAAGTCATTCTTACTACACCTTATTTCATTTCCAAATGGCCGCCCCTAATTCGTCCGCTGTGGGCAATTGCCCACGCCGCCCACGCCTTAAACCGGGCCTGCTAGTTCCCCAAACTTTCGCTAAGAATCAAACAATTCGCTAAAATAAAGAAATTTTTGGGTCTTATATCCGTTGGAATATCGGAAAACGCATCCCTGGCCACGCTAAAATATTGAAATTTAAAGGTCTTCCACCCCCCACTTCCCGGCCGTCCATACAGTTACCTTACACCTTTCTGGTAGGTCGGACGGTCTGGGTCTCAACACCCCCCCCCGGCCATCCAAACAGTTACCTTACACCTTTCTGGTAGGTCGGATGGTCTGGGTCTCAACACGCCCCCCCCCCCTTGGGGCGCGGTAGCCCATTGGTTAGCGCGCTGGAGTTGCACTCGGTAGGCCCGGGTTCGATTCCAGCCACTGCCAAAACTGCCGCCGTGTTCATGCGGAGTACGATCACGTTAAACATGTGGGTCCGAAAGTCCTTCCGAGAGGTTGGTGGTAGGGGAAGGAGGGTACGGTCCCTGTGGATGCCTCCCCCACTGGGTTCCGGTCTAAATTGGGTGGCACTTCCCGACCGTCCAAACAGTTACCTTACACCTTTCTGGTAGGTCGGACGGTCTGGGTTTCAACAACAACAACCCCCCCCCCTTGTATGTATTGTACAATTTGATAAATTTTTCATTTAAATATTAGAATCTGCTTTAAACAATGACATTGCATTTTCTCTGCCAACGTAAACTTCCTGTTACTATCTGATATAGTAACCTTGATATAGTAGCCTTGCTATCTGATATAAACAGTGGCGTACGCAGGGGGAAGGGGGGTTACGGGGTTAACCCCTCCCCCCCCCCCTTGAGCCAAAATATAGTGCCAGGATTTAAGTTACTTTCAAGATTATTTTTTTAGTAATTTTGAAAACTGCTGGTAAAGCTCCAAAAAAAAAAAAAAAATACTGCCATTTTTCCATGCGCTGGCTCACCTACTAACCCAAGTTGACAATGGAACCTCCAGTTTCTGTGATTGACAGGGCTCTTTTAGAAGACCTCAAAAGTTGGGGGGTGAGGGGTGGGAGGCAACCGGATTCCGGTTACTGGAGGAATGTAGCAGTAAAGAATCTGTGAGAGCGGTTGCTGTACGTGCTTATGTCACGTGCAGTTTTTGTCACAAAATTTCTGTAAATTCCACGAAATTCTTCAGTACAAAACGGATTGTACTCTCCTCGAAGCATCAAACCCAGCTATAAGAAAAAAGGAACTTTAATTGTTTCATTTTATTCTTTTGTTATTCAGTTCAGACTCTGACCCCGCAAGCTGGTGCTTTTTATTCAAGCTTCGAATTTTCGTCAGTTAATCACAAATTGTACTCGTTAAATCAGTGGCGTTGATATTTGAATTCTATTTTTAAATTATAATCTAAAGTTACTGTATACTGCTCGGTATGTCTAAACGATCACATACTTCAATTTTACATTCCTTTGGTAAAAAGTCACGTGTAAATGACTCTCGCATGAGTAGTGCAAATGCAGACATAACGCCATCCATTCCAAGTGCTTCTTTTTCCACTCAGCACGAATGTGGTGCTTTTATTGACAATTTCTCCGGTTCTGTTAGTGAAGTCGCCCCTAGTTCAACACTTCTATCGGGATCGAATAACTGTGCAAAGCCATGTGTGTCATCTAAACCCGACGAATGAGAAACGATCCCGAATGCCTCCCAAAGCTTTACTAAAGCACACCCATATGATATTGGATTGTTTGTAGTGAAAGATATATCGAATGATAAAGGACTGGACATACTCAACAACGTCTGGGAACCCAATCCAGGACTTGCTTTTCCAACAAAGGGAAAAAGAAATTTGGGATTCCAGTGTAAATGGCTTGCTTATTCGGACTTTCTGGGTGGAGCCGTTTGCAAATTTTGTGCATTTTTTGCCCGTAATGATGGTGCCGGATCTGGTAAGCAGCCTTAGGTCAGTTATGTAAAGCTAAATTTGATAACTGGAAAGATGCCGTCGAGCGATTTTCCCAGCATGAAAAGGGTCACTATCATAAGCAATCAATAGAGATTGCTGGAACTTTGAGTGACATCACGTGTGGAAAGAAAAAAAATTCTGTGAAAGAGCAATTAGACACTGTGGCAGTGAGAAAAAAATTAGAAGACAGAAAAAATATCATACCAATCATTGAAACAGTTTTGTTTTGTGGAGAGCAAGGACTCGCGTTGAGAGGGCACGCGGATTCAGGGAGAATTGCAGTGACCGAAAAAGCAGATGAGAATGACGGAAACTTGCGAGCACTGCTTCGTTTCCGAAGTAAGTATGACCCATTCTGAAACACATGTTGGAATGCAGTGGTGGAAATGCACAGTATATCAGCCCCCGAATCCAGAATGAAGTAATTGAAGCCTGTAATAATTTGATACTTCGGAACCTTGTTTGTGAAATAAATGATTCAACTTTCTTTGCCATTCTCGCCAACGAAACAACTGACATAGTAGGTGTAGAACAATTATCGCTATGCGTTAATTATATCGACAGGGAAAAATTCGCCGTGAAAGAATTTTTTTTGCAATTTATTCCTATCCATGATGTAATGGGTAAAGGAATTGCAACGACAATAATAAACAAGCTGCAATTATTAAATGTGGAGATCAAGAAGTTGCGTGGCCAAGGCTACGATGGAGCAGCCTCAATGAGCGGAAGACTAAATGGTGTGCAAGCCCATGTGAGGGAAGTGATTCCATCCGCCTTTTATGTACACTGCTCTGCTCACAGCCTCAACTTGGCAGTATCAAAAGCGTGTGAGGTCACAGCAATAAGAAATTGCATGGGGACTATAGCAACCTTGCATAAATTCCTGAACACTCCAAAAAGACAACATGTACTCACGACCGCAATAAATGATATGGAAACATCTACTTCGCGACGAGAAAAACTAAAACAACTCTGCGCAACTCGATGGTTGGAAAGGTATGACTCTGTAACAGCAGTAATAAAGCTTTATGATCCAGTTGTTGAAACACTCCAAAAAATATCAAACTGGATACCGACCTACCGCCACGAGAAAGTCTCTGAACAGGGTTGCCGCAAGTAGACGAGTCGAAGAAAGGAGGGAGAAAGGTTTGAAATCGACTGCAACATTTGGCAAATCAAGCGCACTTCGTTAAGCAGAGAATCCGTTTCGTTTGTCATGATGTACTAAAAGAAAATAGTAGATGTTTTTTATCCGACAGTTAAACAAAATTTTCGTATTAAATGACATTAAATTATAAATTAACTTAAAAATTTCTCGCCATTTAAACTCAGAAAATAATTTTATTATAGGCGACAGAGGCTACGGGAAGCCGTCAATTTATTAGAACAAAGTAGATTTAGATATTTTCTTTTAGGTTCGGGCGATTTTGGAAGAGAAAAGCTTACAATTTAAAACCAGAATTTATATCATTTTGAAACCTAAATTTCGAATTAACTGAAATTTATTACAGTTCTTAATCAGCAAGTTACACAATTATTAGGCAGCAAAAAGGAAAAGATAAATGATAAATAAGCAAAATTATGACTTTAAAATATTCATTCTTTTCATATATTTCAATCAATTATAAAATATTCATTCACATTCATTGAAATAACTATTATCTACTATGTCCGAATCACTTGAAATGTCTTTACTTGAAGAAGGGTCTGAATCGCTATCCGACAGATTTATCACTAATTTCTTCACAATAAGTTGTTCAAATAGATAAAGTACTTATCTCAGTGTCATTAAGCGATTTCCCTTCACGTTTTATCTTTTTAACTGATGACGCTGAAACCTCTGTCGCTTCCGCAGCTCTCTTCATTGAATTTGAAATTGGTATTTTTAGAGAATTTGCGGTTTTCCCTCTTCAAAAAAATGTCGTAACATTGTGAACTATTGCACATGCTTGCGAATGCAAGTCTTTCCACTTTTAAATGTGGTCATTTTTCAACTAGACAAAATCCGCAAAGTGTGCAACATAGTACAAGTTACTTCATAGCTTTAAAAATCACAGAATGCGAGCGTCTAGCATTGACCCCAGTACAAAGCGAAATGCGACTTTCGTCGGTTCTATCTGCGCCAAATCGAAAAAAGCGCTTTCCGCCACACCTAAAATGCAGTGGAATAACCTGTTTCCATAGCGACCGCCACCAAAACGTCTGCTGTCTGGGGACTTTCTCGTGGCGGTAGCACAGTAGATAAGGATTCGTCAGTACAAGCCAATTCTCTGCTGTGCACGATAACAAATTGCCAGTTTGTGATTTCGCTCTTTTGCATTAACAAGGTGTTCTCCTTAACTGTGCATTTGTGTAGGTTTCTGCAGAAGTCGACGATTGACTTACGGGAAGCAGTGAACCTGGCGGAAGACATTAGTAGTGAAATAAAATCTTTGCGCGAAAATGCCTATGGCGAATTCTCTAAAATATATATTTCTGCCTCGGAAGCCTTAGAGAAGTTAGGATTATCCATTATAATTCCTCGTGTGGCTGGAAGACAAACGAATCGCGTCAACGTATCAGCAGCGACATCAGAAACATATTTCCGTGTCAGCATTTTCATTCCATTTCTCGATTCTTTCTTGTCCCAGCTGGATTTACGCTTCCTAACACACTGAGAAATTTTAAAAGGATTCCAGTGCATTCTACCAACTGATCCTTCAGTTTTGCAACTTTCACAGCTTGAAGTGTTCGCAGCGCTCACGCAGTTTTATGCTAATGACTTGGACGACTGCCAGGAAAACTTAAATTCTGAGCTAACATTGTGGTATAAAAGAATTATGAGAGCAGGGGGACACGATAAAGTTAACCCCCCGAAAACTACTATAGAAGGTCTGGCTATATACAACCAAAATATTATGCCTAATATATTTAGACTTCTGGAAATATTAGCCGTCCTTCCCGTTTCTACTTGCACAAGCGAAAGATCATTCTTAACCCTTCGCCATCTTAAGACGTACCTACGCAATTCCATTGGAAGTATAAGAATGAACGGTCTAGCTCTTCTGAACATTCACAGGAATTATACCCCAACTGCAGAGGACGTATTAAATGAACTTGAAAAGAATCCTCGTCGACTGGACCATGCCTTATAACCTGTGAAGTGCGTAGTGACTCATAAGTATTGAGAATTAACTCTTTCACACACATAATCCATTGGAACTAAAAAAATAACTTTTATATTATTCTGATGTTATACATATAATTTACAGATATGAATATGTGTTAGTTTTCTCCTTTGATCACCTGGTGGGTGAGTTTATTTTATGTTATTTTCTAATACCTATGCCTTGGGCTTCTTATTGCAAATACGTGCATGTAGTATATTCTTAACACCAAAAGAGTTTTTATATAAATAAAAAATAAATTTACCATTTATATATACTGTACTGGCTTCAGATCAACATGCATTGCTAATGCCCAATGGGAAATGCCCGAACGGATTTACGAGTATAATTCAAATAAACGATTTATTATAAAAGAATTACACACACAAACATATATATATATATAAATAAATAAAAATTGAAAGATTTTAAACGAAAACTATGCATAAACTACTGTATGAACAGAAAAACCCATCTCTAGCATATCTGTTACAAATAAGTAACTATAGACCAATATTAAGGATAAAAATAGAAGGTAACATATCACTACAATGGAAAGGGGAATGAGAAGAATATTAGGATACAAAAATCACAATTAAAAAGTCTATATAAATAAAAATGAAAAAGAAAACACGGCAAAAATGAGAAAAGGCAATAATAATTAGCTCAAGATAAAAGATTAAGACATTGAGAACAATCAATTGAAACGACACAAAAAATGGCGGTCAGTTCGAAATTGCATTCTCATCAGGACAGCCATACAATTCGAATTAAAACCGATAGAATAGCCAGTTTCTGACAATGGCGATAGTTTTATATATATATATATATATATTGGACGTTCAAACTATTATTATATATATATATATATTGGACTTTCAAACTATTATATATATATATATATATATATCATGACGTCACTGGGGAAAAACTATCTCAAGGATGACCCCCCCCCCCCTTGAAGAAATCCTGGGTACACCACTGGATATAAAATATTTTTATTTTCACCAAAGAGAAGATTTATAAGGCCAAAGGGCACAAAAATAAACACAAAGAGACATTCCAGAAAAGGAAAACAAATTAATAAAGCATTTAACAGGTAGCAAAAATAAAAGACACAAGTTAACAATATCAAGACTTTTAGACAAATTCAGAACACACACAGAAGTAAAACAGCAACCACATCATATGACAACGAAGAAACAGGAGTTTATCTTACTCTTTATTTCTCACAGCATCTGGGACAGAAGAACGGTACTTCCAAGGTATCTATCTGCCTTTTGCCAAAAGTGTGTTCCACATAGATGTCACGACTGGCCCTTACAGTATCACTTACGGACAATTTGCGTAAAAGTTTTAAGTATTTATTGGAGCAAATTCTTCTAAGAATTTTATCGTTATCAGGGTCCCAGCTACCGAGAGAATCAACAATGATTGCCTCAACTCGAACATCTGTAAATCTTTTCTTGTAGAAGTTAATGAGTGGAGAATACTTTCGAACTTTCTCAGCATGGGCGGTTCTGAAAGCCTGACCGCCATTTTCAAAAGGACAAGTAATGTCTAGGACCAGGATAGATTCATTCTTCTGGAGCACAATATCAGGGCAGAGAGCGGAACCAGGCATAACTCTCTGGTTAGAAGACAGAATGTTCCACCAGCTAGCCGCAGCTTTGGTGACACGCTCCACAATTGCATCGTGCCGGTTTTGATAAAGGGTCTTATAACGCATGTAATGATTTAATACATGAGGGAGCGTTTCCTCCGGGTGGCGTCACCTTCGACAGAACATGGGCAATGACCGGTCCCATCTTCAGTACTTGCTCAAAGGGACAAGTCCGAGTCGGGCACGATGGACAAAGCGCCAGTCCGCAAAACGTGTAGACGCACCATCCCGGAAGATGTGCGAGCTGGCCTTTGAGATGGCGGAAACACAGGGAACTTTCCCCTGGGCCGGCAAAGAAAATAAATTCTGAGCTCTTATCGCCCTGAAAACCTTTCTCAGCTTTTTGAAAATTCCCCGTCGCTTACGAATAACAACTCCCTCACAAACAAGGCAGACATGAAAACTCTCAGAAATAGTCCACATGACACCTAAACGTCGTGCAGCAGAACGGCCATTCGTCCAGACAGAAGAAATTATGTTGTCGGTTCTGGCATAAGTGTCGCTAGAAAGGTAGTGGGCTAAATCAATATGTGCTCCCCCCAGGCAAGGTTACGAACAGCCTCATCAGGAGCAGAGTCAATACGGGCAATGTCTGAGTACTCCGCGCACATGGGGATGCCAAAGAGTCCAGACGCCGAATCACCATATAAGTACTCATTTGAGGCCTCAGGGGGCAAACTCAACGTGCGTTTGATGAAAGGCCGAATGAAGTCATCAAGTGTCTTCCAGGCCGTCTTGGAAAATTGGATAGTACGCATTGCAAATACAAGGGATGTGTAAAAAAAGGTCATAAGAGCATCCACCCGCTGCCAGGGAGAAAGTTTAGATTCTATGATTAGCTTGGCAAACAGGTGAAGATCCTTAAGTGTAGAGTGTGAGTGAGTCAAACATGGCAAAGCCAACAGGCTTACCAAGGAAACGAGCCGGTTCAAAATCCTCCAAAAATTTGATAGGCAAGGAGTTAACAGTAAAAACAATATTCCTGCATCCAGATGGAAGAGAAGAGTAATGCATTGAGTAGCACTTACAGGGGTTAAACCTAGGACAGATGGAATTGGCACATTCAACCACAAGATTAATGTCTTCTTAAAGAGTTGCAGAATCATTAGCAAGAAGAAGTATGTCATCGGCGTAAGCCAAAATCGCATGGTCAGTGGACTGCTCTTGAATTGTCCAGAGAATAGGATCAATCGCAAGATTGAACAGCAGTCCACTGAGGGGACAACCCTGACGAACCCCATCAAAATAGGAATGGGCGACGTGGTTCCCTCATCAGTAAGAAAGACAGTATTGGAACAGTTATACATGTCACGTATTAAATCAGCAAAAGAGGTTCCAACACCACAGGCCTCAATAGCACCAAACAGAAATGAATGTGGGATGGACCCAAAAGCATTCATAACGTCTAAAGAGGCAAGACAAAAGTCTTTGCTTTCAACCCGAGCCTGTTGCAGCCTGGTTTGGAGAACAACATTATTTTCAAGTACACCATCAAAAGGGAGAAATCCCTTCTGACAAGTGCTAAAAATAGAGTAAGATTCAGACCAGTTCACCAAACGTTTGTCCAGACATTCTTCAAAAAGTCTGACAATGGTGTCACCCAAAGCAATAGGTCTCCAATTATCAATAGACTCAGGATCACCTTTTTTGAAAAGAAGAAAAGACTTGGTGGACTTCCAGACAACGGGAGCTCTGAGGAACTTAAGACAGATTTTAAAAATGAGTGAAAGGACCGTACAATCGGAATCACAGGATTTCCAATTATTGTAGGTCAAATGATTAATTCCAGGAGCAGAATTCTCGCAGGACATCAGCTTAAGACAGACCTCTTCAGGGGTTAAGAGGGAAAGATCCATTTCAGGCCTTTCAGCAGAAGCGTCATTAAAATAGTCTATTAGATTTGGAGTAGGGACTTCAGATGGGCTAAAGTAATTTTCAATTTCATGGGGCGGAAATTTAGGAGTGTTCTGTTTTTCACCATTAATAAGACGAAGAGCTCTACGTCTATTTCTTCGATAAAGAGCCTGTAGGAACTTAGGATCATCAGGTTTTCCAGGAGGGCGTTTCTCATACTTTTCAGGCACAGGAGGGGTTTTTGCAAATTCAGAACAAAAGGTCATAATATCTTTCAAAAAGCTCTCAAAGTTATTCCAATCAAGGGGCGAAGCCTCAAGTAGAAAGGCCTCAAGGCCACCAATAAAGTCCGCAAGTGAGACCAAATCAGGATCAGCATCAGAAACAGCATTAGGCTGTGTGCCTCCAAGGTGATCATCAGGAACAGCATCAGAAACAGCATTAGGCTGTGTGCCTCCAAGGTGATCATCAGAAACATCATATTCATGATCTTGATATTCAGTAGTAATATCATCAAGGAAATGTTCAACATCAAGACTCGATTGGGTGGGTAAAGAGGAACTAACCAATGGGTCATGTGAATCTTCGTGAGAGGAGCGTGAAGGACTCCGAACATTGTTGGGATCAGGAGCAATCGGAGAAAAGTTAGCACTTAAATTAACAGTTTCTTGCTGAAGAGGAGTATTTTCCTCAGTATCAAATTTAGTTCCATTTAGCATTTCAACTACGCATTCAGGAGGACCAGATTTTAAAATAGGTTCAAATTGCGGGATTATCGGGGCAACTCCAACATTCCGAGTGGGAGATCTAACAGTGTCAGTACCAGGCCAAATAGGCTGAAAATTATCATAGTTTTGATAGAAACTGGACAGACAAAGAGAAGTGGCAGGAGTCATGTTGTCGGTCAAATGTAAAAAGTCTCCAACCGCTCCCAATTCGGGAGACACAGGGTGAATGACAAGCCGACCATAAGTAGGAGACAGGAGGGAATCAACTAATAAAGAACCATTAGGAGAATAAGCGCTCTCAAACTTACACTGACGGTTTTCCTCAACTGGAGCCAGAGGAGTCACCAAAAAAAGAAAATCCAAGGTCAAAGAAAACACCACGTTTCAGGGGTTGACCAGATGGAAGAACAGGGGAAGTATGAGCATGACTTATAGCATTATTTACATAATTATGCGTAAACGAGATATCAACATTTTCATGACAGGGATGAAGAGGAAAAGCTTCATGACGTTACATTTCAAGCGCGGGCAGATCAAGACAGGGAGGAGAGAGATTTATAGACTGCTCACCAAATCCAGGTACGTGAGGCACAGCAGGAAGATATTATCCGCTTTCAACGACGACATTCTCCATGGGACGGGGAGAAACAGGGCAAGTCAAAGAAGCAACAGGACTATGTCGAGTTCTATCATCATTAGAAGCGTAATCATCATTTTGAGAGATTCGTTTACTTTTTGGTTCGGAGGTAAAAGGTCAGCAGTTTCCCTACTCGACCATCTCGGAAATCTGAATTTGAGTTTTTCAGGTAAGGGATCAGAATCGTTCTTCCTCCTATTTTCCTCATACCTGTGCTTTTTAACGTGATTCCTGTACGCAGTTCTGGCAGCACAAGAAAATTCACATTCAGGACACTTCAGTGGTAGATCAACTTTTCTACTGATGATGAATTTAGAGTTTCGAAAGCATTTGTTATAAGAGACTTTCTCACCAGTTGTGGAGGAGCAAATATTGCACCACTTCACAGTATCAGTGATTTCAATATCATGCATTCTTCTCAGATGGTGAATCATTGATCCCTTAATGATAGTCCATTTTGATGACACAAAAATAGCAGGGCAGTTACTGAAGGCACATTTTACAACATCAAAGATAGGAAATTTAAAGTGCAAAACAGATCAAATGCAAAAAAGAGAGTCATTGGCCCATGGGAAAAGGTCACGCATTGCATTGGCGCCAGGGATCGGAGCAGCAGTGTCAAAACAAAGCGAGTTTGTAACATCTTCAACCACAGGGTGACGAACAGTCTGATGCGATGAGGTGTCAACAAAGTCTTCAAAACTGTTACTCTGTGTAACAACAGACTCGTCTGAAACGGGAGGAGGTATACCGGCAGTCCTGAAAGGACGGATATCAGCAGGTTGAGGCAAGGTTGGACAGGTAGGGCAATTGTCATTAGAGCCTCTCATCTGCAGAGCATCAAGGGCACTCAATTGTAAATTGGAGGCATAAGCTTCAGCAGCAGGTCTCACTTCAGGATGAGAAGGAACAGGCAGTGGGTCACCAAAAACAAATGTCTTGGCGACATTTCTAAGACATTGATGCACAGCAACACCACCAATTATTCGGTCCTGGCAAAAAGAACACCAGAGTTTTGCATCATTAATCCTAATCTGATTATACAGCATGAGATGTCGAATTATAGAATAATTAGTCCTGTGCCATTTGTCAAAGGATAAGTGTGTTTTACAGTTGGGTTTGGTACACTTCAAAGGTCTCGACAGAGGAAACAAAAGATTGAGAGAGTTCCTAAATCTAAACGTGCGAGGTGGGCACGAATCAAGTGCTGGAGTATCACGAGGAAGGGTAAGGTCACTCATTTGCTGAGTAACACGGGCACCCAATTATACATTGGGGGCAATAACTTCAGTAGTTAGTCTCACCTCAGGATGACAAGGTACAGGCAGCGGACCGCCGATAAAAAAAGTCTTGGCAGCATCTTTAAGACATCGATGTACAGCAACACTACCACTTATAAGTTTTTCGCAAAAAGAACAGCAGTTTTTAGAATCAGTAACTTTGTCAGAAGAGAACTGCTTTTTACAGTTGAGTTCAGTACACGTCAAGGGTCTCGGTAAAGGAAATAGAAAATGTAAAGCATTTCTAAATCTTAAAATGTGAGAGGGGCACGAATCACGCGGGACCGCATCATGAGAGAGCTTAGGGTGAATAGTCCGAGGGCTCCTAGCTTCCTTAAGCCCACACTAATCTCTCAAGCAGGTATGAAAGTGTATGGAGGTATCAACAATTTGCATACAGAAAAGACAATAATCAGTAAATGATCCAATGGGGATGTTATGAACGTCAGCAAGGTGTGACTTAACAAAGTATTTACACACGGAGAGAGCATTTCCCGGCTGTCCAAATGGTTGCTCGAGTCCTTAGGATGAATCGGATGGTCTCGGACTTCAACACAGAGAGACTAGAAGACGAGAAAGAAGCACCACAGCCCTCCTCAGGACAGTTGAAAGTGTCAGGAAGGGGAAAGTGCATAAGAAGGCAAAAACCATTTTGAATACATTTTGGTCTAACAGACTCATCAGGTAATTCATTCAAATGTCTAATCGGCTCCGGTGTTGGAGAATCATTGATGGTTCCCAATTCAGAGTGGGCAGGTATACAAACAGGATCTAACAGAAACATTAGTGGTTTTAGGCTTACTGGAACTCGGGCAACTGGCACGAAAAAAGGGTCGGTTAGAAATAGCCGCAGAAGAGGTAAAGTTCAGTCTGCCACTCCTCTGGCTCATGGCGACGTCATTAGTCAGGAAGTGAGAATTCCCTAGATCAAGAGATCTACTATTGAAATTAGTTTTGGCATTTCGTGGGCTAGCAGATTTTTTAATTTCAGAAGTCATGACCTTCTTAACAGTAGTTATAGTAACGGTACGACTCTCATTAATATTATCAGTTTCAAGTGAGCAGGTGAGAGGGTAGGTCTAACAGGTGGAGACCAAGGGGAGCTCAAACATTCCAAGATATCATCTTCTGAAGGATATAAGGCCACCACATCATTTTCAATTATTGAGAATGGGTGTAAATTTGAACTCACAGGAGATTTCATTTCAGGCATATAATTTACCTGGCTTGACACACAGACATTTGAGATTTGGTCTGAATTGTACAAAGCACAAGGACCCACATCAAATCCATGGAAATCAGCACGCGAAACATTAGAATTGAAACTAGTGAAGTTATGAGAGCTCAAAACAGCCCTAGAGTCCAGAGGGTGAGACAAAGCAGAACTATAAGGGTTACTACTACTCAGAGGTGGTGATTCATCTATGTAAAGAACATTATTTTTAGTCATGTCAATATAACATTCAGAGGTCTGACAGTTGAGAAGCGGGAAGGTGTAATTAGACTGACCAGATTGTTCATGGTAGTTACGTTTGTCAAAGTGTTCACAAACGCTGGCATCAGTGGACAGTTCACAAGAAGACAGAGTTCGACTTTATTTGGAGTCAATCAGAGCGCACATTATCACAGTCAGGAGATGAACCGTAGCTGCCAGAAGAGCATAGGTCTTGGAACATCAGTAGATTGGCTTCAGGTCAGGAGTCCTTCAGGTCTCCAGTGTCCGGAATAAAAGTCAAAGGGACAGGAGAACCAAGGTCAGTAGAGCATTGGGAAGGTATGTCACCAGTATTAGAGAGAAGTGACAAGCGATTCGAAAGATCAGCATGGACAGGAAAACAATCTAGAACAGTCTCAGATTCCACAGGAATATCAATCGAAAAGTCACAAGTTCTCAGTCGGAGATCAACAGGGTCCAGTTTCTTCGCACTGTCAGTAGACATGAGGACCAACCGGGGAAGGTCTGGACGAGGTAACATTTTGGTGACTCCAGAGAGGGCGTCTGCAGAAAGGGAGTCAGAAGTACAGTCAGGAGACTCAGGACAGTCAAGGGGACTCTCATTCAGAACCATCGGAAAAACCTCGGGAACCAATCGAGGAGGCTCGAAGTCATCCCGAAAAGGCACGCCATGGAAATCCGAAGAATCATTCTGTTTCTCAGTGCCCGATGGATCGTTACAAGGGTCACAAGGATCAGGTACAGTACCAGTCCGACCAGCCGGTAGGAGATCAGGGTAGAGTGGTGATAAGATTATTCTGGGTATCATCGAACAGCAGTCTTTAAGATCTAAGCAAAGTCTGCCCATATCATACGGGTTAGCAAGAAAGTTCAAACAGGAAGAAAAAGGCAATTCAACTCGAGTAATAGGAGTTAGAGTTCTTTTCTGGGAAGGACATTCATAATTCGCACTTACAGTGCTATTTGGGGAACCAGTAATAGAGGTTCCAGGAGTATTGTAATGCCAGAAATGTAAAGTAATAAATATTTGGAAGGATTAAAAAATAATGGAACCAGGAATGCGGGCGGATTATCCCCACGCTAAGCAGATGGGCGATAATATACAGGTGGCCCCATATCTTACATACCACGCCCATGTTTACATACCACGTTAACCCGTTTGGCGGCAACCGAGACGGCGACGCCATGTCTACGGATTAGCCCTCAGCTCTAGATTTCAGCACGTGGACCGCCGACCGAAAAAGGGATATAAGTGAGAGTTGCTCGAAGTGGGAGTCAGAATTGGTCAAGGCAGGCTGTTGGAGTTAGACTAGTCAAGAAGAAGCGACGGTAGCAGAGTTAAGAGTTGTGTGTGCGTCTCTGATATAGGAATTCGAAGGAGAGCTCATGTTCATCTGGTATTGCAAGTGTAAAGTGTGACAAAGCATCGGTGTTACCCAAGTTATATGAAAGAAGATCAGGTACCGTACAATTAAACTATATGAGGATAACCTCTTTGTCTAAATTTGTGTTTTTAAGGAAAAGCTAATTAATGCATCCCACCACGTGCTCCAACCAAATATCAATTCATCTGGCATTACACCCCCCGAACTACCATTGAGATGTATTCCACTATGTGTGAGATTTATTTAATTTGTAAAACTAAAGAGTGTAAATTGAGTATGTGATGAATAAATGTTTGTTCCTTTACTATTAACCTTAATTTTTAGTTTGTTAACTTAGTATCCCGTTAAGCACAGAAATAGGTGGGTTTTGCGGCCACCAACGCAATGTACACAGCAGTAAGTTAGAACAGATTACATGTATAATTAATATACTAATAAATAATTAATTTAATGTAAAATGCATTTTTGACAATATTAATTTTAATCAACAAAAATAATAATCGGCACATTTGGTGCTCGTGACTTTAGCAGTAACGGGAATAAAATAAGGATTTATGAAATTAATAAAAATAAAAGGAATAATAATAATAAAAAATAAATATTGATAAGGTTGGACAACTGGTGGCGACATAGATGATTGTGAAAATATTGTGCACAATTCTCATTTCTCCTTATGTTATATGTATGATTATGTAAAGTTTTATCAATGAAATGAAAAAAATGGTTCTTCTAAATGAGATCGAAGGTATAATTAGAAAAATGGGATATAGGAATGGGACCAGTTAAAAAAGTGGTGAAAAGTTCAATTATAACAAGGAGTTCAAGTTTGAAAGAAGATTCAAAAATATCAAATAAAAATTATAGTAAATTGGATAGAAATAATAAAAATATGGATATTCCAGTAATGCAGATCCTGCCATTATTTAGTGGGAGTAAGGAGGAAGATATAAATTTCTTTATAAAACAATTTGATGAATTAGTGGAGTTAGCAAGTTGGAAGGAAGAGCATAAAGTGGCTATCATTAAAACCAGATTAAAAGATAAGGCTATGCAGTTTTTAATTCAAAACCCTGAATTACAAAACGAAAAGGAGTTTGATAAAATAAAAATATTACTAATAAAAAAAATTTCAAACAGAATAACGATAACGCAAGAACAGGACGCTTTCAATAAAATAAAACAAACGCCTGATATGTCAGTGGACGAGCTTGTGCTAAAAATAAAAAACGCAGCGCGTAAATTTTTGAACCTTAAGGATACAACAGATGGAGAGGTAGAGAAAATAACCAATAAAATAATGTTGGGAAAATTCATTAGCGCATTACGCCCTGATTTGGCAATTGAAGTGAAGAAAAAAGATCCGCAGCGGTTTGAAGATGCCATAAAAGATGCCGAACTGTTTGAAATAATTCTTAATGATAGGACTCCAGAAGAATCACATAACGAACTGAAAGAAATGTTACTTACAACACAGGTTCAAGATTTGACTTTAGAAATTAATAAATTAAAATTGCAAAATATACCAAATCAATCCATGGAACGAGCTGTTTTTTGCATAGGGTGCGGAAAAAATGGACATTATTTCTCAGATTGCTGGTACAATGAGTGTAATACTGCATTTGCAAGGAATCCCAAACGAATGAATTATCAGCAATATGGGTTGGAGCAAACAAATTATATCAGAGGAAACAGAAACGAAAATCTCAGAAATTTTGAACGAGGAGGATATAATAGAAATAATAGGGAATATCAAGGAAATAATAATGATCAAAGAAATTATTACGATCAATTAGAAACCAACGTAGAAAATAGAGAGAGGCAAAGTATAAGAGGAAATTTTAGGGGGCGCAACGGAAGAAATATAAGATCAAACACATATGAGAGAAACAATAATAATAGTAATTTAAACTAAGAGCTGGAATTTGGGACCAAGGAACGAATCGTACAAATTCCAGAGAAATAAATAAATTCGGTTCACAAACAAATAGAAATAACAAAAATGGAGATGACTGGCAAAACTATACAAATTTGGAGAGAGGACAATATTATGAAAATAATGATAAAGCAAAATATGATACCAAAAGTATCCTTTCAAGCGAATGTGAGAACGTATCTAGCCCACAATTACCGATGGTAGAAATAGATTGCAAAGGAATAAAAATAATAAGTGTAATTGATAGTGGGGCTCAAGTTAGTATTATAGATTTGGAAACATTTCAAAAACTAAAACAGAATAGAAATGTAAAAATAAAATACATAACCAGAAGAGTAATACTTCAGACGTTTACTAAAGAAAATATAGAATTTTTAAATTGCATTCAATTTTCATTTAGAATTGGGGAAAAGGCATGCAAAAATTATTTTTTCGTGACAAAACAGAACTTTCAGGGGCAATATAAAATGCTTTTAGGCTACGACTTTTTATCCTCACATAAAGCAACTTTAAATACAAAAGATAACGAAGTACAATTTGGGAATACTGCGATTAAATTGTATAAAAGTGAAAATACAAACCCAATACAGAATTCAAAACAAAAACCACAAAGCCAGGGAATTCGCGATGAAAATAGATATAATAGTAATTATGAAAATTATAATACTGATGACGACGAATATGAGGAAATAAATAGTTGTTATAATGAATCCAATAATGAGAATGAAGATAGAATAAGCGATGATAATGATGACGACGAATATGAGGAAATAAATAATTGTTGTAATGAATTCAATAATGAGAATGAAGGTAGAATAAGCGAGGATAATGAAAGCGATAACGATAGAAAAAACGCTAATATGCAAAATTGTAGCACTCGCGATAATGTAAATGATGAAAAATGGTTACCAAGTTCTAATGAAAGTAATAAGAATAAGAATGTTAAAAAGAAAGAGGAAAAGCAGATTTTCGCTAAATTGAAAAGAAAAATAACATTAAAGCCAGGGGAGTCAGAAATAGTCCAATTGATTTTGTCACAGGAATTAAATGAGGGACAGGATGTTTTATTTTCTCCAATAAAAATGGCAAGAACATTAATCACGGATGAAGCGATCCAAAGTATAGAAAATAAAAATAAGATTAGAATGTTGTTATACAATGAAAAAAATTGCCAAATTACACTTAATAAAAATATGAACGTGGGTATAATAACAGAACAAATCGAAATTGTTGATACAAAAAATAAAAGCAGTAAACCCACGTTGGAAATTAATAATATTCAAAATTTAAATAAAACAGATTATCAACAAATTCGGGAATTAAGAAAGAAAGAAATATCTCCAGACGATTTTCAAGTACAGCACTTAAATAAGGAAGATAGAAATAAAGTTATTGCATTAATGATGACCAATACAGAGGTTTTTTCAAAGTCATATGCTACCCTAGGTAAAACATCAGCAATAGTACCGAAAATCGAACTTATGCACAATTATCCTATTCAGAGTCGACCATACCCAATTCCGAGAGCAGTACGAGAAATTGCGCAAAAAGAAATTAGGGAATTATTGGAAAATGACATTATTGAAAGTTCACAAAGCACGTACGCTAGTCCCATTATTCTTGTAAAGAAACCAAGTAAACCAAATGAAGAACCTAAATATAGACTTGCTATTGATTATAGGGCCATAAACGCGTATTTACCACTTTTGCCAATAAACTTACCAAAGGTGAAGGATATATTACAAAATATCGCTGGTAGTAAAATTTATACAGTTATGGATTTGAAGGCGGCGTTTTTTCAGATCGAACTAAGAAAACAAGATAGAAAGGCCTTAACGTTCACAACTTTTATGGGAAATTTTAATCCTAAAATAATTCCGTTTGGTCTTAAAAACTCAGGAGCATATTTTCAACTTTTAATGAACAAAGTGTTAGGAGATCTATCAGAGTTAAAAATATACTTTTACTTAGATGACTTAGTCATATGCGCACAAAATAACGACGAAATGTTAGAGAAAATCAAAATTGTTTTCCAAAGATTGAAAGAAAATAATTTAACACTCGACCCGGCGAAGTTACAGATATGCAATTCGCAAATTGAATTTTTAGGATATAAAGTAAATGCGAATGGTATAAGCCCATCAATAAAAAACTGTGCAAAAGTGCAAAATTTCAAACAACCCCAAACGGTTAAACAAGTAAAAAGCTTTCTTGGGACAACAAACTATTTTAGAGGTCTGATAAAAAATTATGCACAAATTGCAGAACCGTTGGTAAATTTGACAAAAAAGAATGTTAGGTTCGAGTGGAATAATGAATGTAGAAAAGCTTTTGAAAAATTAAAAAATGCAATTTTTAAAGAACCAGTTGTAAGACAGCCTGATGAAGTAAACCCGTTTGTCTTAACTACGGATGGCTCAGGTAAGGGAATTAGTAGTATTTTGATGCAAAGGGTAAATGGAGTCGATCATGTTATCGAATTTTATTCAAGACCTGTGAACCCGGCAGAGAAGCGTTATCCTGCAATAAAGCTAGAATTGCTAGCTATACACGCATCCTTACAACACTTCAGAGAATATCTGTTCGGAAGGAGTTTCACCTTGCTGAGTGACGCAAAATCCCTTATGTACCACATAAAATTAGATAAAATGCCAAATATCATATCGAGGTGGCTAATTGACATAAGTCAGTATGATTTTAAATTCAAATATCAAAAAGGTGAAAATAACGCAAGTGATTATTGCTCGAGATATGTATTTGACAATGATAACCAAATCAAATATGTAAATACTTTAATTAAAAATGATGAGATAAATGTGGAGAAAATATTAGAGCAACAAATGGTAGATGAAAAATTAAGTAAAATTAGAGAGGAATTACAAAAAGGAAGAAACCGATATCACAATAACAAGGTATACTATATTGATAGCCAAAATAAACTGTTAATGGTAAAGAAGGAAAATAAAAGACAAACGTATAGGAAAATAAATGAGAATAAGATTGTAATACCGCACTCGCTAAAGGGAAAGATAATAGAGATAGCACATTTCCCTCATTTCGGAGTAAAAAAGACATACCAATTACTTTCAAGAAAATATTTTTGGATAGGGGCTTTCCAAGACGTGGAAAATTTTTGTAAGTCTTGTAATCAATGCTTATTAGTAAAACACAAAAATATACCACCAGCCAGACTTCAGGCTATGCCAGAAATATTAAAACCAGGAATATATTTACAACTGGATTGCGTAGGAAAACTACCGCGCAGTAATGGAGGAAATAATTTTGTAATTACAATTGTAGACATGTTTTCACGATACTTTGAGGCCTATGCAGTCAGAGACATTACTGCTAAAACAATAGTGAATAAGCTAACAAACTTCGTGACAACTTATGGAGTTCCAATTATTATTCAAAGCGATAATGCTCAAATTTTTAAAAGTAAAGAATACATAGATTTTACAAATGCATTAAATATTGAAAGGCGATACAGTTCGGTTTATTTCCCAAGTTCTTTAGGTCGTTGTGAAAGAATACACAGAGACATGAAACAATGTATAATGTGTTTGTCAAAGACTACGTTTGAATGGGATGAATCTTTAAAATGGTTTAAGTTTTATGTGAATAACACTATTAACAGTAATACAGGATTTGAGCCTTCATTCCTGTTCTATCTTAGAGATTTATCATTGCCATTTGAAAATATTAAACAAACAAACATACCAAGTAAGGAAGAAATAGATATAATGTATAGTGATGTAAATAATTATAAAAATTATGTGGCACAGCATTTAAAAAATATAGATAAAGTCGTGAAAGACGCATCGGAACAACAAAAGCTGATAAATGACAAACAAATAAAGAAATATAAAATAGTGAGAAAAAACGATATATTTATAGGAGCGACAGTGTACCTAAAAAAGTTCCTAAAACCAAGGGTATTAGAGGATCGATATGATGGACCATTTAGAATTACGAAATTAGTCCGAAATAATAATGTTATAATATGTCTTAAAAGTGATGAAAATAAAACTTATAAAGTGCACATAAATAAACTATACATGGCAGCGGAGCGAAAACAATATTTGAAAGATAGTGACGAAAGCGAATCAAACCACACACACACACAGGACAAAGAAAAAAATCAAAATGAGAAAGTGATTAGAAATAATGATCAAAGTCAGATTAAGGAAGGGAAGGTCACTAAAGAAAAGCAATTAAACTGTGAAAATAATAGAAATGATGATGAGGTTTGTTATAATGCCAGAGGGTATAATTTTCGCCCTCGAATTGTTGTAAATAGTAATTTCGTAAAACAAAGAATATGAAAAATATGTAAAAAGTTTGTAATTAATGTCATAAATAGAAAGTGATAATTGAGTGTATATGTATATGTTTTAAATTGTGGATATAAGTATATTTCAAAAAGTATGTTATGTATTTCTGACATTACATATATGGCAAGTTCAAAAAAAAAAAAAAAAGTGAAATAACAAAGTAATTTATAAATAATATGGTGGTATGGAATTCAACCATAACCAAGAATCGGAAGTTGATAGTTGCACTACTACAATATGTTACAAAATGAAATGATAACAAGAAAATGTATAATAATAATAAAGTAATGAATGCTGTTATGTAATGATATGTCGTATGTAAATAATTATGTAAAAGGAGAAATGAAAATTATGCATTGCAAATAATATATATCAAAATTTACAATTTAATAATAATGTGAATGTTGGTAATCCTCATGTAATTTATGGTACATTATGTCAATTATGAATAATGGACTAACTTGACAGGGAACTATCAAGAAACTACAAAGAACTATCAAAGCTATGAGTTGTACGAGGCTAAAAAGTGGAACTCAGCCTTTCTCACGATGGATGAACTTATGTGTTTGCGAGGAACCATTGTGAACTTAATTTCTTACCACTGGGGTGAAACTGTGGGAGAGTAACTTTTGGACTTTTTTTTTCGCGGGGGGGTGAGAATGTAATGCCAGAAATGTAAAGTAATAAATATTTGGAAGGATTAAAAAATAATGGAACCAGGAATGCGGGCGGATTATCCCCACGCTAAGCAGATGGGCGATAATATACAGGTGGCCCCATATCTTACATACCACGCCCATGTTTACATACCACGTTAACCCGTTTGGCGGCAACCGAGACGGCGACGCCATGTCTACGGATTAGCCCTCAGCTCTAGATTTCAGCACGTGGACCGCCGACCGAAAAAGGGATATAAGTGAGAGTTGCTCGAAGTGGGAGTCAGAATTGGTCAAGGCAGGCTGTTGGAGTTAGACTAGTCAAGAAGAAGCGACGGTAGCAGAGTTAAGAGTTGTGTGTGCGTCTCTGATATAGGAATTCGAAGGAGAGCTCATGTTCATCTGGTATTGCAAGTGTAAAGTGTGACAAAGCATCGGTGTTACCCAAGTTATATGAAAGAAGATCAGGTACCGTACAATTAAACTATATGAGGATAACCTCTTTGTCTAAATTTGTGTTTTTAAGGAAAAGCTAATTAATGCATCCCACCACGTGCTCCAACCAAATATCAATTCATCTGGCATTACACCCCCCGAACTACCATTGAGATGTATTCCACTATGTTGGAAGTTGGAAACCCAGACCACACGACAGACCCGAAGGTTTACTGTAGCTAAGTGTGTGGCCGGGAACTTTATTTTTGATTCAAGTAATTACAACACATATAAAAAATGAATCACAACACAATAAGTTACAAGACAAGCAAAGATACAAAAAACACAAAAGCATAAAAGAACACATAAGAAAATCAACAGGTTTAAGCAAAAAGTAACTGTGAAAATTTTAAAGTACAATGCAATAGGCTGCGCAGGTTTACCAAAGAGACCCTGGAGGGATATTAAAAAAACTTTAAATTTACTTAAAAAAAAAATAAATGAATAAATGGAATTAAAACAACCAGGGGAATTTACAAAAAGGGGGGGACAAAGAGAGACCAGGGCAAAGAACAGAGGGGAATATACAAAAGGAGGAGACGAAAGAGAGAGCAGGGCGCATAAAAGAGCAAAAAACGAGTTACATAATGCCAGCCAGGACAATAATGCTGGACAAAAATAATATAGACATTGAAGGATATTTAAGTAACAGAAATATAAATTATCTGCTAATGATACAAAAGTAAAACCTTTGTGTTTGTGGACTATCTGTATAATCCATAATTTACAATATTTATAGATGTGTACAATATTTACAGATGTATAATTTGGAAGTAATATATGAGATTATAAATATTTACAGAATTAAAGTATAAATTAACATAAATGTATATAAATGGGGTGATTATAATTTTGTTGTTATATTACAGACAGATATGAATGATTATGACATTGTAGATGTATATACAGACAGAGACACAATTTTGTATTGAGAATATATGTGCAAAGGTATCACTTCAAAGTGTAAACATTTTACATTTCCATATATAAGTCGCTTATTCACATTGTTTGGCAGGTTTGTATAACAAGAACAAGACTATACCGTTTTCAGGTGCTGACGAGACAGTTAACACAACGATAAAAAAACAGCAAAACACAAAAATAAAAACAAAACAAAGGGGAACCCAGGAACAGCAAGGGGAGGGGATTGATCACCAGAGACACGGGGATAGTAGGTACTCACAAGCTTTTCAGCGAACACGGTTCGAAATATCACGGGCGACGAGAACACAGTTCTTGAGTTTATTAAGTAATGTCGGATGTCGGCAAACCCCGGAGAACCAAGCTGCACGGGAAGCGGGGACAGGTTTAATTAAATGGTATTCTTTAGAAAAGGGACAAGAGAATAAATAATGGTCTGCATCACCATATGCGTTGCAAGGGCAGTTGGAGGATGATTTATGTTTAAAAAAGTTAAGGTAATCTAAGAAAGGGCCATGGCCGGTTATAAAATATATGAGGTATTTGTTAAAGATTTGAATTTCGGGGCTAACAATAGGTAGAAATAGAGAAATACGTGAAGGGTCATGAGTTCGGGGTGAGACGTAGTTGTTTAAAAGATGTTGCCAGGAATTCAAAAGGGCGGATTTGCAGAATGAAGTAAGAAGGGAATAAGGGAAAGGGACGGAAAGAGGGGTACCAGAAAGGGTAGCATCTTTGGCAAATTTGTCTGCAGTTTCGTTTCCAAGGTTGCCAGAATGGGCTTTAATCCATTGAAGGTTAATTAAATTTAAATTTTTTGCCGAAAGTGCCAAAAGTTTAGTTTCACAAAGGAGGTGAGATTTGTTTTTAATTGATTTGAGAGCCAGAATAGAGGATAAGCTATCAGAGTATATATTGACTTTAGTTGAGTTATCTAATGCCCATTTGATTGCAAGTTTAATTGCTGAAAGTTCTGCTTGAAAAACTGTGTTCTCATCACCGAGCTTATACATGAAAGTCTCAGCCAGGCGTTCACCTCTAAAAATGCAGATAGAAAGGCCTGTGTGATTATCTAGTTTTGAACCATCTGTATAAATGGAGATGTCAGAAAAGGATGAAGGGTTAACAATCGGAAGGGAAACTATACGATTAGAGGGAGGGATACTGGAGAGGGGACAGTTGTGATCAAAAAGGGAAGGGGGAGGGAGGGAGGAATCAGGGAAGAGGTTGGTTTTTAGATACCAGAAATTAAATTTTTTGTATAGGTTTTGTACTACTAAATGAACAGGGGGGATGCCAGTAATTGAGTAAAGAGAAATACTCGAAGTTGTTCTAAAACCGGTTGAAATTTTTAAAAGGAAAATCCGTTGCAAAGATGTTAGTTTAGCGATATGATTTCCGGTAAGACGTTTTCCCCAAATTCCAGACCCGTAAGTAATAATGTTTTCGATAACAGTGAGATACCATATTTTAAGAAAAGATTTATTAACTCCCCAGTTATTACCCGAGATTTTCCTGAACGTAGAAGAGAGCTTAAAGCATTTCTCTTTTAAATAGAAGACATGGGGACTCCATGTTAGGTTGTCGTCGATTATAATGCCTAAGAAGTTAAGGTGGCGGGTAATTTTGATGCTTTTGTTGAGAATTTTAACAGGTGGGGTATATCTGCGTTTAGCTTTAGTTCGATTAAAAATAATACATTTGGACTTTTCAGCGGAGACCGAAAGGGAAAGGGAAGAGAGGGAGGAAGTAACGGAGGAAAGGTTAGAAGTAGTTTTACGGGAGATGAGGGGAAGGGAACTTCCAGAAGTCACCACCGCCAGATCATCTGCGAAGGCCTGTATGTAAAGATCGTCACTATTTAGTTGTAAAATTTTATTGAAATATATGTTCCACAGGATAGGGGATATAACCGAACCCTGTGGAGCCCCAATTGATAATGTTTTTTTAGTTGAGTAAATGCCATCTGAATAGGTTATTGATCGGGAGTGAAGATAAGAGTAAATAAATGTTTTATATTCTAGTGGAAGATGTATATTATCTAGGGTAGAAGGCAGAATGTTCCAGTTCAGATTGTCAAATGCCCCGCAGACGTCCACGGTGGCGAGAGATACGTACTGGCCGGGCCTGAGACCCTCAATGGTAGAGATAAGCCCGTGAGTAGCTATTTCACAACTGGTCAATTCTCTGAAGCCAAATTGCAGTGGATGAAGAGCCTCCGAGGAGGAAAGCCAGAAATTTAGTTTATTAACAAAGAGTTTTTCAAGAATTTTGCCGAAAGTGGGGAGAAGGCAGATGGGGCGGTAAGAGGTAATGTGGGCGGGATCTTTACCAGGTTTGTTTAAGAAAAGAACTTTTGCAGTTTTAAGACAAGTAGGAAAATAACAGAATTTAAAACAGAGGTTGAAAATTTTTGAAAAAAGGAAAGGAAAGGAAGTAAAAAGAGATTGCCAAATCTTAAAGTCTATGTTATCAGGGCCAGGAGCCTTACCAGAGGGGAGACAGTTAAAAACAGAGGAAAGCTCTTCATTAGAAATTTGGCCCAGACCAATGAGGGGGGTGGGAGACCAAGGGAAATCAGTGAATGAAGGGTCATTTTTAAAATAGTGGTCCAAAAGACGTTGTATCTTAGAGTTATAGTCTAAATTAGGTTCATCCGAAAATTGTAATGATATGTTATTAAATTTATTGTGCTTTTGGAAGGCAAATTTAAACTGAGTGCCGAATTTTGAAGAACAGTTAGTACAGAATTTTTTCCAGGATTCAAGTTTAGCATTGTTTATTAATTTTTTGTATTTGGCACGATTCAGTTTGTATTTAATTTTGGCCTCGGAAATAATGTCCGAGGGGGCAGAAGTTCTCTCAAGTGATTTAATGCGTTTGTAAAGGGCGGTGACAAAATTACGGAAAGTGGCAAGATTTTTGTTCCACCAATTAAATTTAGGGCGGGAGGTAGATTTTTTCTTTTTAATATGGGTAAAAGCGCAATTTTGAGTTATTTTAATAAAGTTTTCAATAAAATTATTCAGCATGGAAGGAGTTTCTACCTGGTCCAGAAGGAGAGAGAGGGGTTTTATGTTAGATCTAAAATTAAAAATGAATTTACCAAGGTTATATTTAGTTTTAAGAAAAAAGGAGTAGTCAATAAGGGGATCTATATTAAGAGAGATTTTAATAAAAAGGTGGTCACTAAAAGAATCACTTGGGAGAACTTCCCAATTTTGAATACAGTCATAAAAGCCAAAGGAGACTAGTGAGAGATCTGGGAACCCTTTACCAGAATGAGAACTGAATGTTGGACCACAAGCGGGATCGTTGAGTACTATTAAATTGTTCTCAAGACAAAGGTCTATAACATCGTATCCACGGTGATCAATAAAATCATATCCCCACATCTGTGCCCTGGCATTGAAGTCGCCAAGGACCAAAAAGTCAGAATGAAGAAAGTCGAGGGCAGAAAGCTCAGCCAAGTGGGGAGGCAGAGGATCACGAGGAGGAAAGTAAAGAGAGACGATATTAAGGGGCGCACGAGAGGGGAGAAGAATTTCGATAATAACAAAAGAGTTTGATTGAAGTTTAAGTGTGGATTTAATATCAGGGTTAATAATTAAAATGGCAGCTTTATTAGAAGTGGAACTGTATTGTTTGATGCCAAAAGGGGGAGAAAGAATGTTTTCACCGGAGACGTAAGGCTCCTGTACGCAGATCAAATCGTATGAATTTTCTATGCCAAATTGTAAAAGGTTATTGTGGGCTGCCAGAGAGTGATTGGCGTTAATTTGAAGAATATTGAGAACCATGAGTGCAAGGAAATGCCAGGACACAAAGGGGGGGGGGGGGAAAAGGGCAAACATAAAAATACAAGAAAAATACAAAAAGTACTTAAAAGGCATTAAATACATAAAAATACAACAACAAGGAAAAATAATGGTATCAAAGGGAGCGCTGGAGGTCCCGAATTCTGCTAAGTTCTTGTTTCCAAGCGCTACAAGAGTCTCTATCACGTGAGTTATGATTAGTCTTCCACTTAAGAGTGGGATTGTCTTTGTTAGCTTGTGCACAGTTGATACAGGTAGGGTCGGTGACCTTACAGTTTTTATAGTTATGTCCACTTTTAGTACAGTTACTACATTTCCCGGATGTCCAGGGGCAGTAAATAGCGGTATGTCCGAACCCCTGACATTTGAAACAGAGTTGGAAGCCTATGTACTTTTTAACCAAAAAGTATTGAAAATGGTGGAACAGTTTTTTGGCTTCAATCAGATGTTTGGCAGAAGGTTCATCCACGAGAAAGATCCAGTTGACCGAACCGTTACGGTTTTTAAAGTTCCGGATAAGTCTGAGTTCTTTGAGAAGGTCAGTAGGAAGATTTTTGGAGATCAGTAGTCGGACATCTTCTTCACGGAAATTGTTAGGGATGTTGAAAATGATTAGATTTTGTTTTCTTGAAGGTTGTTTAGAAATTTTAAATTTTTCGCCGATGGTAGAGTTGACAAATTTTGGGAGAAGAGCGTCGACGTCTCCATTACAGCACGTGATTTTAAGAGTTCCGTTACTTAAGGCTGAGACATTTTTGATGCGGACGTCGGAGGGGCACCGGAGAGAAAGCAGGTCTGATTTTAACTGAGAATTATTCTTGGTGCGATCTTTGCCTTGTAGAAGAATGTTAGAATAAGAAGGCTTTGAAGAGTGTGGAGGAGGCTGAGATAAGGTAGAAGGCTGAGCAGATGAGTTATTGAGAGAAGTTGTGATTTCTCCCAGATGTTCCTTGACTGAGTTGTTTATCATAGCTGGAATGTTGTCAGTAAGATTTCTCGTAAAATTTTCAAGATTGGTTGATATTGAATCCTTTAAGGTCTTCAACTCATCATTCATTGTGTTTTTTAAATCCTGGAAGGTTTCAGCAGGGTTGGGTCCAAGGAAGGCAGAAGGATTCTGTGTCTGACTCTCAAAAACTGTACATGCATCTCTCAGGAAGGATAACTTTTCATCGAGATATTTGCGTTGGCAAGGAGTTGGTTTAATGTACCTTGAAATATAGTTACTTATTTGGTTGGAAAAACGCCTAACTTTGAGGAGGAAGCAGTTGTTGACGTCGGTGGAGTCTTCAATAAGATCAACAGTTGTAATGGAGGTATCATCATCTTCCTTAGAAGTTTTTTCTGATTTTCCATTTTCCTCTATGTAATCAGAAGTTAGGTCTGGAGACAGGAGTTTTTGAAGTCGGTTAGTAGAAGTTGCTGTAGGAGGTTTGGAAAATACCGTAAATTGGTGTTTAGGGGTGGTAAAGGCAGCGGATTTAAGAGGAAGAGGTGGAAGAATTGTGTGCGGTGAGGTAACAATAGTCGAGTAAAGCATATCAGAAGTTGAAGTGGCAGAGGCTCGAAGATTTACTAATTTGACAGTTGGTTGAAGGTTGGAACTGATGAGTGATGACATACTTGAAGGAGTTGAAGAAGCAGTGGAAGATTGCAACCGGACATCCGGGGAAGGAGAAGTCGTGGAAGTTTTCAACTGGACAATCAAAGGAGATGAAGAAGTAGAAGTTGGCACAGGTACAGGAGAAGGAGAAATGAGTCTATTGGAACGGGAACCACCAGCAAAGGGGAGGGGGGGGAATTCCGAGGAGGGGGGAGAATTATCCATATCAAATAACAGAAAATACAATACAAAAATATATATAGAATGAAAAATAATGACAGTTTTCAATTAACAATGTAACTTAAATTTCATTTTCTCAGCAAACTGTGAGGAGTAGTTGCTGAAATTTTTACTAAATGCATATATAATAGATATCCGGTGATAATAGTAATTTATTACACCCAAAAAAAGGCGAAAAAAAGTCGAAAATTGCAAGAAAAAGAAAAAAAAATTTTTTTTTTAAGTTGAGCAGGAGGAGTGGTGAGCAAAACAAAGTACTACACTAACAAACATGGGTATCAAAATAACGGTCTCGAAAAAGTAGATGAAGGTTTTAGGTCAGGAAAATTTTTGTCGAAATTGAGCTACGACCCTTAGTTTTCGGGTAAATTAAGGTTAAAGTTTTTTCAAAAAATTTAAAATTTTTCAAAAATTAAATAATTAAAAGAACCTAGGGACATGACCATTTGAAATAATCAGCTTGAAGAGAAACGTTCGAATCTGAAAAAATCTCGCATGTAAACGTCTTCAATCGCGAGAAAAAAACAAAAAACCAATGTAAAAGGGGGAAGGGCGAAAAACGAAAGCATTTGAAAATATGAATTAACAAAATCAATGGAAAAGAGAAGAAGAGGACGGAATGTCAAAAAGGCGGGCAAGCAGAAGAATTCACTATACGAAAAGGGGCGATACACAGCAAAGTAAAGGAACAGGGAAAGGCTCACCACGAAAAAAGGGGGGGAGCGCGGAAACCAAAGTACAAAATGCAAAAACAGATGTTTTTAAAATGTAAAATACACATATTTAAACTGAGCCTGGGTTCAAAAAAGTTGTCAATAAACAATAACAGATCATCAAAATATATATGTATACACTTTAAACACAAAAAAATATTAGGATTTAGTATGTTTTACAGGTGTATGATGTGTCCAATTTGGACACATCGAGAATGATTCCACATTACAATTGCAGCGTCGATAATGGCTTTCAATAATAGAACATTCACAGATTCAAAATCAATACATCTCACCACAGGGGCCGAGCAGAAGAGAACAAATGGCATCAAAATAAAGCTCAAGGAAAGGACAACGATAAACAAGCACTTCTCAACATCTACAACGAAGAATCACGCATCCACGGATCAAAAAGACAGAGCATAGAAATAAGCGTCATAAACCCTTGAAGGTGTGAACCAGCCCCCCGTATTCCACTATGTGTGAGATTTATTTAATTTGTAAAACTAAAGAGTGTAAATTGAGTATGTGATGAATAAATGTTTGTTCCTTTACTATTAACCTTAATTTTTAGTTTGTTAACTTAGTATCCCGTTAAGCACAGAAATAGGTGGGTTTTGCGGCCACCAACGCAATGTACACAGCAGTAAGTTAGAACAGATTACATGTATAATTAATATACTAATAAATAATTAATTTAATGTAAAATGCATTTTTGACAATATTAATTTTAATCAACAAAAATAATAATCGGCACAAGTATCATGGCCGCATGCATCAGTTCCGTCAAGTGCAGCGAGAAAAGAGTCCATTTCATTTGCTTTTTGAAAGCAGGCAAGTCGAGTACGTCGGCAGACCGGTGAGTCAGTAGCTACTTCCACTGAGTTGGTAGAAGATTTAGAGTTCACACAGCGATCGAAGGCACTCGGACCAAGCTCATCAGGAAGCTGGTTCCAGCAATCTCCTAGTAAAGGAGAACTACACGTGATCACAGAAGCCCCTCGAGAGTCGAAGAGGGCACGAGATTCAGGTAGAGGTATAAATTTCACTTTCGGAGTCGCTTCTAAAGGATCAGATAGGTCAAAAGACAATTGTTTCTCAATTACCACTAGTTCTTTAGAGTCATCCGTTATAGAAGAAGAGTTCTATTTAAAATCACTAAAATTATCAATTAACTCCACAGAGCAGCAGGACACCAAGACAGGCCAGAGCCAGACTGTTCAGGTGGCAACGGAAATGAATTTAAAAAGTTATAAATTAGAACTTAAGTAATTTTAGAAAAGGGCCAGTAAAAAAAATAATGCTGGCAAGGGCGAGTAGCAAAGTGGACTCGACCAGTTTTGAGACAATCCATGACAAAATATTTTAAAACACACATTATAAAGAAACAGTACAAAACACATATAAGGAACAATTTAAGAATAACGTGTCAGAGATTAATAAGGATGGTTAAAGATAACTGACCAGTGGTCAATCAATTTAAGACAAATGATATGACCAGTGGTCAAGAAGGTAAATCGATAAAATTGCCCAGTGGTCAAGCATTTTAAAAAGACTAACATGTATTATTAAATGAAACTGACCAGTGGTCAAACACGGCCATGACAAACGGGAATGACCAATGATCAAAAGGGACAAATACAAGTCAATTAGAGAATACTGACCAGTGGTCAACCAGAGCAACTACCCAGTTGAAAAACGTGACAAAGTAGGTTGAACTGACCAGGGGTCAAACAGGGCCAGAAGTTGGTAGTCACGTGAAGAAAAGTGACCAGTAGTCAAACATGGTCATCCAGTGGGAACATGGTCATCGAGCATGGTCAAACATGGTCATCGAGAGTGCAAGGTCAGCAGACCACATATATCACACAAACTCAAGTAAACAGTAATACATATTAAACTAGGCAGGTCAAGAAAAATAAATTCAAAACATACAAAATATGGCGACATTGAAATATTTCACTTGCATAAGGACAATATTGTGAAACCGCTTCTCGGCAAAAAAGGTCACAGATAATAAATTTTTAGCACAAATCAAAAATAACATTTCCCTGGTGAAGGTGAAATACAAATGGCACTAGAGCCAACAGAGAACAAACACATCGAGCATTGACATTTCCCCCCCCCCCCTCTCTCACAGCATTCAAAACAGTAAGAAATAATAAAACTTAGGGAGAAAAAGGCTATTGGCGAAGTACTACATTCTGATTTTTAGCCAGAATGTGAAAAGATAAATACAAAGCAGAGAGGAATTAAATTAAAACTGATTATTTAAAATTGAAAAACTTATTAATTTAAACATGAAAAAGTCATTAAATGCAACCTTTATTTTAAAAATTAAAAATTCTGAAATGCAAGAAAGGATGCAGGGAAACTTTCGCCAATGGCAGAGAACGTGTTTATACATTACAGGGTGAAAACAAAATCAAATATATAAGATTTAATAATTCACATTGCCTAAGATTAGTTTTAAGCTTTAAAAACATATGTCAGGGTTAAGAAATCACAAACAGCAAAATAATCAGTAAATGTGGCAGTTTTAATTGGTGTATCTCAATTTCCAGCGATCAGAGCAGGCATTCATTTGCGAAAAATCAGAGTTTCAAAAGTTCGTTGAGCGATCGATCATTCGTTCATTCGAGCCAGAGTTCGTTCGTTCATTGGCGAAAAATAGAACAATTATGTATCTAAAATCACGAATAACTCACGAACCAGAGATCGGTGTGTCAAAACCATGGTATCACTAGAAAGAACTCAGGAAGTTGCACACACAGGTGTAAAATTTGTCAGCTTTTACACGAAAATCACGCTCCGACCATCCAATCGGCTGCTCTAAGTCTTCGGACGAGTCGGATGGTCTGGGCTTTCGACGAAAATCACGCTGCCACAGATCAGGAACACTGTACGACAGAACCAAAACAAATATAAAACTGAAGAATTCACACTGTTTAAATTCAGATTTAAGCTCAAAATACATGTTATATAACCATAGAAGAGGAGAAAATCAACAATTATAGCAGTTTCAAGTGGTACGTTTCAATTTTCAGAGATCAGATCAGAACATATAATCGTTAGCAAAACATCACAGCTTCAAAAGTCAGTTGATTTTTAACATGGGCGAAAAAAGGCTTAAATGTGATGGAACAAATATGCATTAAAAGCGTAAATAACTTACGAATGGAAGATCGATGTGTCGATCCACGGTATCGCCGAAAAGAGCTCGAGGAAACGCACACACAGACACAAAACTCGTCAACATGCGCACAAAAATCACGCGGCTACGGATCAAAACATACGCACAGATACTGCACTTTGATCTTTGCTACTGATAAACCCGATAAGCTTTCAAGCCGATTTGGTATGTTTTCTGTGTATGGAGAGAGACAGTTTTGTATTATATACTATATATGTGCCTGTATTATAACAATACTATATATCCACACATTTCAGTGGTGTCTATGGAAATGTGGGGTTCCAATCATGCATTTGTAATTGCTGGATTTCCACTTGAATGAATTCAGACCTGAAACACATCTCTAATGTTTTTCAAAACTATCATTTAAATTTTAGGAGCCCCATGGAATATTCGCTTGTATGAAGTTAAAAAAATGTTCTTGTTTATTTAATATTTTTCGTATAGTGTATGTATGTATGTATGTACGTGGAGCCTCGATGGACCCTCATTTCTAAATATATGTCACTCGCTATTTCTAATGTATTTTCCCATTTTAAAATATCCACCAAGTATCAAGTTCTTTGCTATGAACAGATTGCATGGGCCAAATCAGTGGTTAGTTTGTAGGGGTTGAAGACCCAGACCGTCCGACTCGTCCAGAGGACTAAGAGCAACTATTTAGACGGCCGGGAAGTAGTTTGTAGGGGTGTCGATAGTTCCTATTTTAAAATATCTACCCTGTATTTCATCTTTGGTAAGAATATACTATATGGTGTAAAGCAGTGGTTAGCTCAAGGAGTTTCCAGTACTTTGCATTTTCAAATTTTAAAAATCTGCCGAGTATTACGTTCTTTGGTAAGAATAGATTGTGTGGGGCTAAGCAGTGGTTAGCTCGTGGGGGTGACGCCAGTTTTAAAATATCTACCCTGTATTTCATTCTTTGGTAAGAATAGACTATGTTGGGGTAAGATAATGGATAGCTCAAGGAGCTTTCAGTATTTTATATTTTCCAATTTAAAAAAAATCTGCCAAGTATTGCATTCTTTGCTGTATACAGATTATGTACACCAAAGCAGTGGTTAGCTCAGGGAGCTTTCAATACTTTACACTTTAAAATATCTACCCTGTATTGCATTGTTTGGTAAGAATAGATTGCCTGGGGGCAAAGCAGTGGTTAGCTAGTAGGGGTTGAAGTGTTGAAAACCCAGACCACACGACAGACCCGAAGACTTACTATAGCTAGTAGGGGTGTCGACAGTTTGCATTTTCAAAATATTTGCCATGTATTGCATTCTTTGTTAAGAATAGATTGCGTGGAGTAAAGCAGTAGTTAGCTCAAAGGGTTTTCAATACTTTACACTTTAAAATATCTACTCTCTATTGCATTGTTTGGTAAAAATAGATTGCCCGGGGGCAAAGCAGTGGCTAGCTTAAGGAGTTTTCGGTACTTTACGTTTTCCAATTTTAAAATATCTACTCTGTATTTCATTCTTTGGTAAGAATAAACTACATGGGGTAAAGCAGTGGTTAGCTCAAGGAGCTTTCAGTACTTTGCATTTTCCAATTTTAAAATGTCCACCATGTATTGTATTCTTTGGTATTAACAGATTGTGTGGACCAAAGCAGTGGTTAGCTCAAGGAGCTTTATAACATTAATAAGTAATTAAGAGAGAATAACTATCCTGTAGCATCATCCCACTAACCTTGAAATGAACCTTCATCATAGATATGATAAGATCTCATTTTTAATACTGTAATGAGTGCGTATATCGTTCATTTCTAGTTTAGACGGCTGCTGGTGAAAGCGTCGCTCTGTGAGTTCTAGTTTTTGCTAAATATTTTCCGCGCGATCTCCTAAAGTTATAAAAATATACAAAATGTTTCTAAGTCATTCACATTTATAAACTTGAACTTAGTCTGGTTTCACCAAAATATTTGCAATGCATCGGTGAAAACATCTCTGTTAGTTAAAAACAGTCGAATCTTATTCAGAAAATTTTAGAACCATGTTTCCCATAGTGTCTAACAGTAAAACTGTCGAAACGTATTCTGTAGATGTTAAAAACAGGGTGTACAAATTCCCCACAGTAAGATCGCACTTAAAATGGTCGAATCGTATTCACGAGATAAAATCCATTTAACACACACTCAATTTTTGTGTTCACTGAAAATTCATAAGCATAATTCACTATTAGATTCAATTTTTTAAACACACACACTTAAAATCATTTCGTTATTAAGTTATTATAAAATAGTAGATCGCACTCAAAATACTCGAATCGTATTCCCGAGATAAAATCCACTTAACACAATTTTGTGTTTACTGAAAATTCCTAAAAATAATTTACTGTTAGATTCATTTTTTAAACACACACACTTAAAAGCATTTCGTTATTATAAAAATCATATATCGCTATATACCAAAACACCCTGAAAAATCATAAAGTACCGCATCTATATTCAAAACATCCCTTTTTATAAAATACAAATCATTTTCATTAAAAAATGGGGTTCTCTTTAATAATTCCCATTCAAAATTTTCTTAGCACGTCGAACCATCGAATTAGCTTCCATTTGATTTCACAGAATAGGCATTCTCCATAAGAATCTATCTAACAGGCGCCCGCTGGCACAGCAAATAAGACAGTTACCTTCTAAACTCGAGGTTACCCCGTCCCTGACAGCTGGAGAATGAATGAAATCTTTTACATTTGGAAATTAAAAAAATGCCGATAGGTGGCAGCACTTCAGAATCTTCACTGCCCAAAACTTTCGCCAGGTGGCGCTTTAACTACGTCACCACTGATAACCCGTTATCGCATTGCGCAATCCTGTCCAAGGTCATCTCCCTCCCCCAGATTATCAGATAGTTCACTCCCTTGCGACATCCACTCAAGGTCATCACCTCCTCAGCCTCAAGGCCAAGATGGCGGCCTGATAGCACACCTCTTTCGCAATTCACCCAAAACCTCCTCAGCATCAAGGTCACTCTGGTCTAAAGACCCTCTCCATGAGTCATCGGGTGTACTGGCTGCACCTCCTTCCTCCACCAAACTCCCTCCTCCTCAATGAGGTATCCTCACTCATGAGTCATTGGCTGCACCTCCTCAATCCGTCGCAGTATGCCCCTTTCTTAACTACTCCCATCTAATAAAAAGAATTATTTTTTAAATTAGGATTTCGAGAGAGGGAATAGACCCCCAGATCTACCCCTCTTATCCTGAATACGCCTTGTTAAAATGTAATATATAATAGAAAAGGTATGAATTTTCTCTTTCAATGAGTACAGTTCCTACTAATTATCGAGTTCAACATAACATCATACAATATAAAGTTTAACAAGAAAGATCAATCATGCTTAAAGCATTGATTATGAAACACTTTCCAACTTCAATGCAATTTTATTTAAACAAGTCTAAAATGCAATACATTCCTCGGTAAGATTTTGAAACTTATCACAATACTGCATTAATTTATTATATTTGAAAACTTAAACCTTCATCGAAAAAAATGAACTTCATTCAAATGACGGCATTGAAATATAAATTGCCTGGTTTAAACATCTCTAAAATGTTATACATTCCTCGGTAATAGTTTTAGAATTATCATAATACTACGATAATTTATTATATTTGAAAACTTCATCGAAAACAACTGAAATTCATTCAAATGACGTCATAGAAAAAATAACACGCCTGGCTCTCTCTATAAAAGCAGCAATTCATTCATAAGTAATTTCCCATTCATGTCATTCATCACAATACTATAATAATTTATTTTATTTAAAAATTAAGACCATGGAGCTACAAGTAATTAAACTCTATGCGTAAAACTTCATCGAAAAAAATCGTCCTGCTCTTTGTAAAATCAATGAATATTATCATTCATATCAGCTATGCAGACTCCATGGACTGAATTATTTTGTGTTAAAGAAATACAGCAATTCTAATACAACTCATTCTACATATTTTGCTGTTTACATTTTACATAGGTGAAAAATAGGCTTCGTTGTAGAAATAATCAAATTTGGATGAGCATTTAAACTCAAATATATTGTCATTGCGTTGTTTCAGTATGTAGATGCACAGAATTTAGGCAAAAATAAAGTGGTTTTAGGACGGATACAGCACTCAATATGAATTAAAAAAAACTTTAAAAATCACGATTTTGAGACAAGATGGATGCCATATATCATTTTGAAGTGGATCACGTGATCTTTTCATATCATGGTCACGTGATCGCTTCATATAAGAGGTGTTATTATTATTTTAATTTTTATTTAAAACTACTGAATATATTTCGCTGAATTTTTTTTTATATATTTTATGGAACAATTTGAATATTACCTAAAATTTTCGAACCAATTTGTGGATTTTAAATCTGCTTAAAAAATGTTTGAAAAATTAGGTCCCATAGGGCTCAATGTATTTCACTTTTTCAACCCGGGTTCAATCCAAAACTAATTGGGTGATATTATTCATTTATATTCCCATAGGTCCTACAGACCGTCTGAACAACATACTAAAATTTCATTTTGATTAAGTCATTTTTACGGCAGTTATCGTGCTAACGGACAGACAGACAGAATGAACAAAGTCATAAACACTTTTCAACTTTGTTGTAAAGTGTTAAAAACGCATTATAAGCACTAAAGCCTTCATATTCTTTTAATAATTCAATATTTTGCCTGAAGTTTTGTAAATATTTAACTATAGTTGTTTTAAAGAAATAAATTTACAAAGTAGTATAGAAATGTGATAAAATAAATTTAATTTATTCTAAGATTTACTTTGTTTTAAGATCAAGATACCTAAAAATAATATTTGAAAAACATAAGAAAATTATTTTAAACATACCTTAAATCTTAGATGGTAGTGTTGGTATAAATATTGCCTCTCTAATCTATTGTTTTAGCGAATAATTTTTTGTAAGATTTAGTCGCATATTGAGAGATGCAGTAGCACTGATAACACATATAATATTATTATATTATTGGACGAGAAATTAAAATAAATTTGCTTTTTGCGCTTTCTTTAAAGAAATATAGGTTATTACATCACTGAAATCAATGTGGGTGGCAAATTCATGCCTTCAGGAGTAATTTAATCTGATAGTAGTTCTTTGGTTCATACGGAGGTTGTAGAAAGAAATTAGAATTTTCCTTTCTACAACCCTGCATACAGCTGGACTACAAGGCACCCCGTTGCGTTACGGGAAGAGAAGATCGCCCTTTCCCAAACTTATAATTTCACAAAAGAAATCTATAGACAAGGATCGTCTGTGTAGACAGCTGGATGTGATTGATATGTGGAGCAAACTTACCCACTAGGAGTATAAAATTGTCTATTTTATGAGTGCAATTCTAGAAAATTGCTGCATGCTTTCCCTGTAGTGATCGGTCTTTTTTATTGCCTTGTTGACATCGCTTTTCTTAACAACAAAAAATAATGGACAGATTCTACGGTTAAACACAATGACAATATAAAGCTATCTCTACCCAGACGACTTGCATTGAACTAAGGATACCTTCTTTGAGACTTTTTTTTACTATTTCGGAAATCAAACAATCTTCAAGTAATTTAGGAAAAAAAACAAAATTATAAATTCATACACAGATGTTCTATAATAAATAGTTTATCCTCAGCAATGTTCACGGGCCAAGAGCATGTATGTATCGTCATGAAATTTCATGTGCGGATACATTATGTTGTTGTTGCGACCCAGACCATCCGACCTACCAGAAAGGTGTAAGGTAACTGTTTGGACGACCGGGAAAGCGGATACATTATGTTGTTGTTGTTGAGACCCAGACCGTCCGACCTACCAGAAAGGTGTAAGGTAACTGTATGGACGGCCGGGAAGTGCCACCCAATTTAGACCGGAACCCAGTGGGGGAGGCATCCACAGGGACCGTACCCTCCTTCCCCTACCACCAACCTCTCGGAAGGACTTACGGACCCACATGTTTAACGTGATCGTACTCCGCATGAACACGGCGGCATTTGTGGCAGCGTGCAAATCTAGCGCGCAAACCACGGGGATACCGCACCCGAGATGGCCAACAGCACGCGGCGTTCCGAGGTGGTCACCCACCAAGTACTAACCGCGCCCGATGCTGCTTCACTTCGGTGATCTAACGAGAACCGGTGTTTTCAGCACGGTACGGCCGTTGGCCCGCGGATACATTATGTAAAATAACTGAAAGGGATCCCCTAAATTTTAGTTAAAGATACAGTACTGCTTCTCATTACATAGAATACATCAGTATTAGTAGTATACTATACCTTCTTATATTTTTAAAAGTAGAAGAGTAGTTATAAAAGGCTGGTCCCAGGCCAAATTGAAGAGGTGGTGCCGATGACTCATTGAGGAGGGTTTCCTCATTAGGGAGAAAGGTTGCCTCATTGAGGAGGGTTGTTTTTGATGGAGGATGCCTCACTGAGGGTCTTTAGACCAACTGAGGAGGCAGTTTCACAATTCTACCTCTTTCGTAGTATTGCGAAAGAAGTAGACCAACTGAGGAGGCAGTTTGGTGAGGATGCCTCTTTGAGACCAACGGAGGCACTATTGCGAAAGAGGCTGAGGAGGTGCCTTTGACCGGAGTGCATTGAACAATCACGGGACATAGTCTCTGAGACCAACTGAGGAACTTTGAAAGAGGCACTATTGCGAAAGAGGCCGAGGAGGTTTCAATGGATGTCGCAATCGCTAACTTATAATCTGGAGAGGGAGATGACCTTTGACCGGAGTGCAAAGAAGTGAGAGAGCTGACACACGACCTTCCTCTGTGCTGGTTGGTGACGAACTGTGCTATCAGTGGTGACGTAGTTAAAGCACCCTCTGGCCGACGACCTTTCCCTCTGGCGAAAGTTGGTGAGGTGCTGCCACCTATCGGCATTTTTTTTTAATTTCCAAAAGATTTTAATTTTGCACTTGTCAGAGACGGGACTCGAACTCACAACTGGTCGATTACCAGACACACGCCTTATCCGCTATACAAACGGGCTCTTGCTTCGTAGATAATTATCGTCGAAGTGTAGGTTGTGAAAGTAAACGGGAGATAGATTATTTTCAGGGCTGTATTAAGAACATTGGAAATTATTAGGGGGAAGCTATATTTTGTAACAGGGAATGTGTCTAATAAATGGAAATATAGATACGATACTTATTAATTTTTCGGTGTGTTTAAAACTGCATTTAATATTGAATTACGGATTTCAAGTGTATACAAAATTGTGTTAAGTGGGTTTGTGAACAGGATTCGACCATTTTAAGTGTGTTGTTTAAAACGAATTTAATAGTAAATTACAGATTTCAAGTGTATACAAAAATTGTGGATTAGACCATTTTAAGTGTGTATTTAAAACAAAAATGTAATACTACATTATACTTAGCTAAAATTGTGTTAAGCGTGTTCAAGAACAGGATTCGACCATTTTAAGTGTGTGTTTAAAACGAATTTAATACTAAATTACGGATTTCAAGTGTATACAAGATTGTGTTAAGTGGGTTCGTGAACAGGATTCGACCATTTTAAGTGTGTGTGTTTTAAAAACGAATTTAATACTACATTATACTTAGCTAAAATTATGTTACGTGGACTCGTGAACAAGATTCGACCATTTTAAGAGTGTATTTAAAAACAAAAATGTAATAGTACACTAATTTACAGATTTCCAGTGAACAGGATTCGACCATTTTAAGTGTTGTGTATTTAAAACAAAAGTGTAAGACTACATTATACTTAGCTAAAATTATGTTAAGCGGTCTCGTGAACAGGATTTGACTTTTTTAAGTGATGTAGATTTTAACACTGCAATTTTTAATATGCATGTTTCGCAAGCTTTTAAAATAGATTTTACGGTTCCAAATATGAACGGAGTGTTTTATGAACTAACATTTTCACCGATTGCAAATATTTCGGTGAGCTTAGTTAAAGTTTGAATATTTAGACACATTTTATATATTTTTAGGAGATACACGGAAAATAGTTAACAAAAATTGAAACTCACGAGCGACGTGTTGACGTATTGCTGTCCAAATTACAAATGAGTAATATATACTATTAAAATGAGATCTTACCTATGATGTCATCATTTTGACCTGTTGCACTTATTTTTTTAATGACATATTTTTAATAAGTTAATGTTATTAACCTCTTTGTACTAGTCATGGGTCTGGCCCACACAATCTGATACTAAATAAACAAGTTAGAATGAGATTAATATATAATTGCAAATGTACATTTGATTTGAAAAAAATATGTATTATTTTTTTTGATGTGTTGTAAAGTTTACTTTTTGCGCATGGGTTCGAACCCGGATCTAAAAGCATCTATGGGCCAGCTGGTGAATGCTCTGCCAGCTCTCCCATAGACGCTTGATAACAATTCGCTATTTAACCTTCTCTATCATACTTAAACCGAAAAGATGGACAGTGGCGCCCTCTATTGACAGAGAACTTTATTATTTATTCGATATTTTTTAATTTAGCGACATGACGTGAGTGACATTTTCGGATCACGTGCACATTGTATACATACCCCACGATGAAGATCGCAAAGGATTCTGGGAGATTGATGCATATCGATTTAAAGATAGAATATAAAGATTTGAAAAATTATTTTCACGTGTTTATAAGAAGAATAAAACAGAGGAACGGTTCATTTCGAAAGATGGCTTCGCTTGAAGAGGTTATCGTTACGTGTGTATATTTTTTCTTGTTGTTTGTGGTATACATTGTGTCGGAAGTCTTATTGGGAGTGACACTACCGAGAGATTTTCTACTGCATTTGAATGATACTGTAAATATTTCCCTCGCGAGCTAATAGATTTAACGTATCAAGACCCCAGACACCCTGCCAGCTTTGGCGGGGTTGATGCCCTATATCGTGCTCTTCACGGAAAAGTGAGAAAGAAGAATATAAAGGCATGGTTGAAGAGTGTGGACGCCTACACACTGTACAAGCCTGTTCAACGAAAATTTTTAACGAATCGTGTGATTGTGCGCGGCATAGACCATCAGTGGCAAGCAGATTTAGCCGACATGTCTTCCTTGAAAAATCATAATGATGGTTTCCGATATATTTTAACCTGTACTGACATTTTATCCAAATACGCATGGGCGATACCATTAAAGCAAAAAGGCGGAGCAAATATTTTAGAGGCTTTTCATACCATATTTGCAGAACGTATTCCCAAAACATTACAGACAGACCAATATACTGAATTTAAAAATAAACAATTTCAGCGGTATTTGAAAGAGAATAAAGTGAGGTTTTTTACAACCTTTAACACAACGAAAGCCTCAGTTGTTGAGCGGTTTAATTGAACCTTGAAATCGAAAATGTGGAAATACTTTACTAACCAAAATACATATCGTTATTTGGATGTGTTGGACTCGCTCATGCATAGTTATAATCACACTTTTCACTCTAGCATTAAGAAAGCCCCGGCTGAAGTGAATAAGAGTAATGAAGCCAAGCCCTGCCAAGTTTAACCAGTGGATTTCTGTCTCACATTTATCCACATTATAAAAGAGGGGATCTTTACATTTAAAAAACCATTCGCCAAGATGAGTTTCTACGTAGCACTGCCGAGCGACAGCTCGATGAGTTTTTTCCCGGAGAATAAAATTTCACATTTTATTACAAGATTGCCCACCCCTATAGTTAAAGGGGGCTTGGGAAATAGGCCTAACAGAGTTTTTATATCCGCATACATGGATGAATATCACTGCTCAGAACAATTTTATCGGATTTGATCTAGGTGATGGAAAAATGATTGGGCGGAGAATCCTACCTGGATTTTATGAAACCATTTCCGATGTTTTAAAGGCTATATTCATTAAAAATACCAAAACAAGATATTCTTCTATTATAGTCATATTATGAAACGAGTTCGCACTAAAGTAAAGAACAAGGCAAGAGTGATTTTACAAGATGGCTTAGACCAGGTGTTGGGTTTTATGGTGATTTCTTCAGAATCTGATTATGAAGCGATGAGCGAAGGAACCTATGTAGCGGATGTAAACGCACATTATCGTGTACTGTTTGTATATTCAGACATTGTGGAACCATAAATTGTGGGCAACGTGCAGGTGTCTCTTTTACGTATCGTTAGTGACTGGAAATGATGGAGAATTGGTTTCCACGAAATTCAATCGACCTCAATACCTACCCATGAGTAGAAAAATGATCGACACTCTGGAAATCGTTATAAGAACGCACACGGGAGCACTGACGCTATTCGAACGTGGACGCTCCTGCGTGAAACTATACTTTCGCCAAAAGTACCTGTGATAATGTATGTTCCTTACGAATGCTGTAAAAAATCCTTCGAAGACTATTATGTGAACCAAACAGGCCAAGGTCTTAATTACTACCAAAGAAGCACTTTTCCGAAAGGATATGGCTTTGGAAGCATTTTTCGGTCATTTTTCAGAGGGGCTGTTCCACTTTTGAAGTCGGGGGCGAGAGCAGTCGGAAGACAAATGTGGCACAGTGGAGTGAATATGTTGAATGATGTAACTAGAGGAGAGAATTTTAAAGTGGCTGCCCAATGCCATTTGAAGGAGGCAGGACGTAATCTGACAGACAAGGCTGCCAGTAAAATAAAAACGATGATTGGTTCGGGACATAAAAAAATTCCATAAAAAGAGGAGACTTCAAAAATCGAATCATTTCTCCAGCTGCTAAGAAGGTGAAAGCATACGATATTTTCTCCTCAGAATGACGACCCTGATTCATAAAGATTCCACTCCCTGTACCAAGTCCGAACTGGATTTATTTGTAACCCCCACCGACCCAAATGGCCATAGAAACAGGATACTTTATAGAATTTCACCCTCTGTCTAACATACGAGATGGAGGCCCCATAGAGTTTAACATATCGGGAAGTGGAGACGAATATATGGATTTGGGTTCTTCGTTCTTGTATCTTAAAACAAAAATTGTGAAATTGGACGGAACCCCTCTACCTGATAATGAATAGGTAGCTCCCGTGAACTTGTTTTTGCATTCGTTATTCTCACAAGTAGATGTCAGTTTGAACGGGCGAGTGATTTCTTCAGCCACCAATACCTATCCCTACAGAGCCTACATAGAAACACTTTTAAATTATGGAGCAGATGCCAAGAAAATTTACTCACCTGTGAATGTTTCTTTAAAGATACCAATTTGAGTGATATAGACCCTCTATCAGAGAACCCCAACGAAAGATTGAAAAAAAGATATGAAATGACTAAATTAAGTAGAATCGTGGACATGATTGGACAGATTCATTCCGATATATTTCAGAGGAATGGCCTCATGTTGAATTTGGTGGATTTGAAAATAAAAATGACACGAAGCAAATCTGATTTTTGTTTAGAGTCCAACGCGCCCAAACACGAGTACAAAATTTTGTTAGAGCACGCTTCCATGTTTGTTCGAAAAGTTAAAGTAAGCCCCGGAGTATTATTAGGACACGTTCAAGCCTTGGAAAAGAATTTAGCAAAGTATCCTATAGATCGTGTATTATGCAAAACATATTCAGTGTCGAAAGGAAGTTGGTCTTTTATGCAAGATAATGTCTTTTTGGGTGTTATGCCAAAAAGAGTGGTTATTGCATGCCTTAATAATGCCGCTATGAACGGACAATATGCATTAAAGCCATTTTTTCTAGACCATCAACACGTAAACTTTTTAAGTGTTTACGTAGACGGCAATCTAGTTCCAAGCAAACCTTTAGAATTGAACTTTGAAGACAGCAACTACATTCGTGCACTCTGTTCCCTGGATTTAACCAAGACGAGGGAATTCACCTGACCCGAGACGAATTTGCAGCGGTATATACCTTGTATGCTTTTTATTTGTCGCCCGACATGTGCGATGGCTCCCATATGAATTTACAGCAACAAGGTAATTTACGGGTAGAAGTGAAATTTTTTAAAGCTCTTCGAGAAACCATTTCCATCTTGGTGTATGCAGAATTTGAAAACGTGATTGAAATTAACAAGTCTCGTCACATTCTGTATGATTTTGCCAATTAAAAATGGATACCAAGCAGCTGAACAAAGCACTGTCCAAGAACAGTTTTACGACCGATGCCTTTTTAGGTGTTTTTGCAAGCGGCAATCTACCTGAAAAGATTGAACGATATCCCACCTGTTTCGTGGCTAACGTGGACTCGTCGACAGAACCTGGAAGCCACTGGTTAGCCTTTTACTTGCCTTTTCGAAATTGTGTGGAATTTTTCGATTCCTATGGACATTCACTCGACACTTTTGAAGGAGCTATATCGGACTATGTATCATCTTTTCAACATATGGACTATAATTGTATGCCCCTGCGAAGCAATGTCACGGCCGTCTGTGGCCACTATTGTATTTATTATTTATATTCTAGATGTCGCGGAATTTCTTTGAAAGATTTTATGTTATCTTTTGTACCCAACGAACTATCTAATGATATAAAAATTTATAATTTTGTAACCAAGCACTTTAAGATTTCTACACCTTTTTACCAATAAATATGGATGTGAACAAACCTGTGTCCTCATTTGCCATGGAGTTTCCGACTCTGCAACATCCGTTCACGATGGTCATTTCGGGCCCCACGGGCTGCGGAAAAAGTTTCTTTGTTCGCGATTTGTTAAAACACAAGCGGGGGATGGTTTTACGGAACCACCAACCACTTTACGATGAAATTCCCGATGTTACTTTTGTGGAAGGTCTACCCGGGAATTATTGAGAGTATATTTGGAATCCAATGCGCTTTTTATTATAGACGATCTAATGTCCGAGTGTGGCAACAATAAACGCTTAACGCATTTGTTTACCAAGGGAAGTCACCATTTGAATCTGAGTGTTGTGTTTATCACAAAAAAAAATTCACAAAGGAAAAGAAATGCGCGAAATTACATTAAACGCCCACTACCTCCTTCTTTGTAAAAATTGAAGAGATTTGAGTCAAATCAAGCATTTGGGAAAACAGTTGTATCGCAGGCAGACTCGATATTTTCAAGAAGTGTACGAAGACGCTACTAAAAACCCCTATTCGTATCTGTTTATAGATTTGCGGAGTGAAACACCCGAAGAAATGCATTTGCGGTCTAATATTTTACCGGACCGGACGCAATATGTCTACCAAGCGAGACACATTTTTGCCCAAAAACGTAAAGTGTCGGTGTCTTTTCTTCACTTGTAAAGATGACGCTCACCCAAGAACAACTAAGACAGTTGCAGTTGCTTCACATTTGCCCCTCGAAATTACGAAAGAATCTACTGAAAAAAATTCCATCTTCATGTATAAAGGCTCTCTGCGAGTGTAAGGAAATATTTCTCTCACGAAGCAGCAAAAGGTGAAGCTCCGTAAACACAAGACTACGTTACGAGAATTGGCACGTAGACGAAAACCTCTGTATCAGAAACGAAAACTGCTGATTCAAAAAGGTGGATTTTTAAACTTACAGATTCCAGCCGCACTGAGTCTGATTACAACACTTTTTAATGGAGCACGCTAAAAATATGCACTGATTGCTGAAGAGTCTCTCTCCAAGCATGTACCCAGCGAGAAGCACATGATCATTTTCGACAAGAAAATGGCTCGCATTTTAAATAGTTCTCTCGACGAAGACGATAAAGTGAAACTGTATCATGAACTTTTGCAAAAGAAACTAAAGATGAATTCTTTCAATACACCTATTTAAGCGTCAATCCAACAGGCGGATATAGATGAAGAAAAAATATTAATTAAAAAGGAAAAACCGGAAAAGAATTTGAATATCAAAGACTCTGTAAACAGCTACGATACCGTTCTATTAAACAGTGTGCCTGCAAAATTGAAAAGATATGCGAGTGAAATGATTTCACTCATAAAAAGACACCCAGATATTTTGCATTGGAACGGCAGAGGCCAAATTCTACAGCACCGAGACATTGTTCCCAAATCCAACATTGTAGACCTGTTTAATCTGATGTTTACCAATAGGAAGAGCGAGGTTGTGGCCAAAGAAGCATTTCTAACAGCATTAGATGAAATGAACATTCCACGACACTATGTAAAGAACAAGCATGTATATGCCCATCCCTACAAAAGTACACCCACAAGAACTCGATAAAACGTAAAATGGTTGAGCTTTAAATAAAAAAATATATATATATAAATGAAATATGCTGTGTCTTTATTTCTAACATACACACACTTAGAAACTGTAAAAATATATACATGCAACCATAAGCGACCTACTCTGTTGAGCGTTCAACTCCGAATGAGCCATTTGCTGTATATTATCAGTAAAAGCTTATCACCGATCACAAACCATGTGATAATAAGTGCGGAGAAGGCCACATTCCATGCCCTTATATGGTATGAAGGGATATATTTGTGATCTGTCATCACCATGTGATGATCGATCAGGGTTGTCACGTGATCGTAGATAAGAGTTAACACGTGATTTATCATTACCATGCGATAAGGGTTAACACGTCATCGCAGATGAGGGTTAACAGGTGATCTGTCATCATAGCATGCCAACAGAGAAGTGTTGCCATGTAATGGTCAATTAAAGACATTCTGTGATCACGTGATTTGCGATAAGAGTCAACGTATCATGATCGATATAAACTATGTAAACTGAGGAGCACGTTAGGGGTATATAGTGTGTCGGCACAAAAGTTCTTTCCCCACTTTTCCACGTTTTGAGCTTCTGCCGTTACTAAATTCTTCGATTTCACAATGTCTCAGAGTTTATTGAAAAACGACTGGCTTGAAGATGCATACGCTGGGCCAGATTCGCCGCCTACGATTTGTCTAACAAGGCCTGATACTGCCTATCCTGACGCTGTCACCACCAACGATGATGAGCCTATCATCGTTAAAGTTGTTCATGCTCCTGGTACTGTCGCTACCAAGCCTGGTAATAACAGCCACGGTAACATGCCTGCTCATACCAAGCCTGGTCATAACAAGCCTGTTAACGACACGCTTGCTACCATGCCTGCTCCTGGCATGCTTGCCAACAACAAGCCTGTTAACGCCATGCCTGCTCCTGTAATGCCTGCTCCTACTACTACCACCCTGCTTGCCGATGTCAAACCATTGCATACTTTCTCGTTGGGGTTCCTGTATTTCATACAGATTTACATCTGGAATTATTCTGTGCGTCTGCATATACGTAAATACACAGATGTACGAGGAGAACTTGTCCCAGTGAGACAAGGTGTAGTCATGACACCTGCAACATGGAGTGAATTCACTACAAAAATTTTTACCTTTATCATTTACAGGAGTAGCAGTTTTGAGGAAAATAATCAACTCATCGTTTTAAACATGGATGGATAGTGTCACCTGCAGCAGCTTTACAAATCCGGTGATGGCCCTTTCCGTTTAAAGCCATCGGCAGTACAACTGTCGATGGAGCAGATAAATGTATTAAAGGGTCTTCACAATACAGTGTCGGAGGCTGTGATAGATGTATTATACAAGGTATTACCATCGAAGGTGTTAGCCGTGAGGAAACCAATTCCTCCTCAAATCATGCCTCCGAATTGTAAAGAGTTGCTGCAAGCACATATTATAAAGTGTGTTCAAGCAGAAATTGTTCGCGCAGGCGAAAATATGTTTTACTGCGAGGGCTGTGTCGTTTATCACAGCTCTCAGAGACGGTACTCCTGCATGAACACCTCCAATGAGAACAAATTAATGTCTGTAAGGCACGACGTGCTTTTCAACATAAATTTATGTAACACTTGCAACTCCATACATGAAAATGCCTGGAGTTATTATAGAAACTCAGAATATTTCAGAGTGTTAGGTGTGAACATCTACAAACAAGAAATCCTGTAAGTATCCATTTACTTAATTTTTATTCTCTGGCAGTTTTAATTTTTATTTATTTTTTTTTAAATAAATTTTCATTTCAATTCTTAAATAGTCATTTTAATTCTTGCATTTCTTTTAAACAATTTAATTTCTTTTAAACAATTTAATTTCTTTTAAACAACTTAATTTTAAAAATATTTTTTAATAAACTCTATGTATTTTTAAAAATGACAGCTAGAGTAATAAAAATCAAGTAATTGGGTATCTGCAATGTAAATATTTGTGTAAAAATCTTTGCAATGTTTTTGTAAATATTTATTTTTATGTTTATTAAAATATGTTTTTGTTTTACTTTAAATACTGTGTTTTTATTAAATCAGACATACACACTTTATAGGGTTTTTGCAACTAACATAATCACTTGGCTTGGATTTAATTATTTTTTCAGATTTAGGAAAAAACATTGAATTTTTTAGTTTGGCATAAATGAAAAAAAAACTTTATTTTTCAGATTTTAAAGAATGTTAATTAATGATCCATTAGAGTGCTTTTAAACATATCAAAAACCACTTAGCATGGATATATCAAAACCTCTTAGCATGGTTTTTGGTATAGAAGAAGAAATCTTTATTTTTCAGATTAAAAATGTCTATTTGGTAAATGATTGCAATTTTTTACATTGGCAAGGCTCTATGTATTCTCAAGTGAATTCAACTACAGAAGTCATGCAAAGTTTTAAAAGTGTCTTTTATTAATTCTTATCATAGGTTTGTGTGTTGGGGAAAGAAAGTGCTAATCTCGAACAGAACCACAGAATTGTAAATAAATAAACACTGATACATTGACCCTCTGTAAATATTGCACTGGCCAAAGCAATCGTTATCTCAATGTTTGGGCGATAATCGTAAATACTCGCTTTATGTCTGCATTGGAATCTATTTTCGGACATTTTTAAAACCATGTCTGCTTGGTTATAGTTTAATAAATATAATTAACTTCATTAAAATATGTTCTCGAACTGTGAGTCAGTACTTTACACTTTAAAATATTGTAAGAATTGGGTTGTAAGAATCGATTGAGTACACCAAAACAGTGGTTAATAACATTAACTTATTAAAAATATGTCATTAAAAAAAAGTGGCAACAGGTCAAAAGATGTCACCAAAGATAAGATATAATTTTTAATAGAGTAATGACTGCTTATATCGTTCATTTCTAGTTTGGACAGCAACACATCGCTCGTGAGTTTCAATTTTTGTTAACTATTTTCTGTGTATATCCTAAAAATATATAAAATGTGTCTAAATATTCAATTTTTAACTAAGCTCAAGGAAATATTTGCCATGCATATATTTGCAGCTTGTGGAAATATCTCTTCATATTTAGAACCGTAAAATCTATTTTAAAAGCTTGCGAAACATGCATATTAAAAATTGCAGTGTTAAAATCTACATCACTTAAAAGGGTCACATCCTGTTCACGAGACCGCTTAACATAATTTTAGCTAAGTATAATGTAATATTACATTTTTGTTTTAAATACACAACAGTTAAAATGGTCGAATCCTGTTCACGAACCCACTTAACACAATTTTGTATACACTTGAAATACGTAATTTAGTATTAAATTCGTTTTTAAACACACACTTAAAATGGTTGAATCCTGTTCACGAACCCGCTTAATATAATTTTAGCTAAGTATAATGTAGTATTACATTTTTGTTTTAAATACACAACACTTTAAAGGGTCGAATCCACAATTTTTGTATACACTTGAAATCCGTAATTTAGTATTAAATTCGTTTTTAAACACACACTTAAAAGGGTCGAATCCTGTTCACGAACCCGCTTAATATAATTTTAGCTAAGTATAATGTAGTATTATATTTTTGTTTTAAATACACAACACTAAAATGGTCGAATCCACAATTTTTGTATACTCTTGAAATCCGTAATTTAGTATTAAATTCGTTTATAAACACACACTTAAAATGGTCAAATTCTGTTTACGAACCCGCTTAACACAATTTTGTATACACCTAAAATCCGTAATTTAATATTAAATTCATTTTTAAACACACCGAAAAATTAATAAGTATCGTATCTATATTTCCATTTATTAGACACATTCCCTGTTACAAAATATAGCTTCCCCTAATAATTTCCAACGTTCTTAACACAACCCTGAAAATAATCTATCTCTCGTTTACTTTCCAACCTACACTTCGACGATAATTATCAACGAAGCAAGAGCCCGTTGGCATAGCGGATATGGCGTGTGTCTTGTAATCGAACAGTTGCGAGTTCGATTCCCGTCCCTGACAAGCGCAAAATTAAAATATTTTGGAAATTAAAAAAATGCCGATAGGTGGCAGCACCTCACCAACTTTCGCCTACAGAATGCTATATTCAGAAGGTTCACTCCCATAGGAATCTATGGCAACATCGTTAACATAGGATTTCGCATAGACACTAGCGTTCGAGGAGCCAACCATCGCAGCTCTGCTAGATTTGGCGACTATCGCTCAATTGGCGATATTATGTTAATGAGGCCAAAAAAAATTTACGGAACTGTACTTTTATAATATTTTAAACTATAAACATGATCAGCATTTAAAAATGCTTTTATCAGTAATATGTGTAAATTTAAATAAATAAACATATATATATATTTATTTCATGCAATCATAAACTAAATAAAAAAAATTGACGCATTGCATCACTGTAAATCATTATACACCAAAAATTACAAGCTAACATACCCAAAAGACTAAAATATTATATAATATTTTCAGCCTAAAAAGTATACTAGCGTGTTGATTGTTAAAATGCTTAGTTCTTAATTTATTCTGGGATGCTGTTATTATATATATATATATTTTAATACACTAATATTCTTATACTAAATAACAAATTTACATAAATGCATTATCAAAGGTGTCGAACTCAATCGTTAATTAGAAAGTAGTAGGGGGGGGGGGATATTTTCCCCATTACGTCAGTTAGTAAAATGCATGTAAAATATATACACATTCAATATCATATTCAACTTTTTCTAGAAAAAATTATTCAAATATCAATTTTTATACATTTTATATAAATGAGGAAAAGGTTTTTTAACTAATAATGACACTGCTTCTTAGAATGCAATCTAGTCGGCAGTAATAATACTGCACCAATTTCTTATGATGAACACGTACATAGGATGAAATATGGGATGGATAACAAATAAATTTTTTATTTAAATAAAAATAAATTACATACCTTGTAAACGTAATTCCTTTTTTTTAGTAATCCATAAAAAATAAAGTAATTGATTATAAAATCCAAAATAGCAGCGAAATTATGTTTACCACGTGTAAACATGCGATGATAGAACAACGTTCTTCCAAGTTCCAAGTGTTTCGTTCAGGGCCAAATATGGTTATATTAGCAGAATGTCTTGGCAAAAAACTTCACAGACAATCGCCAAGCGTGCCAACCTTGATATTTTGGTTGGCGGTTGAGGGCGCTGCCGTCGAGTGAAAAGTCTGTTTTTATTAGTCTGTGCTTTCGCCAGAGGGCGCTTTAACTACGTCACCACTGATAACACAGTTCAGTTCGTCACCAACCAGCACAGAGGAAGGTCGTGTGCTAAAAAGCTCTCTCACTCTTTGCACTCCGGTCAAAGATCATCTCCCTCTCCAGATTATGAGTCAGCGATTGCGACATCCATTGAAACCTGCTTGGCCTCTTTCAAAGTTCCCCCGTTGGTCTCAATGAGGCTATGTCTCGTGATTGTGCAATGCACTTTGGTCAAACCTCCTCAGCCTCTTTCAAAGTTCCTCCGTTAGTCTCAAAGAGGCAGCCTCACCAAACTGCCTCTGCAGTTGGTCTAAAGACCCTCTGTGAGGTATCGGGTGCGCCTCCTCATCAAAAACAACCTTCCTCAATGAGGAAACCCTCCTCCCCAATGAGGGACCCTCATCAATTTGGGCTGGGACCGGCTTTTTATAACTACTTAGAAATATTGTAAAACTAAAATAACTGCATAACAACTAGTACATGAGGCAGGGGTTGATGTCATTTCTTTGACTTTTGATGGCACGAGTACTAATATATGTACTGTACAGGAACTGGGATGTAATATCCTTTTAAAATAGAAAATGTTTAGCAATTAATAGAAGTCTGTTTACTGTAACGATTTGCTCAAATATTACCTATATCTCGTTAACAAAATGTTGTCTATAGATATAATTTATGTTTTAGGATAAAAAAAAAACTGAAATATTAATTAGAAATAATTTGCAATGATAATTTGAAAAGAAAGCTAGAACAGTCGTGACAAAATTTGAGAATAAATGTGTAAAAAGAGAAAGTGTTGCAGAATCTTAATCTACGCATTTTGAACCTGTATATTTTAGAGATTTAAAAATACGTAGATTAAGATTCGTAAAAAAGAAAGTTGTGTATAACAACGAACAAACCACCACAATGGCACACTTTTACAATTTTCTGGAACTACTATAATGCGCCGTTCTAGCGCGACCGTGCCAAATCTGGCGCTCATTTGTAGAATCGAAGGGGGGGACATACTGGCCTTGCTTTTAAGATGGCTAAAGAAAGGATGGAAAAGTTAAGATGGCTACCTCTAGTAATTCTAGCTCTTTGGTACAGACATTCCTCTAAAAGTAATCGATTCAGGTTAAAGGATGTCCAAAACGTATATTAAATCCGTCGAAAATTCGAATTAAGAGTTTTCGAACCCATCATAATATTTTCCCTATACATTATTTGTATGCAGGGAAATTACAAATAAGTTCAAAATAATTCAGTTACGTATTATGAATTAATGCTGCATTATGTATGTATGAAGAAAAAAATGTAAAGCATTACATTTTCTAAACCGCTAATTAGAGCTCTAAATTTAGATGAGAATAACATTGGATAGGTCATTGAAATAAAATAGTTTTCGTAAGGTGATGGTGATCTTGTTTTAAAGGGATTAATCCTTTCCTGCTCTTGCATATCTAAGATGCTTTGCTCTCACTCATTATCTTTCTCGTGTGTAATCATGAAAAAGTCCAGTCCTTTTCCACACGCCTATACGGCATTCATCAGCGATGAGAGTGAAACGGTATTCGTCGCTAAAGACAACATGCCTGCATTCGGACACTGTCCATGTTGACCGGGCTCAACACCAATCCAGCCGGCTCTGTCTATGTTGATGGGTCAGTGGTAGGCGCGTTAATGGACGTCGACAACTAATCCCACCTTCTGCCAGTCGTCTCCGAATAATATACATTGATACAGGATGCACGGGGGTGACAAATGCCTTCGAATGGCTGATAGCGCCGCCATTGGAGTAGACGTGGTTCCTCTCCTGACTGCACGATCTTCTCGAGCAGTTGTCTGTCTCGGGCGGTTCTGGTCCTCTGCGACGGTTACATAGGTCTTCTCTGATCCACTGTTTCCATCACCGAGGAACTACCATATCGCTCCGGCCAAGATGGCGATTGATAGTCTGTTGGACCAGTTTCCCTTGGGCCTATGATGCGACTTCTCTCTAAATCCGATAATTGTTCATAGTACTGTCGAGTACTTCTCAAAGGCACTTATGTACACAACTTTCAGTATCAAAGCAGAAAATCGAGTTTAAGTGAGAACATCGGCAGTTTTAAATGTTGCACGATGCGTCGTTCTCATGCGCATTGCATGAGTCCTATAACGTCATTGGCGTTGACAGTTTGATTTTCTGCACAACTCTTAAAACGAAATTTGCATGCAGTTTCGTGAATGTAGCTCAATTTTTTTATGGGTGCATATACTTTTTTGCATTATATATATATATATAAAGGACGGCCCCAAACTGTTTTGCCCACACAAGAAAATATCCTTGAGCCGGCCCTATATATATATATATATATATATATATACAGGGTCTTTCAAAAGTCCGTATAAACTTTAAAAAATCATTAAAAATCGAAAAATCATCGCATTGAGGTACGATTTTTACTATAAGTATTGTCAGGGGGAGGGGATTGATGTGAGAAAATTTTGTAGTTTAAAAAATTACCTATAGGTGGCGCTTACCCGAATACATCTTCCAGAGGTATATAAATGAGGCTGTTATAAAAGAACTGTAGTGCTCTGTAGATTCTTAATTTGATTCATTAGTAAACGGTGTAAAGAAGTTTTTGCGAGAATATTAACTTTGATCGAGAAAGTCTTGTTAGTGAAGATGCATTACGTGAGCGGCGAATCAGCATCAAATGCTTTTCGAAAATTCTGAATTAGGAAAAATCTAGAGAAAGGAAAAGGTCCTATCAATTGTCCAGGCTTACTTAAGCTTGTTGCACAATTCGACACGTACAGTTAATTATTTTAATTGTCTTTCCGATGCGCTCAGCGCCACCTACATGTGATTTTTTAAACTACAAAATTTTTTCACGTCAAAAAACCCCTCGTCTTAGCAATACTTATAGTACAAACCGTACCTTAATGCGATAATTTTTCGATTTTTAATGAATTTTTAAAGTTTATACGGACTTTTGAAAGACCCTGTATATATATATTAATATATGTCCTGTTAAGCATAAGCAATTGATATTGTGAAAAAAGCGATTTATGGGTTTACAAATGGCAATTATATGGCCTAAATGATTCAAAAATTTTCAAGAGGGGCAGCGCCCCCTTTCACACACACACCAGGGGCTCCGCCCCTTAGAACCTCGCAATTTTAATACTCTTTAAATGAGACAGTACGGCATACTCTCAATAATTTTCCTCAGGACAGCCCTGGTCACAGATCCTAAAAGAAAAGAATACAAGCTTGCTAGGGACAGTAAAGCGAATTCGAAAGGAAATTCCTGAAATTGTGAAAAAAATGAAGAAACCATTGTACGAAACATAATTGCTAAAATACAATGATATTACTATGACAGTTTACCAAGGGAAAAGAAATAAAAACATCTTATTATTCAGCTTACTTCATCTCACAGTTGATATTGACAATAATGTTCCGAAAGAGCTTCCAGAGACTATATCATTCTATAATTCTACAAAATTTTGTGTAGATGTTGCCGATCAAAGAAAACGAAAATATTCGGTAAAGGCAGGATCCAGGAGGTGGTCAGTTCATGTGTGTTACAATATCCTTGATCTCGCTGGAATTAATTCTTTGATTTTGTTTAAAGTTGTTACCGGTAAAAAACCCTTTCATGGAGGCAATTCCTTCAACAACTTATTGAAAAGTTAAGCAGTCCTTATATTGTTATGTACTCGAAAAAGAAACAATCCGGACATACAGCAAACATCTGCAACTAACGGAGAATCCGTAGCAGCGCGAAAAAGAGTTTGTTGTAAAGTTTCGAAGTGTGGAAACAAAACTGTTGACATTTGTTCAGATTGTAAAATACCAATCTGTGGCAAGTGCACAACATATATAAAAAGTTGCTGCTTCAACTGTGTATAGTAGATGGACTATGAAAAAACGCCTTATTGGTAAGAAAGTCAATTGTTTTTACCCTAGATTTCTTCATACATTTTCCAACCAAGATATACACATTTTATTTTGTAAAAAACCATATTATTAGTTGATAAAATCTGCTTAAAAGCTTATGCACCAATAGCAAAACTCTTTATAAAAATGAAATTTGTATGTATTTTATGCTTATTTTTAAATCAACATTTTCATAATTTCCGACATTATATTACATAATTTTAATATTACTCTCAAAGAAATGAATAATTGCCATTACTATAAAAATGAATTCTTATTTTTGTACTAGAACATAAATTTTTATACTCTAGGTCAATTTGACCCATTCCGCGGTTTTAGGTATACCGAAACTGCCATGGTTTGTTAAGCACTAATAAAATAATAATGCTGTACACAGCTGTTTCGAGGATACGCTGGATCCCTTTCGTCAGTGCAGGAGAACCAGCAAAGCCAAAGTCAAACAGATGAAATGGGTGCAAATAGAAAAAACAGAGGGGATTATGTATATCCAAGACCTGAGTTAACTAATCAGAAAGCAGAATGAAGAACAGTTCAACTTATCTGAAATGAGAAGTAACATACAAGATTGGCGTGTAGGCCAACGGCCCTACCGTGCTGAAAACACCGGTTCTTGTTAGATCACCGAAGTCATGCAGCATCGGGCGCGGCTAGTACTTGGGTGGGGACCACCTGGGAACACCGCATGCTGTTGGCACATTTCGGGCGCGGTAGCCCGGTGGTTTGCGCGCTGGATTTTCACGCTGCCACAACTGCAGCCGTGTTCATGCGGAGTACGATCACGTTAAACATGTGGGTCCGTAAGTCCTTTCGAGGGGTTGGTGGTAGGGGAAGGAGGGTACGGTCCCTGTGGTTGTCTCCACTACTGGGTTCCGGTCTAAATTGGGTGGCACTTCCCGGCCGTCCAAACAGTTACCTTACACCTTTCTGGTTGGTTGGACGGTCTGGGTCTCAACAACAAGATTGGTATGTGCCAAAACAGAACAGAAATAAACCTGACAAAACGAGTTAAGTCCAAACAGGAATAAATGAGCCCCAAGAAGACAAAAAATAAGTAAAAATGACACATAAGAGCCCCAAAGGCTAAGAAATGGAATAAAGAAAATGGGCAAGAAAAAAAAAATTACAGGACACTCCACCAGAATAAAAACAAAAATGGAGCACTGGACAAGTCTTTAACTAAATTACTACTAACTAAATTTTTCTGGATATGGAAAGTTTCAAAGAAGTTACAATCATTGATTGATGTGCATTTGTCTTGCTGAAGAAAACTCAAAATGGTGGTCAAAATTAGAGTAATGTTGAGCAACTGAAGATTTATTGAATTCTCATTTTTGACATAATTTTCATGTACTTTAATACAAAATTTTAAAGCACGTTTAGCTTGACCAATATAAGAAAGGCTACACTGGCAAGAAATATTGTTAACGCCCCAAGTATTAGAAATTTCTAAAGGGTTTTTAAGCTTACAAAATCTGAGTTTATTAGAAGGTTTAATCCGTTCATGACCGGCGAGTGAAGAAAGCAGCATTTCTGTGGGCCCAAGGGTGACGTGAATCGCCTACAAGTCCAGGCCTGGGTACATTTAAGTTGAACATGGCAAAAAAACATATTAAATCAACTTTGCTTTAACACTAGAACGACGGGTATTTTGAACTGCCTAGAACGACGGGCAGCAGTCAATTTGACTGCCATAGAAAAAATACAACATCCCTTTAATTCGAAACCAAAACACCATAGTTACAGCATTTAGGATGTTTCTTCGATACAGTTTTTGCAATAAAAGTTCTTGATGCAATAAAAGTTCTTGGCATTTTCCACAGGTGGGCTTATTGCATGATGAACAAAAATCTTGCGTTTTATTACGGCAAAACAAACACTGATGACGTTTGTTACTTTTCACTACTTTTTCGCAAGGGAGGACTGCTGGACGTAGAGGTATTGCTTTGAAGGCGAGTTAAATCGGACGTATCATTACCGTCTGTTTTCTCCTCTGAGGAGCTGATGCTGCGCTCTGCAATTTCATTTTCATCAGAAACTACAAAATCTGCATAACTATCACTACCATTATCACTGGAATTCTCGTTAAGTTGGTGCAAAAGTGCTACACACTCATCAGTAGTCAGTCGCTTCCCATGAGACATTACGCCAAAATTTTCTGCAATAATTTACATCCAGCACGGGCGCAGTCGCTGTTCATTCTTGAAATATGCCGAATAATGCTAAAAAACTGATGCAATCATTCTTACGGCTTACAGTAACGCAATGCCGGAGTCGGATTGCATCATCGTGTAAAATCTCGTTAGAGGTCATTTTGACCGCTGCCATCATTCTAGGAAGATCATTGATTTGTTCTCTTATTATAAAATCTAAAATAATTTTCTTCTGTGTTTTCAATAACTTGTTATGTGGTCAAAATGACCGCTTCCGTCATTCTAGTGTTAAAATACGAAGTGACTGCTGCCACAACCCCTCGTGACCATATCAATTCTTGACAACCAATCACAGAGATCCTACTAAAATATCTGTAACCTCCCACAATCTGTTTAATTTCTGGAAGGATTTCGGCATTTTCAGCTGTTTTTTTTTTTCTATTCTTTTTCGTTAGGGTTAGTCCAGTATTTTTTTTTTAATGAAGATCTTTTTCACTAGAATTAAAATGTTTAAAATAATGTTTTTCATTTTCAGACGGAGGTTGAGCTTCCGCAAATGCGCCGTTAGATGCACTGAATCGCCAATATAGGCGATTACCTGCCAAGTATGGTAGTCCGGAAATCTCTATGACGTCATGAATCTGGGATTATTTTGTGTGTGTTGTCGCCAATGTAGCGATTTCGGGATAAATATGATCACTCTGAATACGTGCAGTGCAATGAAATGGGGCAATGAAATGCAATGTAAATGGTACTGATTTTACTGATGATTATATAGCTGGATGTCTCTTTTAGCTTTATGATGATGATATATTTAAAACCACGTACTGATTGATTACTTGATTGAGTTTCATTTAGACATATTGCTAAGATATTAATTATCAATATTGATTGATGTTGAAATATTGATCGAGCAAAGATAATGTTATAGATCATTAAATTATTCTTTTATAATTAATATCGGATATAATTAATAACAGTTAAACGGAAAGCTTGGTATATTATAAATATGGGGTAATGCTATAGGATTTTTAACCATTATCTTAAAATATCAGCAAGGTTCATATACATAGCCAGAATTTCAGAGTTGGGGGGGGGGGGGGGGTAACGATCGAATTGAGGGAACTTTCAAGGAAAACTTGATACAAATATGGATATTGAAATATACTCATATGTTTCAACAATGGGTGGAGTGGAGATGACTCCCAATCTTCACTGCTTACGCTAATGGTATGGCTTGAATGAACTCGGTTATAATTAATGTTTTGGATTGGTATCAAAATACCATGGGTTGAACGGAAAGCTTGGTAGATTATAAGTATGGGGTAATGCTATAGGATTTTTAACCATTATCTTAAAATATCAGCAAGGTTCATATACATAGCCAGAATTTCAGAGTTAGGGGGGGGGGGGGTAACGATCGAATTGAGGGAACTTTCAAGGAAAACTTGATACAAATATGGATATTGAAATATACTCATATGTTTCAACAATGGGTGGAGTGGAGATGACTCCCAATCTTCACTGCTTACGCTAATGGTATGGCTTGAATGAACTCGGTTATAATTAATGTTTTGGATTGGTATCAAAATACCATGGGTTGAACGGAAAGCTTGGTAGATTATAAGTATGGGGTAATGTTATAGGATTGATTTTAAATTTCCATGTTATTTTAAAAAGCCATTTCTTTTCATGACTCAGGGTAAATGTTTGATTTTGCTCGTAAATAATTTTATTAGACTAATTACTCTTCCCACTGACTCCGGTGGCAATAATTATCTGCGATACAGTCATAACAAACTGAATCAGCTTCTTAAAGTACATTGAAAACGATAAAGCGCTTGAAAAACAATAAAAGGCTTGTTATTTAGCTACGCTTGAAACCATATAGAATGAATTGATTGCGTACAAATTAAAATAGATCACTCGAAACTAAAAGAAATTCTTAGTAAAGAATTTGCATATAGTAACGGATTTGCTGTCTTAACGATCACACGCCATTCTGTATTTTTTAACAAATTAAAGAATTTTGTCACTATTCAGTGACCACAACTGCTTACTTAATCCACTAAAACTCGTTTCTTCAATTATGTCTATGTGTCTGCTTGTTTGACAGGATATTTTTTAAGCAAATTGAAACATTTAAATGAAATTTTGTACGATTATTTCAATGTGTAAAGGTAAAAAGTTTATTTTCAGGCAGATTGTGCCAGATAAAAGTCCTCAACTTTTTAGACATGCTATTCTCAAATCGTAAAATATTATAACAAATTAACTATCTTAAAAATACTATAGAAACATTTTATATGCTAATTTTTATTTAAAAGGGAATGACATTTCTATAGACGCTAACTTGCGTTATTCTCGTGATATTATACCTATTTTTACTTTCTCATACGTAGTGTTTTCATGGAATTTTTCTAGTGATTCCAATATATGTTTTTGGACCTTCTGAACACGTTTTGACTAATTTTTGAGTGATACCCGTCTGTCTGTATCTATGGTCTTTGGGGTACATGTTAGCTGCCACAAATATTGTGGGTTTTTCTTATTCAGGAAATTCACTGATTCAGCCCCATTGGTTGTACATTTGATGTACACATTCTTACCAATAATTTTTTTTCTTCTTCAGAACCATCCCGGACTCTATGCGGTCAGTAGTGAACTGTGTTTCTTCATTCAGGATTTTTGGGCTAGGAAGGCGAATGAAATTTTAGGGGGGGGGGGGGCAAGTTTTCTATTTGTCCTATATAATATATTTAAATGTTATGTCACATACATAGAAACTAGGTTAACATAAAATGTCTCCGGGAGTGCGAATACTCGTCTCGGGGGGGGGGGGGGGTCTTTGCACCCCCCCCCCTCCGAGGTATGCCTGAAAGAAACACTGGTAATGAAACAGCTAGGAAAAGGCGTCAAACACGTTTAGGGTCCATGGTTGGAAAAACCCTATGTATCCACTTAAAGTGTCTTTAATTAGACAAGTGATTTATGACGTTCCGAAAGAGGGAGGGTTACTGCTCTACTTTTTCCTTTCTTTGCCAATAGTGAGGCCCGAGGGAAAAGGTGATTCTTCAGTAGGGTAAAACAATTACATAAAAAAAAAGTAGTAAATATCATTGTTTGTCTGTGCAATGTATGTATCCACTCTAGCTAAAATACTAATTGACCAAATTTCACAAAATTTGGTAGATAAGTTACTTGTGGGATACTTTGGTGCTGATTAAATTTTGGTACGATTCGGAAATGAACCTGCTTTTTTTTACGAAATGGTCCCCAAAAATCTAAAAAACACAAAAGACTACTTATGTTCAAATGTACCAATTAAATTCTTGTTTCTTACGCAATTTTTGACGAGGAAAAGAATATAACACACTCCATTATACTTTAGGACTAACCGTTCTCAAGATATTTGAGACTTCTTGCGTTTTTGTTACGCCGATTTCTGGAAAATGTCCAATTGCCAAATAAAAACAAAACTTGAATTAAAAATGCAAATTGAGTGTTATTTGGTGCAATTAAACTCAATCTAATGAATTATTAAAGAAATAAAGAAAATATGAATTTCAGTCTGCAGGGAAAGTCATGCGCTGCCCACATCAGATTTTTTTTTCAAGGACTATCAGAGTTGTTTTAACCATTTGAAAGTTAGTACTTAGTACAATTCTAAAGCTTAATTTCAGTTCTCAATACAATCTAGTACATAAATATTTGTTGCATGAAAACTGTCATTTCGAGGCCTCTCTCTCTTTGTCAGAGAACAGTTGTTTGAGACAGCAGAATTTTCAGTATCAGACATGCTTTTATCATTCTGTAATCTAGCCTTATTCAGCTTGTGTACTAGCCTACAATATTTATACCCAGTCAAGTAGATTTTTAATAAATTTGTCAGAAAATTTTAAATACAGTGAAGGCTTTCTACACCTAAAACACCTCATGAAATTCTTGCAAGCATAAACTCGCTTAATTTAATTATTAATGGCTTATTTCTTTAAGTATGAACAGTATCGCCGACTGAATTTTTGAACCCCTATGCAGCAAATATGTGGCCCCTTATTACTTCCTATGTTACAAGTTATTGACCCTTTTTTCATGAACTGTTTATGCGGTCCGGACCTACAAGTCTTTTGGGCCCCTATGCAATGCATCTTTTTGTCCCTCCAGTCGGCGGTCTTGGGCATGTATCACTCAGGCACGGCTTACAATTATGACTGGCATACATCATACATCATACGATAACTTAAAGAAATCTGAGTCCTGGGAAATCTATTTTGATAGGCCTGTTCCCAGCAGATGAGCATAACATATACAATTTTTATAAGCTCTGGACATTATGATAAACTCAGCCTATACCATAGAACTCAGATATCTGTGGATATGTTCTGGAAATCCGGCAACAAATTGGATCAATTTAATTACCGCATTTTATTATTTTTGCTGACCCATAGTCATTCTTTTCTCGGGCCCCTTTCAATGGTTACATAAATATACATGTATGCAAGTGACATATTGCGAATAAAATAGATACTTTGGGACCCTAAAGCTTAGGAATCTTTGAAAAAATGTCTCTGTCCAGAGTTCTATCTGTATATGGGAGCCCCACATCGAATGGCAAATATCGTATAGTGGGCTCCTAAAACCGAATGTAAAATATAGCGTAGGGGGGTGGGAGGGGGGGGGGCGAATGTAAAAATTAAGGCCGGCTGAAGATGTTGCTTCTAGGCCCTAAAATTGCAACAACGCCACTTTTCGACCAAAATAATAGTCATAATTTTGCTAATTGATCTATTACTAAAAGACCGATAGTTATAGTTTAGGCAAGGTGAACAAGGAACACAGATTAGACAAAAGGCTTCAGACCGAGGCCTAGTAGTCTCTATGGGGCCCCTGCAACCACAAAATATACAAAAGCGAATAAACTAATAAAAGATGCTACTGATTCTGCCTTACCAACTACAAACCCTATTCAGATTACAACTACTGAAATCTGAATGAAGATAAATTTCAGAATAACACGAAACAATAAAGGAAAACGTAAGAGAGGCCAATTAGTGATCATATGCGATTTTTCAATAATTAGCTTCAGACGAAAGTTAAAAAATTCTTAGAATAAAAAAGAAATTTCTTTTCCCATTTTGAAGCCCCAAGCAGACGCATGGATTGCTTGGCCCTAGGCACTGGTAGATCTACTCTGTTGTAACAACAAAGAAGAGGGTTTTAGAATGGATTCGCTTTCAAAGCAAATTGAACTCAAGCGTTTCCTTGTTTTTGACAAAAATAAAGTCATAAATTTTCCGTCCCTAATTGGTGCCACTTGCCTCAACGATCCACACATGTTTGCCTTGAAGCGTCAATTCCGATAGTGGTGCCGCTATGGGGGGTGCCGCTAAAGAGCTTGATTACACCTCGAAGGACTTGAAAGGAAAAGATCCCGTTCCCGAAGTATTTTCATTTTGTCGCCCAAGCTTCACAGGTGCATGTAATGGCTTATAACAGAACACTTAAATAGAGTATATTTTAAAAATATTTTTTATTGTAATAAAAATTTAAAGTGTCCCCGGTTCATTGTGTATGTGAGAATATGATATCATTTGAATTACGCTATGAATTTAAAGTATTAAAATACCATTTATTAATACTTATCATCTGAATGCACACAATTCTTCGGCGTTATTGGTAAAATTGGTTTTAATGATTGGGCTGCTCCTAACTTAATATCTAATACTAAACAATAACTTCTGCTCCTAACTTATGTAATAATTTGTATACACACATTAATATATTCATGAATTTTAAAGAAATTTTAGAAAACATTTTAGAATAAATTGTAAAAGAAAACTGTTGAAGTTTTAGAATTGTTATGACTTTATACTATATCAGTTTCGTAAAATCTAGCGCAAATAAAGAAATTTTTATGTGGGCAGCACATGACTTTCCATATATAGTACAACGAATGCATTTTTTTCACATAATGTCATAATATATAAGATCGGCACAATGTTTGTAATGTTAAATTGCACAATGGGCGCTTTTCCATGAATTATTTCGAAGTACCTAATTAATTTATGTTTCGCACAACTCTAAATGGACAATTATCAATATTGATAGCATACGCAATAAGCAATAATCCACATAAATTTCAATAATTAACTCATCATTGTGGTGTCATTTTTGTTAACTTCATTTTTTTTCGATTTTAACAATGTTTACTTTAATCTGGTGCAAAATATCAAAGCTGGTGTTTTTTTGCCAAATAAGATACCACTAAATAAGTCAAAAGTCAAATAAGTCATCACGTACGCCACATGTCTCGCCTAGCGTTACAGACAGAAGGGCATTTCTTATATATAAATGACTGTTGACGAATTGTTAGGCGTCAAAATTATTATGCAATGTATCTTCTGTCGTGAATGGAACAAACTAGACCCACGAGAGTGATGTTAACAAATTTAGCGTAGAATACTACATGTAAGAGTAAATATATTGCCCAGTAGTTTATAATTTTTAATTTTATGTAATTTTTTGAAAAAGTGCAATATCTCGAGAACATATATTTCAAGAAAAGTATTTGAAAATAAAACGAAAAAAGAAAAAAAAAATCGACGGTAGTTCCAGTCCGAAAGACCCAAAATGGTTTTAAGTTAATAACATTTTTAAAAATAAAACTCAATTTTCCTAATAACGAAAAAAAAACAAAAAAAACTCCACCCAAAATCGGATTATAGACACTTATAGGGTTTTCAAAGAGCTACAAATCCTTGCTTATTGTTTATAGCTATCACTTAAATGTTTAAGATATAAGCATATTACAAACTTGAAAGCATAAAATTTTAATACTTCTTCAACGTAAAAGGTCGGTTACTCGAAAATTATAAGAGCTTTTTAATACTAAATTTTCTAGTACGCATTTTTGTCGTTTACTATTTATATCTATTTTTTATAGTTTACTATGTATTTCAAATGAAAGTTAGTAAAAAAAATTACTCTCTCAGAGAGAAATTTTTTTAAAAGTTTATTCATAAAAAAGGGTCAAAATATTACAACATTGAAATTGTTTTAATATATGCATAATTTGAACGCTATTTCCGACCAAACAAGAAAAATTATTTACATTTTTATTAGACTCGAGATTATAAGCGTCTAAAGTATTTACATTTTTCGTAAAGCTCCGCTTTTCCACCAGAGAAACCATAGACGTTATTCACATCAAAATGGGTAAGCAATATTTTGATGAAATAAATCAAAGTTTTTTAGAAATGAATTTCAGAGAAGTGCATTCACAGGACGCAGCATCTTTGCTATTCAACCTAATACTAAATACCGTGCATGTCCTTTATGCTTCCTCGTGCAGTAATGAAAAACTGTTTCAAAAATTCAAATTTTCCATTTTTATAGAAATCCATGTTTTAATACTAAATCTATTTTAATAACCATTAAAACATTCTTCTATCGTTTGGGAAAATAATTGCATAGGTGTGCATATATTTCATTTGTAATCAGTATTGTAATTGACGGCTTCAACGATTAATTTTATGTTAGTTGCCATATGAAATTAACTTTACCCTGGTTTAAAAAATATTAATTGCGAGCGAACAAGAATTTTACTTTGCTGAAATTATAGATATATCAATTATTAATGCGCACATTACGCGGTATTGAGGCACACGGCCCTTTGAATTCGGTAGCTTCAATTATGAAATCAGCTCAAATGAGCAAAGAAAATGTTTTGCATTAAATCCTTTTACGTAATTTTGTAGAATCATAAGCAGAAGAACATTTTAGAGTGGAGACTGATCTTAATGGGGACTAAACTCCTATATCTCACTTACAACAGCTTATGCTCTTCATCATACTGAAAAACAAATCCCCATGAAAGTTCCATTAAAAGTACTATTATGCGACTTTGCATATACAAGTATACAAAACTTACAAAAGAAAAATATTTATGAAAGAAAGTAAAAATCAGTAAATGTAGTTAAATTTTACAAGCATTAATAAATTTTTTGTAAAATTGAAAGTTTCGCTTATAAAAATTTTAGCTCAAAATTACGACTGAAAGCAGGAATCGAGCCCAGCCCTCTTGGATTGTACCCAATCATGTAGCCAGTTACAATATTTCAACCGTAAATTATGTTACACCTTTTGTTTTAATTTCTATTTTTATTAAAATTTAAAATTGCTAATGTTAAAAATAAATGAATTACCCAAGATTCCTAAATAATGCTACTATCAAGGTAAAATTTCTTCATTACAATACGGTTCGTACTCACTTCTAGTAAATCGTGTTAACTTTAAATACATGTAAAAAAAAATTGATTGTTTTGAAATCACTGAAAAACGAAACACGGTATTGTAATCCATACTGGAAAATGAAATCCGGTACTGTAAATGTCCTCCATTCGATCCTCGCCCCCCCCCCTTCTAAAATTCTATCTACTCCTATAAACTATACGGATATTTAAAATAATGTTTCAATATCCTACTGTAAGTTTTCCGTTCAATTCATGGTCATTTTATTCCTTTTCGAAGTAGTCATTGGACACCCCCCTTCCTATTCAAGTGGTGTCCGTTCCCCCTTATGGGAGGCCCTGTTCTGTTCCAATGCAACGACTAACAATGTAAATGTCCTCCCCCCCCCCTTTGAAATTCTAGCAACGCCTGCGAACTGTACGGATACTATAAAAATATTTCAATAACTTGTACATAATCATATATTTATATACAAGTTTTACGTTCAAAGCATGGTCCTCTTATTCCTTTCCAAAGTATTCATTGTAACCGCTGTTGTGCAAACGGTACCAGTGGCGTACGGCACATGGGGGTCCCTTCTCCCTTTGCTGTGAATTAGCATATTAGTTATCAATACAATCCCTCTTGCAAAACAAAATCCAGCACTCTTAATGTCCTCTATTCGATCGTCAACCCCCACCCTCTGTAAAATTCTGGCTACGATACGGCACAGACATATTAAAACAAATATTTAAATATTCTATAACTATCTTCTATTTTAAGTTTTCCGGCTAATTTGTAATTTTTATACTTCATAAATATTAGCTTTTTATAACATAAGCAGAAATGTTTATTTTACAAAAGTTAGTTAAAACGGTGTTATATTTGTATTTTTCGAACCTTAACTGAAATCATGAAATTAACACGTAGTTTTAAATATACCATAAATGACTGAAACAAATAAATATTTTGTACCGTATCATTTAATTGTAAGTATAATACTTGTCCAGAAATCACTGCATTGCCGCGAATTGGCAAAAAAATAAACCCCATCCCATCACTCCGACATTCAATATTTCTATATTCAAATCGACATCCGTTATAAACTCACAGGGAAAGAGAAACTAAAAAGTTTGACCATCGCGAGCCGTTTGTAATATATTACCCCTGAATGTATCGCATTTTGGGGATGTTTAAATAAAATTAAAGTTGGAAAGTGTTTCATAATCAATACTTTATACATGACTGATCTTTCTTGTGATTTCTTAATACTTTTCGTTGCTGAGTAAGCCTGTGAGAAATAAACCATGGTGATAGTTTCCATTTAAATTCATATCTCAAACCTGCGATTTTCCAAAGGGGTTTAATGCGTTCAATAAACTCCCATAAAACTCAGAGATTTAATTGACTTTCACGTTTTAAACCAATAATGTCCAACCTTTTTCGTTGTGAATCATGGAGTGAGAGAGTAGAACTCCTAGAAAAAATTGTCGTTTTTCACTAATATCTCGAGAACCACTGGTCGTAGAAACTCGAAACATGGCCTGTATTTCAAGTGGGGCGACCAAGACAAATTTCATGAAATTCTCCAGTTATGGTGGATCATACATACATACTTTTCTTCTTTATGTATGTAGATACTCCGAAAAACAAGTATGCTGCTAGTATATAATATAAAGAAATTTAAAATTCACAATGATGGGCAAATTCCTGCAGTATTCTACATTATACTGTTATGTAAAACATTACATTAAAGCATTTATTTTAATTCTCCTTAAACGAAGTGTAATAATCTCTGTTCTCAGTATACAAAATGTTCCTCCCAGGAAGATCTGAATAATAAAATATTTTGTTCCATTTGTAAACAAATTTACAAAATATATGAAGATTGATACAGATATGCCGAAATGATAGCACTAAAAGATATACCGCAGAAGATATACCAGCAAAATTTTCAACGATCGGCTAAACTAAATATATGAGTTTGAAAAATCTTTGCCAAGATAAAACATATGACATAAGAAATCATTGAAAATACGGATGACTCCTGTAATCTTTAAACCCAAGGCCACAATTGATATAACATAGTCAAAAACGCAATATAGTTTATTTATATAATTTATTTTTGTATAGGCATTTATTCAATTACTCACATAAAAAATATGCGATAGAGTATAGGCCTTAACTATAATTTTTACGCGTAGACCCGCAAATTGACAATCAGCTCGGAAGGTTAAGAAAACCCTACCCGTTATTTGAGAAATAAAGGAAACCTGAGAGGCAAAGCCGATATGTCTATGAACCCGACCCGATGAAGGTCTTTAAGATAAAGACTACAAATTTAAGGTAAAGATAGAAGAAGGTGTATAATTTAACTTTTCCAATATTTGCTATTTTTAGGAATGCTATATACACCAAAATGTTTGATCTGCTGACTAAATGAGAAACGTCTTCTTTTAATTGAGATAAAGACCTTCTTTTAAGTGAGAAAAATTGACCCATGTACAAACTTAAAAAAAAAACAAAAAAACTCTGGAATAAAGAAAAAATTCTAAAAATTAAATGTGAAAGGTCCTTTCCACCAAATCCTTCGAAATATAGATTAGAAAAAGCATTTGGCAGTGAAATAGAAAATGGAATTTTGGAAGCAGCATATATCGTATGATAGAAAATAGAAAGAAAATGCTATATTTCTTTCTATTTTCTATCATTCTATTATTTTGCAATATTTTGTATTTTTGGGGAGCGCACACCGAAATATTTAATTAGCCGAATGGATTAGAAATACTTTGTCGTAAGTAAGATAAAGATTTGAAATTTGGTGTAAGGGGACAGACAGTTCGCTAAGGCCTGCTTTTAAAATCAATTTTTTTAGAAATTACCATTTTCCCGGGGTATGCTTACTGTGAGAACATTGACATATAATATAATGGGCATTCGGCAAGTATTTTAATTAATTGCCTTAGGTGATGAAAGCTTAAAATATATTATAATTTCTTTACAGTCTTCCTTAACAACTTTTACTATAAGGCTTAACACCTGGCATTTGTTCATTTTCTGTAGCACTTCCTAAACTTTGTTTTTTTCTTCTTGAAACACAAATGTCTTATCGACATTTTCATCTGGTAAATACTTAACCTACTGTCAAAGACCATATGCTCCCCCTCCCCCCTAACTTTTCAGAATAAAACCATTAACGTGCGGTCTGGAAATAGACATATTACTTCCATGTTTCCGACAGTGCTTTAGGCCCCAAACTTTAACAAAGGGACAGGAAACAGAGAAACCTATCTCATTTATTAAAATGCATGGTAATCAATGACACCCATTTTTGACATGGGTGAAGAAAACAATAATTCTTCGAGCAAAACACTAGATAAAGCTCCTATATATATATATAGGAGCCTTAACACTAGAGATTCCCAGATTCCCAGAGACGTAATACATGTCTATTGAAATTCCTATGTGACATCCCCCCCTCCCCGAATTTTGAATTCTTACAGAAATCATCACAGATGGAAATCAAAGATTTGAAAATGATGTAATGCTCTCCTTAAGTCTCACAGACATAAACATAGGCGTAGAGTTATAAAAAATATTGGGGATGGGGGGGGGGGGGAGAGACTTGAGACTGTCCATTTTTGTGAGACATATAAAACCGTTAATGTACACTTAAAAATATCGGACATCTTCATTTAACGGACACGCTTCAATAGTAGACACTTCCATTTAACAGACACGGTTCCATACAGAACAAGCACCTTCATATAATTTACACATTCACTTAAAGAGCATTTTTAAATTATCCCACAAAAAATATAAATAGTTTTTTAACCGCAGAATAGCTTACTCTTCGGCCAATGACAAATATTGATTTATGTCAAACAAATGTAAAAATTATGCATTAAGAAAAATAATAATAAGATGTGGTCAGCACATGAGCTTCGCTGCATATTCACGTTCTCTTTATTTCTTTAATAATTCATTAAATTGAGTTTAATTGCACAAAATAACAGCCATAATTATTTTAAATTACATTAAATTTGCTCTTTTAATTCAATTTTCGTTCTCATTGGGTAACTGGACTTATTTTCAAAGGTCGAGTAACGAAAATGCGCAAAAAACAAAAATATCTCGTGAACGGCTAGTCTTAATGTAATGAGATTGGTCTTACACTTTTCATCGTTAAAATTGATGTATAAAGCTAGCATTTAATGGATATATTTGAGCATACTTAGTTTTTAATTTCAGATTTTGACGATTTTTACGGACCATTTCGCAATAAATATCAGGTTATTATTTTCCGAATCGTACCAAAATCTAATCAGCACCACCAAGGTAACCCACAAATGACTTATCTACCACATTTTGTGAAATGTGAGCTATTAGCTTTCCAGCTAGTGGCCCGCGAAATGGCTCTCAGAAATTGCTTGCATCAGGCAACTTTTACGGGTCATTTCACAAAAAAGTCGCTTTCTTTTATCCCGAATCGTACCAAAAACTAATCAGCACCAAGGTCAGACACAAGTGAAATTTTATGAAATTTGGTCCATTACTTTTTGAATTAGTACAGATACATACATTGAGTAGATACATACATTGTACAGACAGACACACAGACGTCACGCTAAAAATAGTTTTTTCGTGTTCTAAAGGTGTCAAAACATGTAGATCCGTCGAAAACTCGAGTTGCGATTTTCGGCATGATTCCAATACTTTCCCTATACATTACCATGTATTGCAGGGAAAGTAAAAACAGTGTTATAGCTTCCAGTTGTATTCAAAATTTGAAGATCCGTCGAAAACTCGAGTTGCGATTTTCGGCATGATTCCAATACTTTCCCTATACATTACCATGTATTGCAGGGAAAGTATAAATCTTATTATCATTTATTTTATATTATACATACATTACACACACACACACACATATATATATATATATATACATATATATATATATATATATATATATATTACATAAAAGTACTTTTGCAAATTTAAGAAAATTCAAATTACTCTTGAAAATGTCATAAGTAGTATGTATTTTGTATTTTAAAAGTATTTGAGAGATAGTTGTTTGGTTTTATACTGAAATTTTCCTGACTATATCACATTATGTTTTGATTAGTACACGGATACATCCAGTACCAACTGACTGTACGAGAATTTTTTTTTTTGTCTCAAGTAAAAATGACGGGTTTAAAAGAAAACTTGTTTTTACTAAGTTCGAGCTGATATAGTATATTTTTTCCAGTATATTTTACTATGTTTCTATAGTAATAATTAAGTACATGTTGTTTTCTATTTTAAAAACCTACAATCTCTAAGCGTCAGATGAGCAACCATTTCACTCAAACAATGAATTTAAAACAAAAATGAAAGAAAGAATTTTTGTCAAGTTATACAATGAAAATGATTGAAACGCATTTCTTATAATCATAATTCAGTTAAAAAGTATTTTTTATATAAAAATAGGTTTAGAAATTGATAAAATTTCTGTGTTTCATCAAATTTATAAAATTAAATGGAACTTCGTATATACAAGTATACAAAACTAATAGAGGTAAACAACTTATGAAAGAAGATAAAAATCAGTAAATGTAGTTAAATTTTAGAAGCCTTAATCTACTTTTTATAGTATTTAATGTTGCGCGCATAAAAATTTAGCTCAAAATTACGGCTGAAAGCGGGAATCGAACCCAGTCCTCTTGGATTGTATCCAAGCACGCCAACAGTTACAATATTCGAGCCGTAAATTATGTTACACCTTTTGTTTTAATTTTTATTTTCACGAAGGTCCATACTCACTTCTAGTGAATTGTATTCACTTTAAACATCAGTAAAAACAAAACAGTATAAAAATACACCCGATTTCGAAAACTTGCAGTTTTCGAAATCACTGAAAAACGAAATCCGATACTGTAATCCATACTAGAAAACGAAATCCGGTACATTAAATGTCCTCCATTCGATCGCCTTCCCTCCCCATATCTGAAAGTCTGTCTGTCAAAGCTTATAAACAATGTGAATATTAAAAAGTATGTTTCAATATCCTACCACAAGTTTCAATCCATAGTCCTTTTATTCATTTCTAAATTATTCATTGGGGTCCTCTCACTCGAGTGGTGTCCGTTCCCTCCCTTATGGGCGGCACTGTTCCAATGCAACGACCAGCAACGTAATGTTCTCCTTCGATCATTGCCCTCCCCCCTCTTCGAAATTCTGGTAACGTCTATGAACTGTACGAATATTTAAAAATATTTCTATATGCTATACATTATCTTATATTTATACTGAAGTTTTCCTTTGAAACCATATTTAATATATATTTATTTCAAACAAATATTTAAATATTCTATAACTATCTTCTTTTTTAAGTTTTTCGGCCAATCAGTGATTTTTATACTTCATAAATATTAGCTTTTTATAACATAAGCAGAAATGTTTATTTTACAAAAGTTTGTTAAAACGGTGTTATATTTGTATTTTTGGAACCTTAACCCAAATCATTAAATTAACACGTAGTTTTAAATATACCATAAATGATTAACACGTAGTTTTAAATATACCATAAATGACTCAAACAAATAAATATTTTGTATCGTACCATTTAATTGTAAGTATCATACTTGTCCAGAAATCACTGCATTGCCGCGAATTGGCAAAAAAATAAACCCCATCCCATCATTCCGACATTCAATATTTCCATATTCAAATCGATCATCCGTTATAAACCGAAACTGTAAAAAGCACGTTTGACCATCCCGAGTCGAACAAAACCCCCATCATCTTGAACACAACAAAAATGTAACCCCAAAATAATGCTTTGGAAAACGCCAAACGTGACGATATCCTCCTCAAATAAATGTAACCCCAAAATAATGCCAAGCGTGTTGACTATTGGCGATGAAATGACGTCACGGTCGGTCTTAGGGGAGCTCTAGACAGCAACGGCGCATTTGCGGAAGCTCAACCGCAGGATTTACTTTTGTATATATGTTTATTGTAGTTATTCTTGACTTTTGTATATATATTTATTGTAGTTATTCTTGACTTTTGTACATATTCTATTTTGTGTATTGTAATATTTATTGATATTTCTTTAAAATATTATTTGTTATACTACTAACTAAGAGTATTTAATTTAAAATCTAAAGTTAGTTTTCAAATTTGACGAATTTCTGCATGTGAAGAACTTGCAAATTTGTTTATTGTAGTTTCTCTAGATATTTCTGTAAAATATATTTATTACGACTGATAGAAAGTATTTAATTTAAAATCTAAGGATAAGTTTAAAATTTGAGGATTCTGTAAGTATCAAGAACAACAATATTTGCAAAATTTTTAATTCTATGAAGTCAAGAAATATTTATTTTTTTTGTTATTTTAAACAATTTGAAACCAACTTTTATTAGGTGCGTTGCTTTTTTTATTTAGTAACGAGTATATTCCTATGGCGGGTCCAGGAAGGGCTAAACCGATATGGTTCTAATAATAAAATAAGAGTGAAATATTCAGCTTTACCATTATTGCCACATGTTAAACATTTTATTTTTGATGTATTACATAGATTGTATGTATATACTTATTATTGAGTATGTGTTTTGTGTTACTAAGTCATAGAATATATGACGCATGTGCATTTTTCTGCTTTGTTACCAACAGATTATTCTTTTTGTGAAAGTGAATTGGAAACAATCTTATTAGATGTATTTATTTAATATATATATATATTGGATTATAGGGATAGAAAACATTGTATAAAATACAAAATCACGGATAAAAGGGAATAGAAATATACAAATAAAAACATACCTTAATCAAAACTTTTCAATGTATCGCCTATTTCTAAGGAGATGCATTTATATATTGCTAGTTATATCTGTGCTAGTGAATTGTAGTAAGCTTCATTTAATGAACTGCTCTATACTTTTGACAGAAAGCATTTGTAGTGGGAAACATTCCCGGCAACCTTTAAAAATTATCTGCCGCCGTGGTTAAGTAATGGTTCAATGAAAAATTGCTGCGGAGGCAAAAAAAAAAATACATGTATGGCTGAATTTCTGATAATTGTAAATTTTGTGTTCCTAAAATTTAAAAAAATACTTATAATAAGACAGATATTTTTTTGCAGTATTTGTTTAGAATTTAAGTTGTTCTACTTGGTTTTCAACAAAAAAATATATTTTAATAGTATTAAATATAGTTTTGACTACATAAAACTGCAAATTTGTCATTTGTCACTGTCCCCAAGTTATGATTTGAGTTTTCAATTACAACAGTAAAAAGCACAAATAATGAAAATAAATGGGTGGCATTTAAGAAATTGCGATTCTAAATTATGAAAAAAAAACATTTTTGTAAAAATTTTAATGATATTTTTTCATAAAATTGCTTTTACATACTTGCCCCTAAGAATTGGCGGCAGTACGATGATGACAGCAGCAGTTTTAAACCACATGAAGAACATCTTTTAGTATTTTGTTCTATAGCAGTTTAAGTAACATAGTTGCATTATATATCAAATATAATATACACTTCAAAGATATTAACTGATTCATTTTATTTATTTATTTATTTATTTTTTGCATGATGTCTTTTATTCAACGTGTTGTATAATGTGCAGATAATCTTACATGTTTCAGAGGCTAGCATATGTATAAATAGTGCTTTTACCGAAATTATTATAATGTTTAAACTATTAACTTTGTTCCTGCAACCCAATTTTTATGAATTGTTATGTACAATCTCTGTCTTCTATAAAATGTATTTATCTAAATGAATTTATAGGTGTTGGGTGATGTCAGTGGCGGAGCAAGTTATTTTTGTTAAATTGGACAGCGGACCAACTTGGATTTGTGTGAAATAGGTAACTCTAAAATTTAGTAAGTAATATTATTTTTATATTAATTTTTTAATAACTGATGAATTTATAAATAATGTCATAGAACTCATTACATAACTATTTAAAGTATTATCTTATATTATTATGTATTTTGTTGTCTTTGATTCCTGCATTTAGCATTCTTTTAACAAGTGAAACCAAATGAATACTAATTAGTTTTGCTGCTAAATTTAAGTCCGCAAACTTAATAGTATTTTTTTGGATACGATGACTTCAGTAGGATTTTTAACTTTGAGACATGGAATCAGAAGATAACTGAATATCAGCAACTAGTAAAGTAAGTAGATAAATGCTTTTTAATGGTTAGTGATAAATGGCAGTTTTCAGATTATTGTTTTGTGACTGAATATTAAATTTATTGCATAGGAAGATAATTTAGTGTATTTTAGTTTATAGTGTGTTTTTCATTTAATTGTTTGAAAGAAACTTATTTAAGCTTAGTATATGTAATTTGTATTTTCCTTTTAAGAATAATTCATATTTATACTCATTAACATATATAATTTTCTCTATATTATATAAATTATCTATATCACCTAAAAACTATTAAATAAAAATGCTTTTTAGTAATATACAAAAAACTATTATAAGTTCATTTAATGTTCTGAATAGCACACCTATTTTTAAATGAAAGCACTGGTTTATTCTATTTTTTTGTATTTATATATTTGACTTGATTTTAGCAAGCAATAATATCTATTTTTTTTTTCTTTTGAAATTTTAGCGAGTTCAATTTAAAAACTAGCATTCATGAACAGATATGCAGAGGTTCCTAGTAGAAGTAAAAAAATATACGAAACTATGTTTAGATATTATGGTTTTTTTTTTATCTTGTTAGTAATATTCATATTTTTATATTTATTTAGGTAGCATCAAATTGGAATCTAACATACCTCATGTATTGGATTTCTGTAAAAGGTGACCTTTTGTCATTTGTTTTCCTAATATACTGTTTTTGAATTTTCTTAAAATGCTTGATAATTTATTTCGATTTGCCTATCCCTCTTTTGTATAGGGAAGGACTAGATTGTGAAATAAAAATTGGCCAGTGTTTTGAGACCTCTGTGTTACTTATACATGTGTTCATAATGGTAAATACAAAGTAAGGGGGAAAAGGTGTTCGTCCAATTCAATATAGTCTTTGCGATGATTGCCCATTTAAAATTGAAGGTAGATTAATGAGAAAACCCCATTTACACTATAAAATATCCCAAGTTGTCTTGCAACATAATCATAGAATCGGCTCAATCGACTATAGTTTATATCAACAATTATTAGCTGCAGAGGGAAAATGTAGTGTTAAAAATATGATAAAATGTAATGTTTCTAGTCTAAAGAATTATACTCGGAATAATATTGGAATAATTGATATTTCATCAGATATAAGTAACTTGAGACAAAACTTAATAAGTACCCTTTATTGTCATATGAAAAATAGCGATATTTTAATTGAACTGTTAAAAAAATTAATAAAAGATGATAAAAACTGTAATATCCATCAGGAAACTAATGAAAATCTTATTTCCCACTATCTTTTATTTCAAACTAAAATAATGAGATTATTAGCATAACAGTTTCCTAGTGTTTTATTTTTCGATGCAACTTGATATTGAAGACCTTCCTCTTTATTCTATTTTGTGTGAGCATGGTCGAGGTAAACCAATATGTTATATTTTTGTTTTGAATGAAAAGAAAAGCACAGCAATTCAAAAATTCATTGACTTTAATCCTTCAGTATTACAATCATGTAGAATGTTGTTACAGAATACAGATACTGACTTAAAAGAAATACATATAATTAAAATGCTTTTTCCAAATGTAATAACTATTTTATAAATTTTTCATATTCTCAAATATTTGCATTTCAAAATTTCTTCTTCGGATATTAATAAATCGCTAAAAGAAACTATCATGCTTATTATAAACAGATTGTACATTCTAATACTAAAAAGCAATATTATCAAAACTGAGAAATCCTTAAAATGCCTTATATTCTCCTAACTTGTATAATTATTTCATCACTAACTGGGATAGTTGTAAGGAAAAATTTGTTTTAGCATATACTAAATGCTATGAACATCTAGACAATAGAACAAATAATAGAATAGAAAGCCATAATCAAAAAATAAAACCATATCTTAAGCCAAAAATGCACTTCTGTGTTGTCAGAGAAATCCTAAAATTCATAAAAAATGTCTCAAACTCTAAAGTTCATTCATCCTTCAAAGAAAGTTATATCAAGTCACAGGCGCAGAAACCAGGGGAGGGAGCATATGTCCCACCCAACTGTCGGGGTATGGTCCCCCCCCCCCCCTGAAGTTTAAAATTTGCATTTTTCTTATAAAATTTTTAAAAATGCTAAATTTTTAAATATGTCAAGTAAAACGCTTGCTGGATGACCTTTCAGATAAGGTGACTCAGATCATGGGATAATCTGGGGTTAACTTGAAGGCATATGAAGAAAGAAAAAAACTTATTCGGACATATTCCAGCCCATTAGCCATAGGAAATTAATAAATTGGTCCTTGTCTACAACCCTACCCCAAAGTCGTCTTTACCATTGATGTCTCAAAACACATCAGCTATCTTTGCCATTTTCTTTAGCCTATTGCTTATTTCTGATTTCTCTCATCGATGTATACCTGGGGCATTGACACTGTTGACAAACTAATCTGGGTACCCTGGAATGGGGATTTTTTACTGGACATCAAAGAGACAGTGGTAACCATACTTTAGTTTGGCACCTTTTCCTTGTCGAATACAGCTTTTCAATAACTGACCACCTGTGAATTAATGATCTTGTCTGCATTTCTGTTTTGAATCTGGACCCACCTTCAGTTTCTAACTGGGCTAGGAATTTAGACTGACAGTTCATCGACTTCTGATTGAAGTGCATAAATTTAGCATCTTTGCACTTCCCCATCCCAACTAGTTAAATATTTTTCTTAACTAGTCTGCCACATTGAGCTGAACCATATCCTTAGCATTCGGATACCACAACGAGACTTGCCTACATCTACTGATCACCGATCAGGGAACTCTTGCTCCTTTCCCCTCTTCTCTTCACTATAATTATTTCAATTTTATGGCATTCAAAATTTTTAATTAGACTCTAATAGGCACAGCATTAGAATTTCTTTAATGCAGTGATGAAGAGCACTCATTTATCCTAAATTTTTTTCGATCTCCACTTAATTTCCGCAGGAGGTAAAAGGCTGGGATTTTTCCTAGCCCAGGGACTCCAATAAACTGAATTCCTTGATCCATGTCCTTGGTCCATGTTTAAAATTTGTCAGCCTATGGAAAATGTGTGGGAAAAAAACTATCGACTTTTTTGTAAATTCTGTCTCCTCAGCTCTCTTTGCAACATCTTTAACCCCGATTTAAAACAATTGAGATCGTAGATTAAAAATTGAGGAAGAAGATATGTTTTAAGGAACAGATTGATTCCCGCCACCCTTGTTAGAGGTTTTCGAAAATATTTTAAAATTATTTAATATCTTTTATAATAATATCTATAATAATCTTTTGAATATTACCTTTTAAAAACATCGCAAAGTTAATTATTAGCTCCAAATAAGGGGGACATGCATATATACATAAATGGGTTTCTACACATTAATAGTAAGATTATCTTTCCTAGTCCCAAAGGAGAGTGCAACAGAATATTCTTAATCTCATATATTGTTTTCTATTTAGAGACCTATTTTCTATTGTAACAAAACTGTGATATTTATCTAGAACTAGATATAAGTTCTAGTGGCCTTCGGCTGCATTTTTTATAATGTAAATAATTAATGCTTTGCTTAAGTTGTACATACTTATCATGGTACATATTCATACATATCATTTTATAGAAAATTAGAATTATCTAGGTTTTAGGCTGAAAAGGAGCTGCTGTACCCCCCCCCCCCCCATTACAATATATTGCTTGTCACATAATGAGTGCAAAATAAAAATTCAGGGAGGGAGAAGATTTCGAACCTGTTAACCCTTCTCCCTAAATACTGTAGATATCCTAAAAAATAAATAGAGTCTTCCTATCTTTCACAATACTCGAAATCCAGGGGTAACAATATCTCACTCTGAGTTGGTTTTGACGAGAATGTGGCAAAAACCTCTTGACTACATTTTTATTTTACATTCTACTTGTCACTTTATATCCATGTCTTCTTTTCCTATACCCTAGTGGGATTTGACATCAACCACCCCTGTATATATCTGAGTGCTGATACCCTTTCTTCTTGGAAGTAGGGGTTATCTGAAAAAAAAAACTCCTATTTAGGGACCAATCCACCTAAGAAACAATATGTATGCTAATACTGCACTGGCTGTGTACACCCACCCCCTCCCAACTTTTTTTTTTCAAATCTACACCTATGCGTCAAGTCAAAATTTGTTGAAACTGAACTCTAAAATTGAGTCCATTTGTACACCAAGTCCCCCAAATTAATATGTTCGGAAATTCAAAACTGTAAGGAGGGGACTGAACAGAATGAAGATAAATCAAATCAAGTTTTCTATAAGACCCAGAGACAGACTCAGTAATTTGTTTGATGAGCACATAAATTTTTGTTCTTGTTAATTTAATAAACAGTTTATTTTGCCTTGTGAACACTTTGCTGCACGCTGTGGACTAGATCAGCAATTATTTTCTGAAGACATGGTTGATAAAAGGTGGAATGAAGATAATTGTTTGGGTTACACACAAACACCTTCTTTTTCTGCACAAGTAACTAAACAATCAGTTGCTTCTCCAGAGATGCCTCTTAAGGCCCTATCACACTCAAGAACTTTTGGAACAACCAACTATTTCGGACAACTTTTCCCCCAATTTTTCGGCGAAAAAGTTGGCGATAAGGTTATTGACAGTTTGAAGAAGTTGTGCTAAATGACAAAACTACGGTGGTATGATAAATCAAATTTGGCACCTTTTGGCGGCAACTATACATTTGTACATATACTTTTCGGCAGGCAGCGCATTCTCGCTTCGACTTTGGCAGTAAAACAAGACTTTTACTTAGTACTTCCTTTTGTAAGGTAACCTTTATTACTTTGTAATTATGACTAAATTGCTATCAGTTGCAGGGAAAAATCAAATATGCCTTGGCATAATTACGCTAGGATTATTCCTGCTTAAGAAGAATAAATAAAGTAAACCGAGAAGGATGTGGACAAAATCTATTGTAAATTTTTGATTTGATCTTTTTTATATGGATTACTTCAGATATCAGAAGCTTAAACAGATGAATGAACATTAAAAAATATTTGGATTTGTCACACATCCGTATAAAAAAGCAAATAAATATTTGTTGAAAAATATTCACTCAATTTTAAGATACAAAAATAGTTTAAAAGCCGATATTGACTGAAATGAAACAAAGAAAAAGAAAACGTAAAAAGTATTTAAATTCAAGAATGCCGTCATTAAAATATCATGTCTTAAACAAATTTAAGTTCATTACTATTTTATACTTGATTTCAAATACGTATCTATATTAAATATCCGAATATGTTCTTTGCTCATTTGTAACGTTTAAAATATTTCTCATTAAAGTAAACTTTTAAAAATTATTTTATCTACATTTATATTTATTGAGTAATTATGTTTTAAAATAGATTTAAATGTATATTCCATCTATAGCTGGTATAAAGTATACTTCAAGATATTTTTCAAAGTCGCTTCGAAATAAATTTTATATAAGTATTCAAATTTAAAAGAGTAAACTTTTCCTATTTACATATAAACTTATTTTTTTTATTAAAAGTAAATGATTTGCAAATGTATTGTAAAATTCTAATTGTCTATGTGCATTTAAAATAATAAAAAAATTCTTCAAATGTTAGTGTCAAATTATTAAAATTTCAAAGTAGTTTGATTTTTGTTTTTATTCTAATCTAAAATGTTCAAAATTACATGTCGAAAGATAACTACTACTCATATAAGGATGTTCGATGATTTCGGTCTAATTTTACATGCACATTTTATATTTGCTATTTCTATAAGCACTTTTTTTAATTAAGAATATATTCCATCTATAGCTGGTATAAAGTATACTTCAAGATATTTTTCAAAGTAACTTCGAAATAAATTTTTATAAGCATTCAAATTTAAAAATACATCTATAAGCTATATCCCTTATTAGAGAGTTGAAATTATGCTTGAAAAAACCCACAGAATTCCAACAATACCTTCACACTATATTTCTAATTCCACATTCCATATTTCCTATATTTCTAATTCCATATAAGTATAGTTTATCATTTTCCCCTTATCTTTAGCAGTTTAAAGTTAGAAAAAGTATTTTATCTGAAAATGTGAATATTTCATTGCATTTTATAGCTCTGATTGTGAGCTTACTCTCCTTTTAAGAGTTAAAACAGGCCTCAGGGAAAACCTGAAATTCTCAGAGAATTTAAATTCGGCTGACAATTCCAGCGAAAGCTTAAGAATTGTAATTTTCTTTAAAAACCTGGAAGAATTCTATTTGAGTCTGTAAAATGCCATTGTTTTGTCATTTTAAAAAATTTCAAACTATTTTTAGGATTGTTTTACCTTATTGTAATTGAAACTAAAATTTTGATATTTAAATTTTGATTTCATGCTTTTATCATCAAATTGGCTAATTTTTCATTTTAAATTTTTTTATGTGTTACTAAATTTAAATTCATTTCACTAAATGAAAATATTATACACTACAAAACATCGTAATTCAGACTGTGAAAGTTTGTAAAAATTCTTCTAGAAAACTCAGGAAATTTCATTAATAAGTTTTATTAGAACTCCTATTTTTCTTATAAAAAAAAAAAGAAGTACTCCATTTTTAATTCTATGGTTTATATTTTGCTGCTTAAAGCGAGCAACAATGAGCCTCTTTGGCAGAGGTGAAACCCCCCTTTGTGGATAATAGAGAACAAATTAGTTTAATTTTTAGAAAATCATTAAAAAGTAATCATTTAAACATTGCCTTGAGCATGTATGTAACAAATATTAGCATAAATTTTCTAATTTGTTCTCGGGGACTCGCAAGCCATGGCAAGCAATTAAAATGTTATTATCTACTAATGGTTCTAAGATAATTTGAAACATTTTCTAATCAATGCTATATTTTCTGTATGATTTAAAAAATACTGCTGTGCACACTTTATTTAAAATGAACTAATGATAACTCTAAAATTTTTTGGATGCTTTTGTTCATTAAAAGAAGTAAAATGAATTCGCTAAGGCATAGGTTAGCTTAAATCATACAAAATAAAGAATAGAACATTTCTCATGAAAGGTGGAGTGCTGCAAGAAGCAGACAACATGAAGAATGAGTAAAATGATTAGTTTAATAAGTTTTTTTATTAATACAGATGTATATCAATATTTTTGTTTTATGCTTTTCACTGCTGCATAAAAAAAAAAAAACTATTTTATTATCTAAAATTTTACTATTCATTGTTTAATCATATTTATAATTTGTTTTTATGAGCTAAATATTTTTGTTTTACATGAAAATAAATTTATGTTCATGCTTGTAATTATATACAATAATAAAATAAATACTTCATACTTAGATCTGTAAGTTTTTAAAATATTTATTCTAATTGTTAAGTATAAGCAGGTCTGAAGTGCTTTATTTTAACAAGATATATAAAGGGATAATAATTTTGATTTGATTTATTACAGGGATTTAAAGTTTGTATAGAGTCAAATTCTATATTTTGAAGGGACTGAAAAATCTATTGCTGACAGACAGAAACATCCTTCCATTTCTTAAGATTGTGAAGAAGCTAAGGTATGCATGCTTTTTATATAACTACACCCAACTCTTTTTTTACACGGTAGATACGTTTCTCAGAAATTCGTGTAAAAAAAGATAAGTTTCCTATAGTAAAATTAGGGATACATATTCCATGTTATCCCAAAATCGTGTAAGGTAAAATAAAGAACTATATTTAGTTTAAAAACCTTGTAAAAACTTCTAAAGAAATTGCTTGTCTTTTACGAATCTTTGAAACTTTCGACATTTTGTTAAATGTTATCTAGGGTAAAAATTTTATCTAGATAAAAATACCTTTTTTCACTTCTTAAGGTCAGAAATGTTCAAATACACAATTGATAGCACTATGTATGGCTGATAACACAAACAATTGATTAAATATTGTGAGCTAATAAACTTCAACAATTTAATGATATGTTATGTAAATGTCATACGAAATGGGAAGGTAAGAGTTATCGGATAAGAAGATTCCCCAATAACTAGTGTGGAATCCCCTTATTTGATAACATTATAGCAGTGCTGCCTGATTTTTGAAATGTGGTAAAAATGTGAAATTTTTTTGAAAATGCGTTGGTACCAAAGACTGCAATTTAAACTAGACCGCTCATGATTATGTTTATAAGACAATGACTTTGAAATCATGTTAGATCAAATGAATTTTTCAAAAAAGGAAGACTTTTTTGAACTGTGTAAATTTGTGTAAAAAAAAGTGTGTAAAAAAAGAGTTGAGTGTATTATTTTTGGCGGCTGATATTTACTGTTCCTAGTGGATATGCTGTGAATTAAAAGTCCTTAGTTGGTGATTAAAAAGTGTGTATGTTATATGCTGATATGCTTGCTCTTAAAAGTAAATGCCTGTATATGGGACTTTGTGCGGTAAGCTGTTCTATATATATAATAGATGCTAAGTAAATTTTTAGTGTAACAAACACATCTAACCTATAGTTATTATCTTGCTAGTCTCTTTAATTTGTAATCTGCAATTTGAATCACTGTGATTTGGTTAGTCTTTGAAACACACATATGTGGGTTATTCATTTCATTTTACAAGAACTTCCCAATGATAGTTTGGAAACACTTGTGCATGCAAGGAGCTTATTGACTACAGAAATATTTTCAATAAATTAAATTTAGCATTTTTGAAATTAAAGTTTGTGAAATTAAAACTTGAATATATTTCATTATAGTTAATCTTTTCAGTTAAAAAAATATATATTTTAATAAATATTGATTTTATTTTGATTTTCAGTTTTATTTTAAATAAGCAAGCTAAACAATTTGAAATCAGCTGTAAAAGTAACTGGTTTTAGATTTAAATTGTATCTGTTGTGAAAATGGTCTGTTTTAAATTAAATTATGTTTATCGTGAAAGTGATCAAATTCGATTTAAACTGTAGGATCAATTTTAGTCTGATTCATATATTGCACATGTAGTACATAATCTATTTGTTAAAAAGAAATGACTGCAATAAAATAAGTATAGATACCACCGTACGTCAGCGTAGCAAGTGCTATTTATAACCCACATAGCAGGTGTTTATTTTGGATGTTTGCAGTCTATAAGTCAAGTAGTGCCCCATGCCACACTGTAGTAGGCATACATTTTTAGTATGGATAAGCTGCATTTCAATTTTTTTGTCAGTAATAAGCCGCAGGAAATGCATCATGTTAATGTGGGTTAAGATTTTGCAGCTTGCTGTCAATAAAGTTGAAGTTTCCAAAACTTCTTTCTATAAAGAAGTATGCACCCTTACATTTATTGTGATTTATTGTTAGAGCTTCATATCATTCTAGTGTATTAAAAAGAAGCATTTTCATTATCCATGAAACACTTCTTTTTGAAAATGTTTCATGTAAGCTAGGATAGCAACATTATTTTTAATCTGCTTCTGTATAAAACTAGTTGTATTTGGTTGTAGAGAATTGCATTTATGAATAACTAGCCAATAGTCAATGGTTACTTTTTTTTATCAGGCATAGATAATAATATTAGGACAAAAAATGTTCACTTCTATCATTTTTGTGACCAAAATTAACTATTTTATGGTATACATTTATCCAAATGCATAAACTTCAAATAGAATTTTTATGTTAAAAAAATAAAATATATTCGTAATTACTGAAATGTGGCTCAACCCAACTTTCTCGTATCAGAATGCATATGTTAAGTAGCTTATTTATTTATTTTTGCACGAAAAAATTTAAAAAAATCTGTATTATTGGTTCAGATGATCACAATTATAGTGTGTTATCCTACATTTTGAAAGGCTTGAAAAAATTCTTTCTATTGATACCAAATTTGACAATGTACCCCCCTCGAGGGTAACTTCCCCTACCAAGGGGGATAATGACATCACAAACACAAAAAGAAAATATTAAATTTTAAAGTTTTCATTTGAATTTAAAAATTTTTTATATAGTTCTAGAGTTTTTGTTACAGAGCTGGATATAAAGTTTCTTGAAAATCCATTAATATTTATAGCAGATATTGTGAACACAAGAAATAGATCATAAACAGACATACAGATGGACATCTCTCTAAAAATAGTCAAAATGTGTTCTGGAAGTCCTGAAACATATAATTGGCATCAAAATCTCTAAATCGTTCATGAAAACAATATTTTTTATTTTGTTTTTTTACATTTTTGTTACTCTGCCATTTTAAAATATGTAAAGTTGCTAAATGAAAAGAAAATTGAATTAAACTGTTAATTCAGTGTAATTTCAAAAAGTATTCATATATTTTGTGCAGCTGAACACAATTCAATGCATTATAAAAGAAAGGAGAAAATAATTTTTAGTCTGAAAGTAAAGTCATTTGCTGTTCATATCAGAATTTTTCTTCAGAAACAAAGATTTTAAATATAAATTATTTAGTAATTTCAAATAGTTACGTTATGTAAAATGTATCAACTAGTAATATAGCTAAACTACTTCAACTCTAAAACTTACGATTTTAAACTGGAGTATATTTTGTTTAGAAAAGATGCTGAATTGGATCAGTCAAAATTTTTTGGTTGAAATATGTGATTCAAGACCTGAAGAGACTTCTCAAGCATTTTGCAAATGATATCATTGTTTATATTTAGTGTTCTCCTTTATGCATATAAAAAAATCAAACATTAAGTAATTTTCTTACTACTGAGTCTTTTCTTTCACTTTCTGAATGTACTGGTCAAAAGAAACATCTGATAATATCAAAGTCAAGAATGTATTTTGCTGGAAGCCCTTACAAAATGGTTTATGAGTGCCAGAAGTCTATAAATGTACATTTCAGTAATGGTTGGTTAAGAAAAGAAGTTTAATTCGGTTTATATCTTTCTTATTTGAAAAGGAAAAAAAAAATCTGTTTTAAATTGACGTGGCTACTGACTGATTTTCATTAAATTTTATTAAAATTCATATTTAGACTAAAAAAGTTAAATTTTGGTAAATTGTAACTTATTAATGCATATTAAATTATACCAAAAACAAAGTTTACTGGATTTTTCATGGAAATGACCTTTTACATGCACATAAATATATTAAATAAGAATTTTGGTCTAAAATATACAGATTTATAAGCTCAGTTCAAGAATTTACCAAAGAAGTATTTCATTTTAAAAATCCCTAAATCGAGAATTTGAAAAACAGCATTAGAAGTTAATTAAACGTCTCTTTTATCATTTCACTCAACATTTCTGCAAGAATAATTGAACATTTTTTCAGTGATCAATTAAAAAATCTGATGTGGGAAACACTTGACTTTCCTTATATAATACAATGAATTTACTACTTTTACAGTAAAAGAAAAACATATTATTTTTATAGTAAATATTTATATTCTTTCCAAGATATTAAATTTTCGTCAGTGATTCGTCATTTTTATCCATTTAGCGAGTTTATCGTTAATTTAGCAACATTTAAAAAATTGCTAAGTTGGCGACATTCCACCAAGTAAGTTATTCTTACAGCAGATAAATGACTCTTGGCGTTCAAATACAAAAGTATTACTCGAAGTATCTTTTCTCATGAATGGAACAAGCTAGATCCACGAGAATGATGTCACCCAATTTATCGCATGGTATTACATATGAAAAGTGAACATGTTTCTCAATAGGAAATATATTTTTTTCATTTTATATGACTTTTTGATAATTTTTTTGAAAAATGTGCAATATCTCGAGAACGGTTTATGTTAGCGTTCTGAAATTTATGTTAATCGTTTTCTAATGAAAAATTACATAAGAAATGTCTATTTGCGTAACATTATTAGCGGTTTTGATGACGATTTTTTCAAAATTTCACTCGAAAATTTAGGGGGGTTTTGAACATTTGATTATATTTGAAAACAATAGGCTTCCAGTGTTTACGGATTGTGATTTTTGTACCAAATTTCGTTGGAATCGGTTCATTCGTTCGTCAGTTATCGTCTCCACAGACTCACTGACACACACACAGACATCACTTCAAAAATGTTTGATTCGTGATCAGGGATGCTTGAAACGTGCTCTCCCGTCGAAAACTTGAATTCGAATTTTCGACCCCGTCACAATACTTTCCTTATACATTATGTATATAAGGAAAATTATGTATATAAGTAATATTTGTTGCAGTTTCGCAAATTAATTGCAATAATTAGTTGGAAAGCTGTACAGATGTAAACACGGGCTGAAATATCACACTTTCATCCGGCCCAAGATCGCCCATGCGGAGGATGGGGGGGGGGAGGGCACACCATTCGAATGAGAGACCCAAACCTCCAATTATTTTAAAGCTGGAGAAGACATGAAATAGTCCGGCTTGAAGACCGTCCCGGTCAATAATCTCATGTACTCTATTAACATTCGCTCAAAAACTAAATAATGAACTTGACCCGGCCCACGCTTCAGGTCGGACTTTAGCTAATGGACCAAGGCCCGGAAAACATCTAATTTATGATTATCACACGTGGAAAAATGTCTATATATGAATAGAACTATAATACGTGGAAAAAGAGAACTCAATGCGTTGAAGGATCGTTAGCGCAACGGACAGACGCGTTAGTGCAGCATCCTATTCTTACGAAAGCGCAGTTTGTCACAATGGCATAAGCGTGTGTTGTATAGAAATTTGCTCAACACCCATTGAAACTTTCCTTAATGGCACAAGCACGTACCGTTTAGAAATTAGCTCATCTGTTGAACATTATTTTTGCGTGCCATCCTATTCTTGGAGGGAAACAATCCTATTCCTGTGTAAGCGCAGTTTATCTCAATCGCACAGTCGTGTGTCTTTTAGAAATTAAGATGACCCTCTTTGTTGTTCAACATTGACACAAACGTGTGTGTGAAAATTCTCTTCTCTTTCTGCAACATCCTATTCCTACGTAAGCGCAATTTGCTTCAATGACACAAATGTGTGTCGTTTAGAAATTAGCTCAACACCCATTGAAAATTCTCTTTTCCTAATGGCACAAGCGTGTATCGTTTAGAAATTTACTCCCGTTGAATTTTTTTTTTCAACATTGGCACAAGCGTGTGTCAAAAAATCTCTTGCTGCAACAACCCTTTATACCAATGGCACAAAAATGTGTCTTTTAGAAATCTCTCTGTCTAACATCCTAATCGTAACCGTGACGAATCCTTCGTGCAACAACCTTTAAATCAGTGTAAAATCCTAAACTTAACCGTAACTGATTGCGTTTCATGTAACGGACTTTCTGATTGGTCGAACGATAGTACGCGGCTGGTGCTTCTGATTGGTTAAAGGGGTTGTGGCAGCAGTGATTGCCGTTAAAATAATCTACAATTAGATAGATAACACCTACTTACTGATCCTATGATAACTTTTATAGAAATATATAAAAAATATAAATATAACATGAAATATAGCAATCCATATATTTTTCAATAATTTGATAAAATACCCTAGATTTAAATTTTAATGCCGTAAACTTTTGATCAATTTGTTTCATAAACAATATATGCGAATTTAATACTGTCATGTCTATGAAACCAAAAAATAACATACAATAGAATTTTACTGTTTTTTTAAAAGCTAAAAGCACATTGGTGTCTTCCGAATAATCGATCTCATTAATATACATATCAAGTACCTCACTGCCGATGGTGGTGGCCGAGCGGTCAAAGAGGCAGTCGTTTCCTCGTGATGGCTCGGCTGCTAGATTGTGGGTTCGAGTTCCGTCTGAAGGCATGGATGTTGTGATGTCTTATTGGGGCAGAAGTCAGACTTCTACTTTCGGGTGCCCCGGGTCTTTGACTAAACAGAAGCAGTGCCCACATTCTTCCTTAATAAATATGTTAGGGCCACGACACCAACCAACCAAGTACCTCACTTTTTAAACTGCCATCACTATTAGGTTTATTCATCAATGGTGAAATCTCTTTTTGAGAAAGATATTTAATTCTTTTCACCATGATTATTAACATGTATTTTGTATCGGACAAAATTTTTACTAGCTAATATACACTCTCTCTGAACAAGAATTCCCAGCTTACGCCGCCATCCCCTTTACTTTCTAAATAAACCAAATAAAACCCTTTCATTAAAATAAGCACAGAACAACTACCATGATAGAAATCTTTCTATTAAATATTTCAGTCGATGTGCCTTTTAAATCACCAGGTAACTACAAATGTTTGCATTTGCATTTGTTTATACAATCAATTTAGTCAGCATCCTAAGGAAAAACAAACTGAAATATGAAGGTCAATGATTCAAATAACTAGCTTCACAAAAATTGTGGGATACTAGTGCTATTCAGTGTTATTTAAAAATTTTGATAAAATGCTCCAGTTTTCTGTTGCTCATACACATCATTGGGACATAGTGGCTGTCTTGCGCTTGTAGTGTACATGCAACGGTGGGTTGTGGAAGGAAATATCTCTCCATTGCATAAACACTGCACTGGTCCTAAAGGGATTAAACATAATATTAAAATTCAATTTTTTAAGAATTTTAGCAATCTGCTTACTGATTTTTGTAAAAAATGATAATGTTGTTGAAATCCTTTTTGAAAGCAAGTTTAGAGGCAGATTTAGAAAATGTTTAAATAGCACAATCTACAATGCTAGGAGAGAAACTATGATCAACAGCTTTTAAATAATTAATCTCAGAATTGAGCAAATCCATAGTAGAACAAATTTTCAATTTATGATAGACAAACATATTGAAAGTAACAATTTTCTGATTAGGCAAGAATTATATAAGTCTCCACATAAAAATTCTTGCCATTCGCCTAACCAGAAAATTGTTGCTTTCAATATGTTTGTCTATCATGCTTTGAATGTTCGTTACACTATGGATTTGCTCAATTCTGATATCAATTATTTAAAAGCTGTTGTTGTTGACCATGGTTTCTTTCCTAGCATTGTTGAGCATGCTATTCAAAAACTTTCCTCTAAACATGCTGCTGAAATGGATTTCAATAACACTATCATTTTATAATTTTTTTCCAAAAATCAGTCAGCAGATTGCTAAAATCCTTTAAAAAATTGAAATTTAATATTGTGTTTAAACCTTTTAATAAATTCAGATTTTCAAATCTTAAAGATCCTTTAAAAATTTCTAATAGTTGGAGCATTTACAATATTTCTTGCCAGTGTAGTTTTTCTTATATTAGTCAAACTAAATGTTCTTTAAAATTTCGTGTTAAAGAACATGAAGACTATGTCAAAAAATAGGAATTTAATAAATCTTCAATTGCCCAACATTGCCATAATTTTGACTACCATTTTGAATATTCAGCAAGGATCATACATGTCAATTTATGATCTTGACTTTTTTGAAGCCTTCCATATCTATAAAAAAAAAAAAAATCTAGTACCTAATTTAATTAATAACTTGTTCAGTACTCTATTTTTGTCCTTATTCTGGTGGAGTGCCCTGTAATCCCCCCCCATTTTCTTTGTTTTATTTCTTAGCCTTTGGGACTTTTGTGTCATTTTGACTTATTTTTCATCTTGTTGGGGCTCATTTATTCTTGTTCGGACTTGACTCGCCTTGTCCAGATACTTCTGTTGTATTTTGGCACATGCCAATCTTGTGTGTTACTTCTTGTTTCGGATTGACTGGATTGCATTTCATTCTGCTTTTTGATTGGCTTTCTCAGATGGCCTCCTAATCCAGGTCTTGGGTATATAAACCCCTCTGTTCCTTTTATTTTAATCGGTCATCCGCCCGGGAATGCTGTATGCAGCACCCGTATGGGGATATGCCTGTAAAACTACGATAGACCTCCTAGAGACAAAACAAAATCCTACGGATTATCAGGAAAGCTCCCAGGTATTTAAGGAACTCGGTAATTAGGAATGACTTCAAAATAAAAACTGTTAGAGCCCAAATTAAAAAGCTAGCGCTTAAATTTTACAAAAATTTGCCATCCGTTCCAAATGAACTGTTATTTAATCTGCATGACTATGATCATCGCAAGGCCAAATCTCGTAAGAGACCCCGCGCGGTTCTAAACATCGATAATCGGAATTAAAAATCCCACCTCAAACATCTGATATTAAATAAAACTCGCGACTAATGTTTAAACTCTAAGCTGCAAAAGTGCTAGGTAACCCCCAGATCTGCATCAACCCCCTAAACTGCTTAAACTCTAAATGTGCAACAAACTGCCACACTAGGAGCTAGGACTAATAATAAAAAAGTAGTAAATAAAAACCTTGAACCTCCAAGTAGGGTAACTGAATTAATGTCACAGTATGACGATAAGAACCACATATTGAAATTGGAGATTAAAGGCGCTTCGCGCCTGGTGCTCTGTTCTGTACGACACTCTACTTTCATTATTTGTACCCATTTCATCCTTTTGACTAGGGGTTTGTTGGTTCCCTTGCACTGATGATGGGGATCCACCATATCTTCAAAACAGCTGTATGCTGCATTATTTTATTTGGGTTTAAATATGTTACTGAAATTTTCCTTATTCTTTGCACAAAGATTTTTTTACTTTAACCCCTTGCCTGTGCCGCCCGAATCCAGTTCGGGCAACCCTTCTGCGCCAAATTTGGAATGCCCGAACTGACTTCGGACAAGCGAAAAATGAGTGTTTCTATTCCGTTGATCCCGATTTGAGTTCGTTTTGCCTTCCCAAATGCTTTACAATATAGTTCATTGTTTTTCCAACAGATGGCGATACTTGCCCGCATTTTTTTTGGAAGTAGGCGGGATCAGTAGCTTGATTAAGCGGGATATAAACCGAGTTTATTGTAAAGAGTGTAGAAAACCCAGACCACACGACCAACCTAAAGGCTAATGGGTTGGTCGTGTGGTCTGGGTTTTCTACACTCTTTACAATAAACTCGGTTTATATCCCGCTTAATCAAGCTACTGATCCCGCCTACTTCCAAATTGTAACCGCCTACTACTAATTGTAAAGAGTGTTGAGACCCAGACCGTCCGACCTACCAGAAAGGTGTAAGGTAACTGTATGGACGGCCGGAATTGTAAAGAGTGTGAAAAAATTTTCCATTTTTGACCCACTTTCCTGAAATATCCTCCACAGGCAAGGGGTTAATACCTTGGGGTGGAATGAGTGCAAAATATAATTTGGCTGGGGATGGCAATCTTAGAAATCTATCTCTAAATGAAAAAATTACCTTCTGCTACTATGGTATAAAAAAGCTGTTTCCTGATACAGTTGAACCTACTTTAAATGAAATTTCAGGGGACCAGAATAATTTTCCGTATTGAAAAAGGTTTCCTTTTCATACAGATCATTTCAGGAAAAGTGGAGGTTCAGCTGGAAATGCAGATAGCCCATATGTAATTGCTCACCTGTACATCAGACTTTAAAAATTCTGTAAAGTGTATTTAGATACATTTGATTAATACTATATTATACCATAATAGCTAATTGAATTATTTTAAATATGTATATACATACATTTTTGCATGTTGCAATCTCACAGGAACATATGTAAATAAAAATATAGTGTACCCCATGTCCTTAATTGTTAGCTTATTACTATACCTTAAAACCTAAATGAATTGACTTACAGGCAAAATATTATTGCTTACCATGAAGGGAAAAAAAAAATATATGGTTTATTGAGATGAACTTTTAAAAAAATCCAACATGGTTTCTTGGATATATGTCTTGCTAATGATACGGTTTTCAGTTAAAATTGTGCATTGATTAATATTTTTAGTATTTCAGAATCTCCTTGATTAACTTGAAAATTCTTTAAGTTCTGA